>BMAW01082351.1:55532-182311 GCA_019974015.1 Nephila pilipes
TATACTGCTGTTTGTAGAAAATGCAACACCATGAAAGAATCATCAGAATCAAATGAAATTTAATGCAGAAACGACTTGTACTGATACAAATAAATGATGAAATTTTCAAAACAAAAGAAACAAATTAAGCGTCCGAAATCAGTATTTGGTGCAGCCACCATGCGCTGCAATAAGTGCTGCTATACGACGTGGCATGGAGTCAAACAGATGTTGAATATCTGCTTGAGGAAGAGAATTCCATATCGCTTGTATGCGCAACCAAAGTTCGTCTTTGGAAACTGCAGGACGCGGATCACGAGCGAGACGCCGACCAACCATATCCCACACGTGCTCAATAGGCGACATATCCGGTGAATAAGCAGGCCAAGGAAGAAGTTGCATGCGTTGTGCTGAACAGAAGTCTCGAACAGTCCGCGCAACATGTGGGCGTGCATTATCCTGCTGAAAGATAGCTCCAGGGATGCCTTGAAGGAAAGGAACGACTTCGGGCTGTAGCACTTCACGGACGTACCTGTTGCTATTGAGATTACCCTCAATTCGTATCAAATTGGATCGTCCATGATACGAAATCGCACCCCAGACCATAACTCCGGGTGTTCGACCACTATGTCGTACAATAATACACTCAGGAAGGCAGCGTTGACCGGCATAACGTCTAACACGAACACGGCCATCATGGGTCCACAAATTGAAGCGTGATTCATCTGAAAAGACAACTTGGTGCCAATCAGCTCGCCTGTCTCTGTGCTCAAGAGCCCACTGCCGACGCAGCCGTCGATGATTCGCCGTGAGGGGAATCCTGTATAAAGGCACCCTTGCACGCAATCCACGGCGCAGCAGACGACGACGAATTGACGAAGCCGACAATTGTACACCTGTAGCAGTAGACCAACGTGCTGCCAGCTGCCTGGAGGAAGCTGTGCGATCATTCACCGCCATGCGGAGCAGGTGTCGATCATCGCGCTCTGACGTCACCTTCTGTCGTCCAGTGCCTGTTTTTCGAGTTGTTCGGTGCTCGTCGGTCCACTGCTTCCAAACTCGCATCACTGTGGAACTGTTCCGCTGCATACGAGCTGCTATTGCGCGATAGGAAAATCCTCCTTCTCGAAGGCCGATTATCCTCCCTCGTTCAAACTCCGTAAGTTGCTTGAATTTCTTATTCTTCCGTCGTGGAGGCATACTCAGGTCTCACTAAACGTTTGCCACTAACAAATAATCATAGACTTTTTTCAACGTCCCGCTACAGCACTTTATTTATACGCTTTCAGCATCAATTCAGAGGGCGCTGCGCGCGCCGCGCACGCGCGATGGCTCTGAAACTTTATTAATTTGCATAATATCCTATAATTGACATTTGCTGCGAATTTCATTTGATTCTGATGATTCCTTCATGGTGTTGCATTTTCTACAAACAGCAGTTTATATAGATAGATAGATAGATAGATAGATAGAGAGAGAGAGAGAGAGAGAGAGAGAGAGAGAGAGAGAGAGAGAGAGAAAGAAAGAGAAAATTCAACACCCAATGAGAACTGGCATCAGAGCCGTGGGTTCACTACTTACTTCATCGCGCAGTACTCAAACAAAATTCTACAATAAAAATTATACCTGTATTTGACGCCTCAGCACATGTTAAAGGTTCATTTTCTTTAAACTACTGTATCAATAAAGGACCTAATCTTACAGAATTAATTCCCGCCGTTTTAAATCGTTTTAGAATAGGCAAATTTGGTGTGACTACAGTTATATATGGAGTTTTCTTGCAGATTTTTATAGATGAACATGACCGAGATTACATTAGATTTATGTGGTGGAAAGATGAGGATTCACAAAATGCCTTAATCTATAAACACAGTCGAGTAGTCTTCTAAGTTAAATGTAGCACTTTTCTTTTTGCTACAACTCACGCATTATTTAGATCGAGCTCCTAAAAATATCAGACCTATTACTGAAAAACCGTATATGGATCGTATATTACTGAGTCCGTATATGTGGATAACCGCTTTGATAAGTTTTAATTCTATGGAAGAAATAGAATATTTTCGTAACGAATCTTAGAGTCTCTTAGCATCTGCATAATTTAACCTACGGGTATGGAGCTGGAATAAATATCCTCATAACGTAGATAAACAAAATCAGATAGAATCAGACAATGAAAATGTCGCTGTTATGGGACTTCTCTGGAATACACGAACATTATCTTGGGATTGCGGAAGCTCATGACAACAAGAGGAGTCAGTTACCAAAAGAACAATCTTTTCCCTGGCACATAAGATATCTGATCTTGTCGGCTTCACCTGCCCTGTTACTCTTATTCTAAATATACTTTTTCTAGAGTGCTAGTCAATTAAAGCATCATGGGATGCAAAACTACATAAATATATTATAAGAAGGTTTAGCAAATGGAAAAACCGAATTCCTGACTTGGATGAAATAAAGATATTGCGTAGACTAACTCATCTTTCTATTGAACTAGGTAAACTATCATTATGCAGCTTTTCTGATGCGTGTAAAACATCCTAACTGCTTGCATTTTTCTGAGGGTTGAAGAAACTTCCACAGTCGCATTGCAACTTGTCCAATCCTGATCTAGAGTGGCACCTCTAAAGTGTATTAGTATCCCTCAACTTGAACTCATTGCTTTCAGTTTTGGAGCAAGGCTTGCGGATAAAGTGTCAGAAGACTTACGACTCATGGGCATAGATACATATTATTGGTCTGACTCCATGGATATCTTGCATTGGATTAGAAAAAAATGCCCGTGGGCAGTTTTTGTGAGTGAGTAAAAGAAATTAGAAATCTGAGTGATCTCAATAAGTAGAACTATGTTTTTGGTTCGCATAATCCTACAGATCTTCCTTCCCGTGGAAGCATTATGTAAATTTCTATGATGAGAAGAACCTTCCTGGCTAAGAAAACCGTCTGATGAATGGCTTAAGGGGACTTAGTACCTTACGAAATCAAAAGTAGAACATTTTGACAAACTTTTTTCAATTCTTCATAAAACAACAATTTTTGCTCATTTCAGTATGAAACTTTGCCAGTTTGTGCAATAAAGTGCATAGTTTAAAATATTGGGCCAAGTTTTGCTATTAAATTATTATATTTTCTTATACAACATGAAATATGCGTACAAAAATTTGAAAAATAAATGAGCTTACCTTACGTTACCCACAAGATAACTTTTGAAAGATGTACAGTAGAACCATAATTATTATACCAAATTAAAGCTAAATAATGACCTTATTCTGTAAGCCTCAAATTTTAAATTTACCTTGCATTAAAAAAAATTGAAAAATTAAAAAAGTTATCAAGTTTGTATTTAGTAACTTTTTTTTCATGTATCATGTTATAAAATAAAATCTTATCATCCTATTAACAAAATTGAGGTTCACAGAATAAAGATCTACAAGTACAACACTCATGTAAAATTTTAAAGCTCTGCATACAAAAGATTTTTTTAATCCTGTGGGAAAGTGTGAAAATAGCAAACTGAGAAAAAGAGGTTTGTTTACATTGCATTACATAGAACAAGCCACTTCAGACATTTACATTTTTTGTTGCACAAGACGTAATAATTGTCGGATATTGACGCGGTTTGTTTTAAAATGCTCCTAACATTCAGTACTATTTTTTAAAATCAAATTTGAAAAATCGAACGTTTGAAGGTGCAAAGGTACTAAGTCCCCTTAAAGCTGAAGTATTACCTGATTTCGAAAAAGTGAATGCTGAAAGAAGAAAAACAAATTTCAATACAACTAAACACGGAACACAAGCGAATTTTCGATCGGTTCCCTTCTTATGAAAAATTAATAATGACATTTGTTTAGATTTACAAACTTATAGATTATTGTAAGTTCAATCATGCGAGGGGAACTTCTGGAATGTTAAATTCAGAAGAATTTGTTAGAGTAGAAGAATCAGTCTTAAAGATGCTATAACAGAAAACATCCTCCTCTTTTGTCAATCCTGGCTCTGAGAAGTTACTACAATCCAGATATGGATGATTTTAAAACGCAGAGTTTGAGTTTCGAACTCTAGAAACTCAAAAGGTGGGCGGATATTGAGTCTAGCGCTGTTTCCCCAACTTTTGACTCCATTTCGCGTATGTGCGCGGAGTCTTATGTAAGACTTGGTATGTTTTTATTTATTTTTTTAGTCTGTAAAAATAGATGAACAATGCAACATCGTTAAAATTATAAACAGCTTCATTTAGAGTTATGTGTGTTTTTGTGTTTGCAGTGTCATTTTAACTTGCAATTAAGATTAACATGCACTTGTGGAAAAAGATTTTTTAGTAACAGACATGGATAACATACGGTCAGCTTTCCAGAAACGACTCTGAAAATCTGATAAGTAACCTTATTGCTTTGTATAATAATTTATAAGAATTATGCTATTTTGAATTGATATGCGAAACATTTTAGTTATAAGTTAAATTTTTCTGTGTCACCTGTAATGAGTTGTAAGATGGCTTTCAACTTACAATGCGTTGAGCCGTTTAAATAATATTGACCTTGTCACCCTCAGGTACTTTAGTTTCAATTAATATCAAGATAGTTTATAATGTTTCTCAATTTTCGAATACCGCGTAATAAGTTGATCGATGATTAAAAATTATAAACTAGTATAAGATTAAGCGATTAACACTTCCCGATTCGAGATCATAAGTTTGATCCTGAATATTTCCTGAAATACTTGAAGGTAACCTTGAACACTTGCGTGTAACTTTAAAGTTTGGATTTTGAAAATTTTGTTTATTAGAATAAATAATTTTTTCGTAATTGTGTATAGCATTATCCATTTTTTATAAAATTACAATCCAATTTCTTATGTTTTTTAGAACTGGAGAAAACAATTATGTGGATTGATGTTAACATCTTTTAAAGTTGTTGAATTGTCTTTTTTTTCCTTCGTCAGGACTTTGACTCTCAATTAATATTAGGGAAGCATTTTTAAAATCCCTTTTTAGACAGAATTTTTCGAACTCTGAAATGTAAGCAAATTTCATAAAGATCAATCAATATAGAGAATAAAACCGGCATCCGTAAAAACGAAATTCAATTTAGAAATTAACTGATTACAAAATTAATGCATTAACATAATTTTATTCCCTTTTACACTATTAACAGTGTTTACAATTTTATCTAGGAGCATTAAGATTTGCGAAAGCCATAAGGGTGTCCCTTTTTTTTTTACAGCTGTACATACAAATACCATCATGAATAGGATGACTATAATTAAAACATCCTTTATCTGAGCGCATCATAAAGAAAGAAAATATTAGCTTTTCCGAATTGGCATGGTCGTTAAGGGGAAATGTGGCGCTGCAAACAGCATCTAATGATAAAATATAATTGGAGAAATAATCAGGCTCCCACTCCACACACACATGGGAAGGAGTTTGACTGTATTTTAAGTATAACAAAATACTAAGGCATTTTTCGATAGTTATATTAGGTATTAAGAAAAGAAAACATATCTTTGTATGATTTTTTTTAAAAAAAATTTATATTCTACACATTCAATATCCATAACTATTGCACAGTAAAAAAAATTTTAAACATTAGACAATAATTATGAATGATTTGTTTTTAAGTTGTTTAATATAAGATAATGAAAAACACTATTGCTATTCTTTGTCAATACAGACATGTAATATTTAACGGATGATTAACCAGGAAAAGTATATTTTATAAGATAGATATTCGTAACCTTTCAGATTTGATGGATATATAGACTCATCCGCATAATCATATAACTAAAACCGATTAGTTATGTGCAACTATGGGACACGATGACACATGATACCAGTTGCAATGTTTCTTCAGCTAGGTCAGCGATTCCTAACCAAAGGTAAACAGGCGGCCGTTTGAGAGAACACGAAAAGAAAACGGTGAATGTTGTGAGTGATGGTAGGTAAAATGGGAAGGTAAAATTTGGTTGACAAGAAGAAGGGTCGAAAATTGCGAATGATTGCTGGGTATCAAGGGGGTGCATCATCCGTGCTTACCAAAGACAGTAAACCCCGTAGGAAAGAAAAAGATCCCTAGGGTACATAGGGTGAGTGATGTCCGTACTTACCTAAAGATGGAGGTATCCCTGAGGTCGAAAAGGAAGAGGTAATGGTGACCACCCAGCTAAAAAAAGAACATAAAAAATAAAAATAATTTTTAATGTAATTATCTGTTGTAATATTGACCTCCCTATCAATAAATTTTCGATGAAGAAGTGTTGCGTCGGTTGGAAGGATCGACCTTTCCTCCTCTCACCCCACCCACAATTCGGGAGCTCTTCTTCTAACAGATTAAATTTTTCTCAGTATTTTAGATTTGATTGTTGACGCATGTCGGACTGTGCATTAGAACAAAAAAAAAAAAAAAAATCAAGTAATTCGTACTGTGTTTTAACTCTTGTGGATATTTGTGTTGAGGCTTTTGCGTGTTATTCTAATAATCCTACAACAATTTTTCAACCAACTAAGCATTATTCACTAGATTTACGCTATGGTACAATGACTAGAAACTGGATCCATGATGAAGCTAAAGTTGACTGAAATACTAAATGAAATACCGAACACATCATTTGACACAGTATTTAAAGTAGATGATCATTATTTCGTTGAAAAGGGATTCATTATCAAAATGCGTCAAATTCACCACAAATGGAGGAAAATCCATGGAAGGCTGCAACTCAGGTCTTTGTGCACGAACGTAAAAAATCGCGTGAACTCACTGCTGTAACCTTCGATACAGTCTTGTATTGAACCTTTTGCCTTCAGAATACCGAAACGTTCTTGATGAAATGGTCTAAGTTGTGAACTTTATTAAGACAAATCCTATCAACATTATATTGTTTAAATTGCTGTGTGAAGACATGGGCAGGCTTTATAACAGGCTTTTTTGAACATCAAAGCTAGGTGGTTATCCCAGGGTAAAGTCCTCGTGTAGCTGTGCGAGCTTCGACACGGGCAATTTTTTTTTTCCTTGGAAGAACATACTTTTAAAGATATTGGAACAAGGAATCTTCACTTTGAATGGCTACAAAGCCTTCCATCAGGATCATATTTTCCACCAGATTAATAAACTTAATTTCTCTCTTCAAAAAAGTCGCAACAATTTTCAAGTAGTCGACAAAAGTGAACCCCTGTGTGAAAAAAAAAGTATTTTTTGTTCAAAATGCATTAAAAAAGGATGGCATGAAGTGTTTGAAACACTTCGCGTTTTCTTGTCACAAGTCGAGTTAAATTTAACAGTCGATGATAAGAATTGAGCATTAAAATACTCGTTCGAAAAAAATTTTTCGGAGCCGCAACTGGATGATCGGTGGATATCTAATACTTTTAAATAAGGGTATTTTGAAACGACTTCACTATCGATTTCTGAAAAGAAAATATTGCTCAAGCTCGCATCACATACTATTCTGAAGAACCTCTTCAAAGGCGGAATTGTAAACCTAGTCAGTTTTAAGGACCGTCGTGGTAACGAATAGTGAACTTCCTAAAAATCTTAATGTTTTTGTGACCATTTGCTAGCACGGATCGCGTTGAAAGGAAGTTTTCTTCCTTTACTTGCATAAAAAATATAGAAAAGCAAGTTAAACGTAACTGTGTATTTGTATTTATCCTCCTTTAGACCTAATTTTCCAAACCTTCGTAATTCATATAATGCCAAATATCTTACTAATTTTTTTTTTTTTTTTTAAATCTTTATGATATTTGGTTTGCTTACTTCACAAGTAAACTATATAATGAAAAAATAAACCCTTTAATTCAACGTACAACTTTTTTTGCAGAAAATTTCCCAATCTGTAAAGGTGAAGCAGATTGGGGAGGGGAGATATATCTGGAGGATTCTGGTTTTCAGGTACGTGGAAAGAAAACAAGTTTAGTTTAGTTTTTATTAACGTCGCACTAGAAGCAACACGAGGGCTATTGGCGACGGACCTCGTAATTTTGAACCACGGTCAAGTGACGAGGACGACACCTGAGCTGGCACCCCCCTCTCCTAACATCCACACCACGCTAAAGGGAGGATTTTGGGCCCCAACAGATTTAACGTGCATCAGCCCCGGCTACACGGCGGGTCTTTGGCGGCCAAGGATCGAACCCGCGACTGAACGAAAACCGCCAGCCGCTAGTCCACGACCTTGACCACTAGGCTACCGCGGCCCTGGAAAGAAAACAAATCAACAGGGGGTAAGTGTACGGAAAAACATCGGGAATCGCTGAGCTAGGTGAACATATGAGGGGGTTATCGTAAAATTTTAATTATTATACTAAGAAATCACCGATATACCAGGATAAAAATTTTATTCTGCGTATTAGTTGATATTTATCTACATAATGAGTAAATTACAAATATTAATGTGTATTTGTTCGGATTCAAGAAGCCGTGCGTGTAGAATGAAGTAACCCGCAGCTTAATTACAGCTAAAATTAATCGAAATAGAAACTGTATTTACTATTCATTAGACTTTTCTATATACCTACTTATATAGAAATAGGTAGGGTATATTTACCTATAGGTATATGTATATATACCTTCTACATATTCTATATAGAGTAACACATTTCTCCCAGTGTTTTTTAACCTTTCAAAGACCGTCATTGTAGTACTTAGTTGATTGAGCTTTATTTTCTCCATACTGCGGGGAATTTCAATCTACGGAAATCAGCCTTAATAGCTATAATTTACATTACGTACATAAGAATCAATTAATTAGCAGAATAAATTTTATCCAGATAACTTGATTATTGCTTAATAATTAAAATTTTACAATACCTCCTCATAAATGAAGTGTTTCTGGAGCGCTCTTCTCTTATACTGCAATATTTTAAAGATGCATTAAAAATTTATAATGATATGTGTATGAGAACTTCTAATATTTTATGCACTATTACATACTACTTAATTCCAAATAATATGCATATTACTTGCCACGAAATCATTTCAATGAATCATTTTGTTTCTGACACTGTTCACATAGCACTTTATCTTTCCTCTTACCAGATATTATTTAAAAACTCTCCTCTCATACACACACCACAATCAATCAATTCATTTATGTTCGAACTGGTTGTCATTAAAACCAGGTTTAGAGTTATATCCTTTTTCTAAAAGTAATCTGAACAGGGTTACTTTTAATAATTAATCCCCCCATATGACAGAAGGGCAGCAGATAAAGAATACAATACCCTTATAGTAAAAATTATACTAATTGGTTTGATTTACCATTTATATATGAAATAGCTCTCATTTTTATACAAATTATGACAATAAATATATATACAGCTTTGTCTCTGCATAACCTGTTTTAAATTTTTCACTAAATTACTCTCCTCTTTAGCATTTTTACATTTAATTTCTTTTTAATCCTCAAGTTTAATTGCTAAAATTCATATTTTACTGTTTCACTATATCTTCCTCATTTATGTTCTGGTTACTTCTACAGGCGAAATGTAGAATCGAAAGAATACATATTTTTATTTTTACGTAAATTTGGTTTCTGTTGCAATAATTGAAAGAAAACATATGTTGGATTTTTTTATTTATTTATTTACATGGTTAAAAACTGTACAAGATCAATAGATACCACATATAAATATTTATCTCTTAGTGAAATCATATTTTTTAAAATGTCGCCGAAAACTTTCAGCAACTTGTAGTTCTTCATCAGGAGACATCTCACATTCTTTCCAATCAATACGGTTTGGAACATTTAGTATATCTCTACTTGCTAACATCATTCTATGAACAAAAAATTTCATAATTATTTTTAAGACACTGGTGCATACTTAGTTATAAAGACTATTTTGTGACTTTAAAATAAATTCAGAAATTTTTTTAACGATTTATTGATATCTATGAATTTACCACTCTTATTTCAAAGAAAATAAATGCATCAAAATAACATTAAGTCAGAACCTTTACATTCAAAATTTTCAGAAGTAGAGAAAATTTATTTCTACTTTTTTAATATCAGTGTAAATAAGTAAAATAGTCTTTTTAAATATTGATTCCTTTAATTTCATTTGAAAAGTACAAGATATAGGATTTATAAGATATATTATACAATCTGTATAATTTTGTAGATGCAAAACATTAAAAATGTTGAATAATTTAAGAGAAATACAACTGACAAGATGCAACTATAAATATTTAGGATTTCAAAACCACATAATCCAAATCAAATGTTTGAAAAAATTTTAAAACTACCCAAGAACTTCCAAAAAAATTTCATATTTTCCAACAATTATTTAACAATCAAACTAATGATATAATTTAGCACATTAGCTTTCAATTTTAGCAAATGATTACCTTTATCTTGTTATATCTATTTTAATTTTGTACTTTTATGTGCCCAGGTTGCAACTAAAATGGAAAAACAAAATTTTCCCTCCCAAAGTTTAAACATCCAACAGAATAGAGTTAGAACTAATGGAGCATATTTATATCTAGGACATATCCATTGAGACAAAAGTTAATTCGTAAATGATTCATAGGAGTGAGCAAATTTTCCTCCTCTATAATATTTTATCTATACAATAAAATGTATTTCAGATATTTTCCATGTTTTTGATGTAAGCCTTTAAAAACTTTTTAATGTTGATCATTGCATATTAAAAAAGAAAAGGTTTTAATTATATTCTTACAAAAAATGTAAAATTTGTGTTAATTCATTGAAAGTTATTTATTATTCTTCAAATTGCAAGAGCAGTCTTCAAGTTTAGTTTAGTTTAGTTTTTTTTTTATTATTAACGTCGCACTAGAAGCAACACGAGGGCCATTGGCGATGGGCCTCGTAATTTTGAGGCTCGGTCAAGTGACGAGGACGACACCTGAGCTGACACCCCCCTCTCCTAACTTCCACACCACGCTAAAGGGAGGATTTTGGGCCCCAACAGATTTAACATGCATCAGCCCCGGCTACACGGCGGGTCTTTGGTAGCCAAGGATCGAACCCGCGACTGAACGAAAACCGCCGGTCACGAATCCGAAACCATAACCACTAGGCTACCGCGGCCTGAACTGTCTTCAAAACAAAAAACTAAAATTAAAATACTTCAAAAAAATTCGATACATGAGGCATTTTTATAGTGCTTTATAGAAACCATACTACCTATAGATGAAATTGATCAATAATGCAATAATAAAATAAGACATAACTTTTAATTGTGCATTTCATATGTGTTTATTTAAATCTTCCGAAAAATAAAGAACTTAATGATTTTCTTTCAATTTTTTGAAACTCGTAAAAGCCGTTTATAAAACTAAAATATACTCATCTGAATTTAAGAAGCTCAGTACTGAAAAAAAGCAAAATCTTTCCTCTTTTATTTAATGATTTCTTACTTACAAAAACTTTTATTTTGCATTTACAAAACTTTTTGAATATTTAAATTCAAGAGAAAAATTAAAAAAAACTTCCATCTAAAATGTTTAGGGCTTTAATTTTCTAATAATATAATTTATCTAGTCTCAACTAATACTTTTTTACTATTTTAATTTTTTTATTTATCCCAACAATTACAGTTTTAACACGGCAGTCTGGAAGTTAAGAGTTTTGAAACCATTTAGTAACAACAAATAATAAGTGCAACAAATTCATGATAATTATTTTTATTTTATTTATAAATTTTCTATTCCTTTTTGTAGATAAATTGTAATTGTAAATTTAACCACACACGAAATTTTAAAAATTTTTAACTCCTGAGAAATTGATTAGAAAAAAACTAGTTTCTAAAGTAAGAAATTATTTAGGTTGAGCTTTTTTGTGATTCTGAGCAAAAGCAGGGGGGAAAAAAATGAGTTACATTAGTTCACTTTGTTATCAACATTGCAGGTTTTGATGATTATATGTCTAGTTTTTTCAACACTCTTATTAAATGGAATCAGCCATTATTTTTCTTTAAGAATTGTACAGCAATTTTAAAAACATGGACATTTTTTTAAGAAATATAAATGCGTATGTCCCTGAGTTTCCCCAAATCTGTATTACATAATTATACATATAGCGAGATAAATAACTACATGTTAATGGAATATACTCCAAGTCAGGTTACACAAATGGGTATTGTAGAGTAACATTTCTTATTGCATTAATAATTTCAACAACACAATCACTTTTACAGTTCCATGAAACAAATAAGATATATTTCAAAGTTTTTAGCAGCAAAATTATGTTCTCTTCAGCTTTTTTTTCCCACAAAAAATCAGTAGTTATTCTAATCACATTTTAGTCACATTCAAATTTGTTAACATAAAATTAAACATTCAATGAGTGATTGTTTCAGAAAATTTTATTTAGGCAGAATATCTGATTATAGTTACTGACCATGAGGAGAAGCAAGTTTGATAACCACAGTTAGATTATTTTTAAATACGTTCTAACATGTCAATTCCAGTTTAGTAATAAGTTCCATAATCCTAACATTTTAGAATATGGAATTACCATATTATTTTTGTATAATATACATACACTATTACAGAAATTTTGTTCAATTATCTTCCGATTTTTGCAATATGGTCCACAACTCTAATATTTTTGTGATAGGTCCATTCAAAATTAAAATATATATTAGTTTTTTTTAATCTCAATTAGACAAATTAAAAATAGCAATTGAACAAAAACATTAAAAAATAGCAAATCAGAAGGACATTGTGTTTTATCAGGATAATGTGCAACCTCATGTGTCTTTCTTCCATGTCCTCATTTGCCAACTTGATAAAAGTTGTTAGAGCTTGGTTGGGATGTTCTACCCATCCATCAGATTCACTAGATCTCACACTTTCAGATGTCTACCTATATCAATCATTACAAAATACCCTTAATGGAAAAATCTTCAACTCTTTGGTCTAGATAAAAATAAATGAAGAGTTATTTGCTGAAAAACATGAGAGCTTCTAGAAGGAGAAAATTTTAAAGTTGCCTGAAGGATAGAGAAAGGTTATGGATCAGAATGGTACCTATATAATTTAATAAATGTATACCAAAATTTAATGTGCTAGATATCAACTCTCCATTGAAATTGGCTTGAACTTTCCAGACAACCCAATATAACAAAGTTTACTATTTTATAATCGAAATCCCATTTCCCAACTGAGTAGAGAACTGAATTAGTTTTAAACATTTCCCCTTTGCATTTTACTGTTCAAAATTTCAATAATTCAATTCTAGAAGCAATAACAAAGTTCTAAAATGATTTGTTTGCAAATTTTAATTGAAATACCTATTCTAAATTTTTCAAATATTAGTCAAGTTTCCAGAGCACTTTATTTAAAAATTATTTTTTCTATGGCACTTATCTTATAAAATAAATGTAAATTTTACTTTGTACCTTAAATATCGTAACAACTAAAACTTTATAAACTACAAATATGAAAAAAAAATACAATTATTTCATATATTCAATTAATTACAGAAATGAAAAAATTCCATGTTTTGTTAAGTCTAGATACTTCCTTTTAATAAAAAATAAAATAAAAGAAAAATAGAGATTCTTTTAATTTTAAAGACTGCATTACTTTCATTGGTATCTGACTAAACACTAAAATAAGTTATACTAATTAAGAAATGGGATAGTACATGTTTTGAACTGAGGTAATCAACCATGTCCCCACCGCCCACTAGTGGATTCATGCTTTCATGATAATCATAATTCTGACATCTATCTCCCACTCTGCACAGTGCACTATGGGAAAAGTAGGGGTTTTTTTTCTTTATCCACCACTCATTGACAGAGAAGGTTACACAGCATTGTAGTGTAAATTATGAGAGTGGATTGTACCAATGACCATCACAGTTCATAGTTAAATTTGTGAAAGTAAAGAAAGTTCCCCTGACTTCAAACAAGTTTTATAAATTGTGTAAATAATGTTAACCCCTTGCTCAGAAAAAAATATGGTTGAGGCTATTTACCAGAGTATTTGAAGATGGTTTCATTGAATTTGTGGTAAATAAACAACACGCAATGCATTTATTGTATCATAAAACGTTATCTAATGAAACAAAGATAATTGTGAAAATATCTTGTTACAAAGCATTCAAAAGACAGACAAGAATTTAAATATTTTCAAGACATATAAAAAAATTTCAAAATCGTTCTAACAATTCCTGCATCATCAAAACCTTTATGTTCTTCAGAATTTTGCAATACAACACCTTATTTAAAAATGAAAAATATAAAAACTGGAGAAATTATTCAGCAAAATTTGTTTGGGTCTTTCATAGTTTCAAAATGTACTTTAAATGCATGAAAATACACAGAGAAACGTTTCATTTGCAGTATTTTACTAAATGGTCACGATCCCCAAGATGTACCTTCATGCATTGGCATCATGGTAATTCCCTGTTAGCTATACTGGATGCACAGGATGGGTGCAAATTTATGCTACATTTTTTTACTATTAAAAATATTGCCTTTATTCTAATAATTAGAGGCAACTGTAAATTAGTATTTTACAACTATTTCTATATGTAAATTATTAATTTTAATAGTTTTAACAAAATTCTATTCATAGTTTATTTTTTTGTTAAATGGCAAAATGGGTTTTTTATAACTTTACCAAACATACTAAAATTTGAATTATTTTTTAAAGATATTACAGTAACATGGTCATTTATGTAGATTTTTTTGCAATTATAATACTGTATACGTATTTAGAATCAATTCAGTCCTTAATGCATGGTGTCACGAGACACAATCATTGCAACATTTTTAGAGTAAGGGTATATTTTTGTCTCATTTTGCAGTGTTTATCATAGTGTCATACAATTTTTCGAAATATTAATGGGACCAATCTCTGTCAGCAATTAAGAACTGCAAAAAATTATTACTTGTATAAATGAAAATAATTTGCTACTTCAAGGAGATAATAAAACTCTGATAAATTACAAAAATTTTGCATTATTTATCTACAAACTTAACCTTTTCTATCATAATCTATTGAATAATGAATTTCATCAGTTTCCTAAGTTATTATCTATAAAAGATTATACAACCAAGTAGAGATTGAAACCTACTTTAATTACATTTGGAAAAGTTATTTGAGGCTATTTGGACTAGAGTTTTTTTTTTTTTTTTTTAACGTATCACTAGAAGCAACATGAGGACTATTGGTGACTATTTGGACTGGAAAGTAAATAAATGGATGAAAAATTATTTTATTACTAAAACTGAGGTTTATACAACTTGCCAAAAAAATTTTAGAGCCTTTTATGTGATGAAGAGAGTAAATATAACTAAGATAATGATGGTATATGAAAAAATGTGGTCGTGTAGCACCACATTTTTATGAAGCCTGTTGGCATGAGAAAATCGTGATTCCTTTTCCTTGTGTCAAGAAGGGTTGCTAGTATATTATGAGCAGATGCAACCTGAACTAACATGCGAGAGGTAGGAGAGGAATAAATTCCTGAGATGTATAAAAATTATTTGTGTTAATGACTCAGAATCTTCCTTAACCCATATTGACATTATTGAATTTTCTGCAAAAAAGTAAATAGCCATTACAGGTTTAATACAAAAATGTAAAAAATTATATTCAATTTATTGATACTCTTCCATGCCTTTTATCTTGTAGAAAAGGCTCTTTAGAATTGTTAATCATTTGATTACTAAACGAAGATATTTCTGAAAAAGATGACCTTCATTTGCTTTTGCAAAAATTGGACCAGATATCAAATGCTTAGTTCTGCAGTATCCTCCATAATCTCATTTATATATAATTAGAGTTAATTTCAATAGGACTTCATAATTTTTCTTTTCCTAATATTTAAGCAGCTTCATCACTAGCAGGCATTGTATCAATGAAGATACAGAAATGCATCAAATTAAAATTTCTGAGTATTATAAACATATGAAAAATACAATTAAAAATAAACTTAACAAATCTTCACTCGACCTCCACTCAAAATTATGAGCACTGTGCGATTACACTAAATTAAATTATTATGAAACAAGTAGGCAGAAAGAAAATTTTACTAACACCAAAGACATAAAAGTGAACATAGATGTAAAAGTTGACCTTCCCTGATTCAGACTATTTCTCCCATTATTATATTTCACTACATACAGCAAATATAACCTGTCTATCTTTTTTTCTTTAGTTTGTTTAGAAAAATCAAAGGATTTGTACATGTACTCAGCACAATCAAAAGGAAAATATACAAGTTTTTTCACATTTCTTACTTTTGTAGATTATTTTATGATAGTCATCAGAAATGCTTAGCTTTTGATTACTGTGCAGTATATCACATATTTTAATTCAAGTGCTAAAATGTCTTTATCTATATTTGTGAATACATTATAGTATTATTAGTATATTACTATAATTTTTATAATTATTTCTTTCTTTGCCTTTAGGAACATTTTTTTTTAAAGTGTTACATTAATTCTCAATTAAACATGCACAAGTTAAAAATGAAGAATCCCAAATGAGGATATATTACATCAAACATAAAAGTACAAGTGGTCATTCATGGAAATAAAAAAAAATTAAGACTAAGAAAGATGGCAAACATTTGTACTTTTAATCTACAGCAAAAAATAAGAGTAATTAACTATTCTAACAAAATATGTTGATCAAAATTATTTCACAAGAAATATTCATTGTATCTCTTAAAATTACTTTTACAAAAACAAATGATATACATTCTTTATAAATTAAAAAAACAACAACCTAAAATCATCTTTCTTGGAAGAATAATCATTTCCTGCTAAATATTTAAAGAGCTAATTGCAGGAAAACATACTAATCAATTGAATTTAAGTAAATTTATGAATCATACATGGATTTTTAGGATACTTAATTTGAAGAAATCATCAAATTTTTAAAAATATAAAACAAATGTTATGAGTAATATTATAAATTAATTTTAAAGATCTTACCTCCCGAACTGCAATGGGAAATTACCATCAATAACATGCAAAAGCTGTTATTGATGGTAATTTCCCATCATTTCCATCATTTCCTGCTAAATATTTAAAGAGCTAATTGCAGGAAAACATACTAATCAATTGAATTTAAGTAAATTTATGAATCATACATGGATTTTTAGGATACTTAATTTGAAGAAATCATCAAATTTTTAAAAATATAAAACATATGTTATGAGTAATATTATAAATTAATTTTAAAGATCTTACCTCCCGAACTGCAATGGGAAATTACCATCAATAACATGCAAAAGCTTTCCAATACATTTTTTGTTGTTAACAATTTCAACATAGAAATAAGACTTTTTTGTAGGTACAATCTGTAAAAGGAAAAATCAAAATTTAATTGCATGCAAAATAAATCGATTGACACTAACAAAAAAAAATCAAAACAATGAAATTTAATTCAGGAATTAAGGACACAACACAGCTGCACTATTTGGTATTAAACAGCAGACAATGCATTTCTAACCCATATCAAATATTTTTAAGCCAATACTCACCTCCTTTATCTTAAAAGATATACTTACACCATAAATATTTGAATTATAATCTGTGGATACAAATTAACAGACATTTTCATCATAAAGTGAAGCTAAATGTTAGATAAAATGTGAATTAAAGGTTAACCAGAATGAAATTTATTTCACAATAAAAATGTAAACAACTTTTCAATTACATAATAATGCATTCAGTCACTTAGAAAGTTACACGTTTGCATAACATTTCTTAAATTTTATGATTACCATTTACATTTTAAATAATTGCTACATTGTTTATGCATTTGGCACTTAGAATATAGTTACTATCAACTTATGATCATGAATTTTGTCATTGCTGCAATAAATCAACTATTCAGAGTTACAGATTTTCACAAAGTATGAATTATTTGAAATTCTAAAACTTTAATTTAGAAACATGTATTTATTACTTCAATACTTTGAAAGCATAATTTTTCATGCACAGGCTGGAAAAACTGAAGAACTTTTCGAAATGATTTGTAAGCAAAAATTAAATTTCTTTAATGCAACTTTTGCACAGTTATAAAAGCTGGTGATAATAATGATGGCCCAATATTTTTTACTGCAAAAAATTTATGCAGTGAACAAATGTTAGATCGATGATACACAATTAGGATATGGATACTGAGTTATATATTTTACTCAGGAGCTTCAAAACATTTGTACATAAAGGGACTGAAATTTCTTCACTAAACTTATAATTTCATGAACAGCAAATGCTCGTATTCTAAGAATACCACATTACAATGAGAAATAATTACATACTATATCTATCTAGCGATATGTCCCACTTAATGTCCATCATTTTAGAACATAACTTTTTTTTAAAAAAGTTAACTTATTTAAAATAAAAAGGTTATCTTTATTTTTATACATATCATGAGTTAATATCATTGATGTAATGCTTTTAAATTTCATGTTATTCTATAGCTACTTCCCCATAATGTAGATTTTTGTGCATATTGTTAAAGGAGTATAGTATATGTGTAGTAGAGAAAAATAAATTACTCACTCTTAACAAAAATACATTTAATATCAGGGGAGAGAAAAGAAACACAAAGGCATTAATTAATGCATATAATTTTTAATTTTTACACAAGAATTCCTTCATATTTGTTGAATAAAAACACATTAAAGGATCAATTAATTTTTGTAGTAAATAAAAGCCAATTCCACTGAATATCCAAAAAGAAAAAAAAAATTAGCACAATAGATTAAAATTAATAGTAGCTATTCAAAGGCGCTTCTAGGATAAAGGAAGAGAGAACAGAACATTTCTAAAAGTTCCGAAATGATTACTTTTTCCTGAGAAAAATTAAAAATATAAACAGAACTTCCAGACAAAAAATAATACATTTTAAATAAAATTCGCTTTAACACGTTTTCAGTCATAACACATGTGTATAGAATATTTTTATTGGTATGTTTGATTAATCTCTTCACAAAAGAAAATAAATATTTTATTAGTAATAAAATATATACTTAAAAACAAATGAAACAAATAAAAAATTTAACTATAAATTTATTCAAATGCATTTTAAAAACTGTTTATTTTCAACTTTTTTAAAAAATTAAAAGTTACCTGTTTCAAGACAGAAAATTTTGATAATTCAGTAAACTCTAATCCTTGATCAGAAGCAAATTCAATGATAGTTTTTGTAATACCAGAAGAACTCGATTTAGGAATGGGCACAACCTAAAAAATAGAATTAAAAACTTAACATATATTTCAAATACCCATGTATCCATTTTTAAAGAACACATTTAAAATTGAATTTCTTTTATACATTTCTGTGTATTTACTAGTCATCTAAGTTAAAAATATCACACTAATAATCTACTAATAAACTTATAATAAAAAAGCACACACATAAATAATACATTAATATAAATAACACTTCAGAAGATTTTCTTTAGTATAATCATAAATGATTAAGTAATGATATTGGATACATGATATGGTATTAATGGTTATCATTGAAATAAATAGATGGATGAATTATTACAATACCTGGATTTGCAAATGAGGACTGATAAAATTTCTTTCAAAAAAGATTACATTTTGATCTTGAACATGAAAATATTCAACAAGAGCAAGTTTGTAATCCTCTATTTCTTTTTCGGCAGATTCAGACAAGCTGGTGGAAGCAGCAACATGCTCCAATGGAATAATAAGTAAATGATCTCTAACTAATCCACCTTTTGCTAAAGTTATATAACTCTGAAAATAAATAAAAAAATTTAATGAAATACATGTTTATTATACAAATCTTCAAAAAAATTTTACCTTTTTACCATGAAAAACTATATAATTACTTTAATATTAAACTAAAATACACAAGAAATATGCATTGTACAATTCCAAAATATCTTCTACAATTGATAATCACTTACTGGCAAGAGAGAGAGAATATTTTAATTCATATACAATTCTGATTTTTTTTTTTTTTTTTTGCATAATTTCATTAAAATATATGCCTCCTTTTGTAAAAAAAATTTCAAGATTTTAAATATTTTATTGATATGTTATTAATGAAGGGCAACTCTTTCTATTTTAAATAGTGAAACTCAAATAAAATAGGTGCTGCACAATTAGGCACATGTTAATACAGCATGATGAAATGTACAATGATGAAAAATAAAACTTTTTTGCTTAGCATATAGATGGTAGCAAGAAAAATAATGTAAGAAATGTAAATGCATTTCATTTACACAAAACATGAAAAGTTTGCACATCTTTTTAACATATATGCCATCAGTGTAACACAATTTGCTACTCTTGGAGTTGAAAACTACAATCAATTCTACAGAGATAATCCTCAAATGATTAATTTTCACGTTCTTTCATGATACATGCAATTCAATTTTGCATTTAAATGACCTACTTACCTTTTTTTATTGTTATGGCTGAACAAGAGGTCATTGTTCTAATTTTGCATTTGTACATTGATCTTCCTGCTTTAAAAGATTGTATAAACTTCTAAATATTTGGATGATAAATTTCAATGAGGTTGTTAAAAAAAAGTATATTTCCCTTCAACATTGGTATTGGTTTTTGGTGAGTAGTCCTTTGCACACTTAGATACAGATTTCCTTTTTTCCATGTGAATATGGATTCAATGGTTCTTTTCTCCTATTATTCAATATGGCTTTCCTATCCCAGTATTTTGGTAACAATAAATAAATCTGCTAATTCTTCATGTTCCCAGTAATGAGCACTATATCAATTAAATTTCAAAGTTTTCAGTGACATGTAAAGTTGGAATTAAAGCTAATGCATGTAGTTTTTGTACATTCAGCACAAATTGCTGTCTGACAAATATTTGCATTACAACTCATATTCTTGAATACTTCACCACAAGCATTATGATAAATGAAAAACCATCCTCAAGATCAGGCTTCAGGAAATTCTACTCCAAATGCTAATACTGCACCATTTCCAAAATCTGTATAAAAATAGTCAGAGAATTTATCATAAATTTCAATTTTTTTTTAAGTTTGGAATAATTTACTTATGAGTTTTTTTGTTCCTATACTCATGCAAACTGGTCACAGGAAATATATGATTAAATTTATCAACATATATGGAGTAGAGTTGTGTACCAATAGAAGTGTGACTCCTTTTAAAAATCCATCAGCAAACCAGTGCTGTGAAAATTGTGTAAAATACTCAATTTTCATCTGTTCCCAACATTCGAAATCTATCTTCAGAATCACAGGTGTCATGAAGTAGAAATGGATGCTTGATTGTAGCTCAGTGAAATTCTCTAAAATGACCAGTTCTTCAAATTATTTCCAAATTTTCAGAACTGCTGTACATCTCTGTATGGTCTATTGAAGAATGAAATCCACGAAAACTCTCTCTCTCTCTCTCAGCTACTATATCTAGTGTTGATTGATGAGATATGCAAGCTTCATATAGATAAAGAAGATGGACCAATTATGACAATTCTATGTGAGCATGTAATTATTTTAAAACATATACATTCTATGCAGACTACATTTAGGTTCATAGAGCTAACCAACTTCCCCCAATCAGATTCTATAAAGATTATGCTACCAAAATTCTTTGTTGATTGATTAGATATGTTACATATAATTTTCTGAATGAATTCTTATAAAATGGCTTAAATTGATAATATGAGGGAAAATGCTCATTCTTTACTCAGATTATTTAAGGACAGTTGTACGTTATTATTCATAACTGATGTTCTACATAGATTTCCACACAGATTTAAAAAATGATAATGTTAACAAGTCCTCATAGTTATGAATCAAATAACTGATCCACTTCAAACCAGATGGTGACAATAAGAAGTGCACAAATGGTACATGCCCTTTAAATATTTAGTAAAGCAGTCAAAAAATAAGAGCTTATATATACATATATATTATAATTCTTGTGTAATATAATTAGCATTATAAATTTGATATAGTCAGTCCTGTAAGACAATTATTTCATATCACATAATATGGAAAGCACATGTCAAGTTATAAAAACATGCAATAAGAGACTGAATTAAAGAAATTAAATTGATTCATTTAGTGTTCCCAAAAAAATTACATTCTCAAAACACTAAGTTATGGTGCATTCAGGCAATGTTTATTGAATATAAAAATTTGTATAAGAAAATTAAATATTTTTATAAACAGTTTTCTACCAAAGAAAACAAGGAATATAATATTTAAATGCTTTTAACACATTTACAGAGAGTAAGAGTTTTAATGAGCTTGCAAAAATAGATAAGGGTTTATTATTAAATGTGAATTCATTAGTACTTCCCCTTACATCCAGACAAAGATTTTTGTTAAATGCAGTTGGATCCGCTTGAAAGGTCAAGGGACATTTCTGTCTCAGATGCACTTTGAAATCAAAACTTGATTTGACATAAATCTGATCTCCTGAGAGCTCAAGTATCCCCAAGCTGGATGCAAGTGCAATTTTTTTTCTCGGCAGTTGGCCAATCAGAAATAAAGAGTGTCCCATGGTTTTGAGGAAGCATGCAGCCAATGTCATTCCCCACACCAGAAGAAAGGACACTAGAGATCTAGCATTCAACTTGAATGATGTGCCTCTTAGCATTGTAACTACTAATTCTATCATGCAACTAGCATATTATCTTATTGTAAACATCATTTATAATATATTAATTAAAAATAACTTACAGAGCTGATATGATACCTTGTTATTTAATGCAATCTGCAAAACTTATGCAAATTAATTCAGATATCCACATTTTGTTAAGTTACATTTCAGCTGAGTGCTAAGAATATCACATTTTAATAGCTATGCATAATGAATGCATTGCATATATGTCAATTGTTGCATTTCTGATTTATGCAAAGTGCCAGCTGACAGAAAAATTTAAATACTCAAAGAAAATATAAAACAAAATAAAAACACTGAATGAACCGGTTAGTCAGGACATTACGGTAAAAAATAGCAAAAATAAAGCTACATAAAATTAAAATCATGATGGCAACTTATAAATTGAGGTGTTATAGTATTTGTGTAAACTTGCATCATAATTAAAACAAACACTTTATCATTCACATCCATGAATGTGTTATATATTAATGCATTTAACATTCATCATCACTGTCAAATATTAGGACTCGAATTTTTTTTTTTTTTTTAATCTAATGGGTAAAACGTCCTCCATATATTGCAAATCCCGATTTTTATTTTCAAACAGTTTTATTTAGTAAATACTATTAAATGATTTTGTAACAGAAGATACATCTCTCCACTTTTCACATAATTGAAAATTTGGATTTTCTCAATGAGAGGTATCCATTTTCTTATTAAATGTTTCCTGATTTCATGCATAATGTAATATCTATTTGAAATAAAACAAATTAATTGAGTAAAAGACTTTAATTATTCACTAATTCTAATATATATATCTGAACACATTTGAAAACAATATTTTCAATTAAAAACAGAGCAATGGTATATTGTTTGTTCTTTAAAGGAAAATTCTATGATAACTGTGAAGTGCACTCCCTGCAAAAAGGGAATTCCCCATTATTTCAACTGCAAAAATTAAAAGTTAATAAATAGTTAATGAGAGAGATAATCATTTTAAGCTAAATAAGTTGTCATTCACAAAATGTCATTGTACAAAAACCCTGTTTTAGATTGATATTGTTCACTAACATTATACTTAGAAGGAAGATGACAGGTCTCTTGATTTTAAACCACTATTTAATAATGATGACAACACCAAACCTTGTACTGACTCTCTAAACTTCCACTCTACACCAAACTGTATTACAGAAAAGTGTTACCATTTTCTCACCACATTATATGGAAACAGTTTTCATTATAAAAGGGTTTATTTACTTTTTCATTATTTTTTTAAATATAAAGTAAAGTCTCTACTTACATGATCACCTATACTCAACAGCAATTGCTTTTGAACATCAGGATTTGTTAAGCAAAACCAGCAACGCTCTTGTGATACTGGAAGAAAAATAGTAAGAAAAGTATACATAACAAAAATACATATGACATAAAAAGATTTTTCAGACATTCGTATAGTGAATTTGAATGAAGAAATACAAGACAAGTAACAAAAGTAGTATGAATACAATATAAAACAACTAATTTCTCTTAAAATTCATTTTTAGTCAGGCAAAAAAGTAGTTCTCAAGCTAGTTTCTCGAACGTACTCACTAACCAATAATTAAGGCTCTGATGTAATCTCTATATAAGATTTTTTTAAAAAGCAAGGTTTTCTTAAATATAATGCTTGAACAATAATTGTAACAATAGTTTTAATTGTAAGGCGTCAAGCAAAGTTTTCTATCAATTTTTAATTTCTCCAAAAATCCTATTAAAAATAATTCATTTACAGGTTCTCTTTGGACTAGGAAAGATAAAATCGTTTTTCCAATATGGAAGTCCTGTACAAGCTAAAATTAGTTAAAATAGCTGTGATGAGGAAGTACATGTCTTTTTGACATAGGAACTCCATAACTTATAAACACACAACTTTGCCTAAATATTGCACGAAATTATACAATCAAATTTTAAAAAACAGAACTTTCATGATGATGCAGTGAAAAAAAAAGACTCATAATAATTCACTTATATATTATTAAAAGAGTAACATTCATCACAATTTCTTCTCTTACATTGAAGAATTTCATGCATATTAGACATTTTTATTCAGCCCTTTTTATTTCTTGAAAAAAGTTTTGAGGTGTAAAGCTGTTTACTTCAAACATGAAATAAAAAAAATGCCTCTTTTTAGTAAATAATAGCCACAATTTATTACTATGCATAAGTAATCCTAGTATCTTTTCAATTTCTTAAAAAAAAACTGGTAAAATTCATTATATATATATATATATATATATATATATATATACTGAACTAGTTAAAAGTTCACTGCATCATTGAAAAAAAAATCACATTAGTTACTATAAATTGGATTCAGTAATTCATAATATTATTATTTAAGTCATTTAAAGTCTACTTTAAAAAAAATTTCAGTTCTGTTTTTAATTACTTTCAACTTCAAATAATTTTACTATGGTTATAATCCCAATCACACCACAATCAAGCTCCTTATATACAATAAGCCTTTTTATCATTAGGTTTGCCAATGTAATACCATATATTCCATCATTAAATGTGCCCTATAATTTAAGCTACATATTTTTTTAATTTTTAGCTATATCCACCATAAAACATGCACCCTTTTCTTAACAAAGAAACCTGAAATGTACATGGGAATTATCTAATCTTTTGAAGTCATTCATTTGAAGTATTTTTCCAGGCTTACAAACAATGGTATTCTGAACTGACAGGTGATAAGGGGAACAATATGTAGAAGGGAGAATGCTTGAGGGAGTACATAATTCTACAAACAGGGTAGATTGTATTCAATGCAGATGTGCACAGGAATGTTATTCTAGATTTTTGAGAAAAAGGGGGGGGACACAAGTTTGAAAAGAACAAGCCCTTTCGATCCGATTGAATTCGAGGAATTATGAGATAGATGTTTCATCTTTCTTCAGTCATTAGACATCTTGATTTTGAAATAAACATTGAAGGCTTTAGTAAATCACATGCTTTAGTCGAAATACAATTGATCTAGAGTTCCATTCAGACATAAAAATGTGTATTGACAAATGAAACAAACACAGTGTTGGTTTCAAAAGCAAAGTCATTCAATTTTCAAAAGAAAACAGTAATTATGTATTAGCAAGGATGTTTGGTATTGGTGAAAGCTCCATTTGTAAGTGGAAGAAAAATAAAATCACAAAAAATAATATGCTGAATATATGATAATGATATAATATAATGTGAAAGGAACAAAAACGATTCTCATAAAAACAACAGGTCACGAAAATTCTCACTTCACAGCGGACAGAACAAATTGAAACCCATAGTTATTTTTAAAAGAAAGATGATGTCCAAACATAATTTAACAAATGGTGCTTTCATTCATGCTCCCAAGAAAGAGTAGATAGACGAAAACAGAGAGAAATTGTATAATTATGATTATGAAATGTTTTAAAAAAGTGTTGTGATGCTTAAAAGAGTCCAGAAAGTCTTTTAGTATGGAATATGTGCGGATTCTATCTAAACGATAATACAAAGAAATTGATGAATTGACACATGCATGGCAGTTATTCCAGGTGGATTAACACCACAAGTTCAGCCCTTAGATGTGCATCAAAAAACCATTTAAAGGAAATTTAAAATGACAGTAGAATACATGGATGTTAGAAGGTGAAAAAAACATTTACAAAAGGATGACAAAAGCATCACACTATTTAAGAAATAGTATGTAAATACATAATAAAAGCATTGAATGAAATTAAATCTGATATAATTCAAAAGTCATTTAAAAAATGTATAATATCTAACAAGCTAGATGGAATGGAAAATAATTACTTATTTATATATTGGAGTAATAGTAATGGTGAAGATAAATAGGATGAACTTTTCATGTTATCCATTAATGAAAATTTTTAATTTCATAAGATATGTCATTTCTTCTAAATAAACAACATATAGATACAAGTAGAAATTTAATTTTTATGTTCATATTTTCCTTATTTTTAAATCTACCATTTTTATATCTGGCACATAACATGCACTCAGTTTTTTTTTTTTTTTGCATTAAAAATTCCTGTTATACACTGGAATATACGGTAATTAATTTTAATATAGAATACACACTGTACAGATGAATATCAACTAATTAAAAATGTGGCACCAATACTGTCAACTAGTCTTTCAATATTTTAGTCATGAGATGATTTTAAATAGTGCAATGTTACCATGGCCAATGCAGTAAAAAATGATTGAAACTTTTAATCAGAAAAACTACTCGATAATGTCATACACAAAGAACTTCTAATTTTAAAAATCTATCTTTTCTTATTTATTTTGTAGTCAGTTTTTTCATGGAGCTTGCATACATTTAGTTGGTTTTACCTAAATTATTTTTTATTCAATGAAAAATGAATGTTCAGAATATTTCTTTTTATCTATCAAAGAAGATTAAGATATTAATACTGAGCTATTAATATTAGGAAAATGAGCTTATTAGCATAATAATATATTGTAAATTGCTTTTATAAAATGTTCTTAGTTACTGAGATATCCTAGTAAAAATGTGTATTTTGAATATTTGTACAAAAATTATTACATCAGACATTAACCTTGATAATAATGTCATATACATTAAATCAAAAAAATATGAGTAAACAAATACTAGAACAATATTAAATGTTACTGTAAGAATCTAATTAACACTAATAAATAAGTAAAGTGAAAATTCACTGAAAACAAAAATTACAAACAGGGTAGTTAAATAAAATTTTAAAATGATTACCACCAACATTCTTTTTCTTTTTAACACTACTTTTTTCCTCACCGCTCTTTTTTCGTTTTTGCCCAGATGATGAGCCAGTATCATAGAAGAACTAATGAAATATATAAAGGGATAGGATGTAAAGAAACACATATTGGAAAAGCATTCTATATTTTACCAGAAAATTTCTCACCACAACACACACAAGCAAATATTCAATTTCATAATATACTCTTTCATATGATTTCTAAGATTCACATTCAATAAGATTTATTTTCCTTGAATGGTTTTAGAAACTACTGGTTATATTTGAAGAAAAGAATTCAGAAAAAGAGATAAAAATCTGATGTTTTCCAAACACAGGTATAAAATAAACCAATTCCATTTAAAAAGAATTAATATAAAAACATAAGACACATTTTAATCTTAATAAATAACACATATTGATTATTCCTACAGTATGAGTGGTAATTCTTCTTGTGATGGGTTTCCTCCAGCACTTCATCTTTTACTGTTGCTTTTAGGATATTCTTGCTTCATTTTCAGTTTGGTGTAGTGTGATCTACACTTTTATATGGAACTTTGTAGCTCACCAACAGTTCCTTTTCTGAACAGTTCTGAGTACTACATGTTGTTAAAATGATATTTGTATTTGTGTAAATATACTCAACTTTTAATATCAACAGACTGGATTCCAGCATGGACATAAGTAAAATTAAATTATCTAATATTATACCTTACTGGAATAGTAACTTTAGCATTTTGATTTTTAAAAATTATATATAATTACATTTTACATACAAAGGATTAGATAATATTTCTTGTACTTATGAAAACGAAAATAAATTTCACAAAATGCTTGTTTGCAGAATATTAATTTTATCAAAAACAATTTAAAACATTAATATAAAATAGACTAATTTTTTGCTATTTATATAAAAAAAAATACTAAAATCTGTCTTTTTTATTACATATTTTTAGTTTTTATTATATTTTTAAAATTAATAAAATATTTTATAATATTGTAATAGTTAATTTTATTTCTTGATACTTTTGCCTTCATATGTTTTCTTAGTTATGGTTTATTTTTAATCTTTCATCCTTTTCGTAAAAAAAATTATATTTTATTTAAAATATTTATATTACTTATTTTCATTTAGTTTTAACAATGGTATGTAGATTTGTAACAATGTATTACCAATATGTAGACTTGCAACAATGGTATTACCATCTGAAATATAATCTCTTTGATTTTTAAGCAGGAGTTTTAGTCCAAATGATGATGCCATATTGATAAAAAGTTTCAGGTGTTCTGATAGTGTTATAAGATTTCTTATATCTTATGATCTGTTTTAGTTTTTTTTTATATATAATTCAATATTTTTTTCTATCGATTATTAAATATTTTTAAAAAATTAAATTATAATTTTTATTTCTTTCATCTCTATTCATTTGTATCTTTCGTTTCATACCTGTCATTACAAAGTAATCACTGAGGGGATTCTGGCAAACCCCCAAAGCAGTCTGCAACCAGTTCCAGTATTAATTACTTTATATTCCATTATTTTACTATATCTCAATTTTTATCTGTTTCAATTTTAAATAATCTATATGCTTACTTTTAATTGCTTTCAATTCATTAATTTTTAATTTATTTATAACAAATAATTTTTTCTTCAGTAGTTAATATTATATATATTTACATTTATTAATTTTCATTGTTTTGGTTTTGCTTTTATACTTATAAATATATACCTTGGTACACATGATAATTTTACTATTAGTTTTCTAATGATTTCTTTCTTTACTGTATTAATTCAAGTTTTTTACATTTTATTTTTTCTAAAATTATTTCTACATATTTTTATTGTGCATTCAATATTTTTTAAAAAATTTGTATAGTGTTTTATTGATAATTTTTAATTCTGTTAGACTCTGGATGATTTAATTTTTTACTAATGATTTTTTTTTCCTCTTTACTTTTTATTTGTATTATAATATTTAAGGTTATTTTACAGTTTACTACTCATATAGAACAGCTTTTCAATACTGTAATGTAATTTACATTTACAGAAATAATAGTTTTTGGGTTTTGAAATTCCTTTCCTTATAAATTTATTCTGAACATGTTAAAGGAACAAATTTAACTTTTTTTAAAGCAGGAAATATCCCACACTGTAAATATTTTATATCAGATCTCTAAAAAAATTTTAAGTAAAAGCAATAGAAGGCTTTATTAATTTTATCACTATTGTTCAGGGGATCCTCACTTGCCATCTAGAGTTTGGCTTATAGGGCTAGGGTTTAAAATATTTCTAATTCAGGATATTTAATCAAATCACATGGCACTGTTGTGAAACATAAATGAGCATATTGAAGCAATAGTGGAAAATAATGCTAGGGAAAATCACTATAACGTATTTCTCCAATTCATTAAAACAGATTTTTCCACATTAAGATCGTTTTGTTTATTCATTTTCAAAAGAACGTAAATTCATTTTACTTTCAACTTGAATACAATTAATTATTGTGATTCCCTCTATAACCTAAAAGTCATCTCATGCAGTATATGAAGTTGGCTCTAGAAAAACCTTCTAAAAATAAAAAAATTTCAAAATTTCTTACATTGAAACAGTGTACAAAATAAATTACACTTAAAGAAAATTAGGAACCAATCAAATTGAAAAATATTTAAAATTCATTTAATTTTTACTTTCCCCCCAAAAAAAACTAATTAAGAATTTATTAAAGTAAACTTAACATTTTCTAATGTACCTGATTTGTACATTCCTCAACACCATATGGGCATTCTGTAACTGGACCAGTTGAAGTAGTAAGTTCTTTGGAAGTCATTGAACAGAAAGGAGTAATATTAAAGGCATACAACCACTGTAAAATAAAAGAACATAAACTGTAAACAATGCAAACAAAGAAATAAGTACACCCGTCCCTCGATTTACACGGTGCTCGATATACACGTTTTCGATTTACACGGTTTTTTAAATTCAAATAAAAAAAATTGTCAAACTGTCAAATTCCGCATAATTTTAATTCATTGATTTGGTAACACCACATGTGCATGTATATGCGTCAAGATTACCTTTCAGTGCGTCGTAATTCACAATAGTACATATATTTTTATCTATTTTGTTTTGTTATATTTTTATCTATTTTTTTATATTTTTATCTATCATTGTTGTATTTGTAACCGTATTATTTATTTGTGATAATTGCGTAATTACTTCATTGTTAATTAGTAGTATAAATTGTAAGTATGTAAATTAAAATTATGTTTTGTACCATTCTCATATTTAATTAAAATTTTCAGGATTGCCATGGCAACCACAAAAATTAATAAAAGGGAGATAAAGAGAAAAGTTATTTCTTTAGAAACAAAAATTAATATTTTGGATCATCTACGTAATAAAGAAAGAGTGATCGATGTTGCTAAAATTTATTCCATGAACGAAGTAACCATAAGAACAATAAGAAAAAATGAAGACTCTATTAGAAAAAGTGTAGCATCTGGATTTTTCATTCTCTGAAAACACTTTGAATTTATAATAACTATCTCAATTTTGTTTGAATTTTGTTTTTTATTTTATTTTATATTGAATAAATGATTGAAAACACTTTGAATTTATAATATATATTGAATAAATGGTTTAAAACACATGGTTATAGCTGTTTTCGATTTACACGGTTTTTCATACAAAAATTTTAATTTTTGCTTTACACGGTTTTCTCAGGAACCAATTAACCGTGTAAATCGTGGGACAGGTGTATTACTTTTATCTTACAAGATGTGCAACTAACTGATCCATTGGTTTACAAACTGGATTACAAATGTTCTAAATTTTGCCTTTTAAGCATTGTGTGCAAAAAAGAAAAAAAAAATCATTTCAAAATTTAATGCTTTAAAACAAACTTTTAGCTTCTGTTAAGATATAAATAGATGTATAAATTAGAACTACATAATTAAATGGACCCTTAAACAAGCTTCAAATTCCAATAAACTGAAATACAACTGAATATTTACATTTTACAAACTTTTATAATAAATTCATTCAAAATTATGTTTAACATTATGTTTATTGCACCAATAAATGAAATGACAATCTATCAACATCAAATTGTTAAAGAAAATCCAGCAAAAAAGAACCTTGCATTACAAGGATTATTGTAAATTCGTTTTATTTAATGTAGTTGGTTTATATGTATAACCATAAATTTACTAGTCCTCTTTGAAACATGTTTATTTTTTTCTGTAATATAAAGAAATCGATTATAGGAAAGTACATGGATAAAAAGATACATACCTTTCCAGTACTTACTGCTCCTCTTCAGTCATGCTTATATTACCAAATGATAATAAAGTTTAAACTCTTCAAAGAACCTTTACTAGTTACGTGTTATTCATATATTAAGTCTTATTTCTCACAGATCCACAAAATATACTAAATTTAAGTATATGGGTATTCAGTTACATATTTTCCAGTTAATCATATTTACTCCAGATGGAACTTTTAAATTTTTACAAAACAAGTACGCAATAACAGTACGGATATTTTATAAAAATATATAGCATTAAAAAAATTTTTTAGCAAAATGAATAAATAAAATAATCTGCTGAAATCAAACATGATAAAAATAATTTTTTTATTGATACAGTGAAACAATTTTAGAGCAAAGTAATTAACTTTTTAACCATCCAATATCAGATTAAAGCCCAACATGATGCTTCGTATAATGCAGAGACTAGTTATGAATTAATTAAACTAAACTTTTGACAGAATGGTATGAATGTTTCATTTAGAATGACACAGACTTAGAGATATGTAAATAAAAATTTTCGTTTGTTAGATAACAAAAATGTTCATTTATGATATAATGACAAAATAAATTTAAATAATCTTTAACTTCATTGTTGACTTTTCAAATTGTAACATTTTTTTCAATTCAAATTTCAGAAAAAAAGTTTTATATATGATTATTTGTAACAGTTTGGCTCAATATGGGTCTAGAGAGCCAATAACCTAAACATCAAAATTATTACAACTATACATAAAAAACAAGAAAGGGCTAAATAAAAGGTTTGTCTCCTTAAAAAAAAATCCTGTTCTTAAAGGATATTTTGTACTATTGATAGAAGTTATCTACTAACTCATTTCTTAAAACATAAAAATATTTATATGGTTAAGCTGGAATCTTGTCTCAATAATAGTTTTATGTGTGTTTATCAGGAAAGTATAACAGTACATAAAGAACATTTAGATAAACAGATCAGAAATAGCTTAAAGAGGTTTTACTGAGAAGTAAAACATGTATTAAGATTCACTTGAATCTGGAGAGTAAGAGAATTAAGAGAATCAAAAAAAAAAGAATGAATGTAAAGAATTTAAAAAAACCAAGCCTTGAACAGGATTCTACAAGAGACTTGCTTACAGTAGTGTCAAAAATGGCTAATTACACATTTAATCACTAAAAACAAAAGACTAAAGAAAATAAATTTCACTGTAATTTGTTACAACTTAAGCATATTCAATAAATATGGAGAAAATTTATGAAGCTGTGGATTTGCTTTGAATTATTAATTTAGTTCTTATGGGAATTTTTTTAGTAATTAAGGTGTTCGTCCTTCTGATATACCTATACTCTGTCTAAGGCAAAATTCAGTTATCAAACTTACAGAAAATATTCAGAAAACCTTGAAAGGAAATAATGTTTTGTAGATATTCAAAAGTAAATCTCCTAAGTCATCATTTTACCTCAAATGTTAAGAAAGCTCTTTTGAATTATATTTAATACAAGCAACTACTTCAACATTAATTGAAAAACATTCTAAATCTACCCTTTTCTACTTCTATAAATTTTTTCATTATATTTATGCTTTTATAACTGTTGGATGGAAGTATAATTCAGACAGAAAAGTTGAAAAACCATTCACAATACATATGTAATAGAATGAAAGTAAAATAAAATATGGGACAAAGTTTTATACAAATGGAAATACCATGAATAAATGGATATATTAATAATTTTCCTTCCTTTGTAAAACATATTGTGCTGGTAAACCATTGAAAGTAAACATTGAGGAATAAAAATTCATATGGCCAGGACACAACTTGAAGAAATTTTTTATATAAATTATGTCTGTCAAAAACTGAATACCTATTGTCATTGACATTTAGAAAAAATTTGATGAATTAGAGAAAATGCAATCTAAAAGCTTTGAAAAAGAAGTTAAAATATTTTGAGAGTACTTTATATATATATATACACAACAAAAACTATTGTTTTGAATTAAATATATGCAGTTTTATGAGGCATCAATATTTTTCATTTCTTTATTTCCAATATCTTTTATAACCACTGCACATAATTTTGAAGCAAATTATACCCGTGGAATTTATTAAATCATTTAAAGAATATTTTAAATGTAACTATATAATTACAATTACTTAGAAAGTTCTTAGTTTGTTTTCAATGATTATTTTACAGAATAAAAAAAATTATTGAGATATGACTCTATCCTTGTGTAAATATATAACAAAATTTATAATTTATTTAAAGGTAATGGTAAATAATCAAACAATGTTCCATGAAACCTAACATATAAAATTTATACCATTTGATTGCTTAAACTGAAATACTAAAATTACATACTTTTAGTTGTTTGTCATTATCAACTGTTGCTAATCCAATAAAACGAGTAGTATGCATTGGCAATTCTTGTAAAACTTGATGATTCCTAAAAAATAACATTTTTACAAAATATTATTTACTAACACTCAACTTCAATTAAATAAATCTTAAGCATACATATTTAACAATTCATTCATCAGGGAAACAAAAATACTAACAAATACCTGAGTAAACAGCAAAAATAAGAAAATGTTCAGGTAATACTCTAAACAATTCTTCAAACAATAAAAGCAGTATATGTGGTAGTTTTAAAGATTAATAAAATTTCCTTTATTTCATCTATTCATTTTTCAGTTATAAATATAAAATAATAATGAAAAATATGGTAAAGTAATGATAGTACAAACTTTTCAAAAACATAATCAATGAAACATTTTAAGGAACTTGAATGATTACATATTTCTACTGGATAAAAAAGTATCAATTTATATCATTGAAATAAATGAATTATTTCTATAGAATAGTTACCAAAAACATTTATTTAAACATATAAAGTATATGATATAGGATTTGAAAATTCACAGATATGTTTCATTTTCTACCATTTTGACACACAATTTTACAAAAACAATAAATGTAAAAGAATTTCTCAATTAGAGAAAGCTCTTTGATCTTATGAATATTTTCAACTGACTTTCGTCACATTCTAGATGGCTTTCCCCACAACTTTAGGAATTCATTAGAAAGAGAGTAGTTTGTAAAAGTGAGAATTGTTGAATAATTTAAAATCTGCTAGACTACTGTCTTTACTATGCATGAACAACAGAAATCTATGAAAAATGGAAAGTACAAAAAAAAAAAACACTGACAGTTTTCACATATTAGTCTCTCGTACAGCTATTTGCAATCTATTTCGTAATATACAAATCTCAAACAATAACACTTTTGTATTTTAGCATTAAAAAAACTGGCATGGAAGTTTTCAAAATAGCTTTACATCATCAAAGATGTTCTGAAAAGATTAAAATAGATTACGGCCTGAAAAATGAAAGGTTGGGATGTTTCACCAACACTTCCAATTAAAAACACTAATTTTTTACAAAGAACTGCAACATGAGGATTAAAACATAAATACTCATACATTTCAAAGCTAAGTGCAGCAACAGAAGTACAGGTAAGTAAGTAACTGTCTGAAATTCCCAATATTTTGCCCTATTAAAAAATCATTTTTAAAAATTGCCAGCCATTGCCTTTCTCCAAATCAATTTGATGTCCAACAATTCATGCTAAATGCATACATAGCATAATAGATCAATGTAAAAAATATGTAAAGAAACAAGCATAGGCCATTAAAGTAAATTATCCATATACAAGATTTTTCATAGATTTTGATACTTTCATTTTGTGTTACAATATAAAACTGACAAATTTGAAGAACTATTAAAATATACTTCTAAGAACTTAAGAGAATATTGAACTTCTCATGAAATTGTAGAAAAACAATGTTTATTTTTTCAAAAAAAAAAATCCTCACAAATTTTGAAAAATATGAATAAATGGAATCAAAATATTTAAATTTCAAACTATAGATAAAATGTCTAATTACCTATAAGGAAGACGTTCATAATACACTCCTGATAAGCCAGAAAAATGATATCTAGGCTTTAAATGTTTTGCCAAGTATGCAACTAAGCTTGAACCATTATTTGCTGATTCAGTAATGTCCTGAAATTTAATATAAATTGACTAAGAAAGTACTAAATATTTTAAAGCAATAAAGTTGAACATAAATGCATGAAAATAATCAAAAGATGAATTTAATAATATCTAGAAAATGAACAGAATAACATAATATTTGCACTTATATTCATATATTAATTTCTAATCAACTTGCTAAAATTTAAATAATAATCTGTTATATAGTCTGTTCAATAAAATTTACTAACATTATAAATTCTGAAAAAATAAAAAAAAACGAGTGACTCTTGAGAATAGGAAATACTTACCTCGATGAAGTTACAGATAAAAAAAAAATTTGCACAAATTTTGAATGTACTTGAATTTTTTTAAGCACAATTATACATATATTTCTTACCTATACACAAAAGCAACAATCAGTTAAACAGTATAAGTTTTCTACAAACTACAAGGATACTTTAGAAATTTAATTTTCATATATAGCAGCTACAACTCTACAAAGGCAAAAAACCTTACTAAACATAAGTAATCCAAGATTTCTCTCTATAACTGGATTTCATTTCGAAGAATGTACAAAAAGTTATCTCTTCAATTCAGATTTTATTTTAAATAAACAGTTTATACCCATTTAGAAAGCCAGTGTTGAAAAAAAAAAAAGAATACTTCTGCACACAAAAAACATCTGTCAGATTTAGTAAATTGTTAGAAACAAACCTGAGAGAAACGCATACAAAGGAAAGAATAAAACTTCTGCTCTTTCTAGAATTTTTCTTCCTTTTGAAGAAATATGATACTATCTCATATAGTGAACATAGTGGGGTCTCATAATAAAGAAAACTATTGGAAACAGTACTTGTTATTTTTTAAATTTGTGTATCACTCCCTTCTCTCCCCCCCCCTCGAAAAAAATGTATGGAATATAAATTGTATGTAGTAAAAAGAAAAATTTTATTTATCCAAATAAACGAAACATCTTATTGTGCACAAATACATACTAAAAAAAAAGTCAATTACAAAGAAAAAAAGTACTGTTTTTGCTTTTCTATGATTTATATATATATATATATATATATCAATTTTGTGCTATTAATACGCATTAAAACAAACAAAAAGACGTTTTTTTTAAATCAATGTGAAGCTATAATACTGTCTTTTCATAACACCTCCAAATCACATACTAACACACCACTTTTATGAAATCCATACTCACAATTGGTTTGGCATATTTAGTGACTCCTTGCGGCCACTGAGAAGTTAGCAAAATATCAACAGCACCACTAGATGCTCTTGCAATCAGTTCAGTTACATCTTTTTCAGAAAAAGAAAACTCAGTTGAATCCTTTTTCTCAAGGCCACTTAAATAAGCAATTTTCAAACCAGAACTTCCAGTTAGCACGCCCCTCTTTCCTATGACAAAGAATAAAACTTCTTGAGATCCAGTATGAAAATATAATAGCAAAAGACTACTGAGTGTTTTCCACAAAACTTTAGAGAATAGGTCAAATATATCATTTTGTTACAATACTTATCTAACCTAAAATTGCTCTGGAATTTTTCAAGAAAATGCTCATTTAATTAAGTACATATTTTTCAAAGCACACACAAATATGAACATTTGGACTTTATTAATACTGAAGCAGAAAGCACTCTGAAACGAGGGAAAAAATGAATAATTTTTTTCTCAATTTTTTTCAAATGTTATATCCTTATGCATTGCAACGCAAAATCGATTGATAATTAATATTTGACACCAAAGTAGAATATCAAGTTTGCTTTCATCTCCAAAATGATATTTCTTTTTCTTTAAGGTATTTAAATTAAGAGTACTATTTCAATTTATAAATGACATTACGTGTATTTCATCTAACATTCAAACGAATTCAACTTGGACCATCTCATCCCTCAGTGGTCAGTAAATGAAAACCAAGTTTGCTTGAGAACTGGCTCAGTGTTAACTATTCTGCCTGGACATTAGCTAGTAATTAATGCTTGACACCCACAGACTACAGAAAGGGAGATGGGCACCACCTGATAAGAATTGTTAGACCAGGGTAGACTTTAAATGAAATTTGAACATATTTGGGTAAAATAAAAAAAAAATATTGGGAGCAAAACATGAATCTTGTTTGTCAGTATTTCAGCAAATCCAACTACTTCTTCAAGAAAAATACGATAAGGGTCATATAAAGATATTAAAAAAAAGGTTTTAATAACCTTTGCAATTCTCCTCAAAGTTCGATATTATGGGTGCCATTTTCTTGTATAATTTATTTCTCATCATAAAACAAGCCAAAATTTCAAATTTCAAGCAAAATAGTTTCTGAGTAACGAGAGGGTAGTGAAAAACAAGTATCCTAATGTTAAATGAATGTTTCAAGCATTTGACAATATAACATTTTCTATTCAACACGTTAATCAATAGAATTATTTTTCCAACATAAAAAAAGGAAAAATTGGAAAAAAATGTTTTAAAAATATGAATTATTATAAAAAGATACAAAAAAAGTTAATTGTACCACACCAAAATTTTCAGATATTTAGATTCCTCATCTCATAAAACTACCCTGAAATCTAAATTTTCTTGCTATTACCTCCAACTGTTTACAAAATAACTGAAGCTGAAAGACTGGTATTGAAAATGACTTCCCTCAAGGAGCCTATAATAGTTTATTTTTAACTAACTATCAACATATCAAGCAGAGTTAGAAAACACATTATTATTAACGAGATTTTATTTTTAACTAACATCATTCACTCAAAAAATATCTAAAATAAACATAAATAATGAAGCAATAAATATATTAAAGTAAATATCCGTTAAAAAATTGATATATTGTTCTAACAGAAAGAAGTACTAAATATTTGACAGATAAAAAGTTTGCAGAAAATATAATCTACTACCCTTAACAGTTTTTCCGAAATATTTCAGGAATTTCTGAAGAGATTCGAAAGCGAACCATAGCCTATTTACATCATTCTATACTGAATTAAGAACCCAAAAAAAAAAATTTGCTATGAAAAAAATTATTTTTAGGAGTCAGTTTAATGCATTAACTAACCCATTAGCATTATACAATTCAATCTACTTTAAACTATGAGCAACAATATTAATTTTGTCTAGATGTGTGATGCGAATTGTTAAACAGAGTATATATTTTTTTTCATGAACTAAACGCATTTTTATAAGAAATGAATTTTGAACAAATCCATTCCCCTCCCCTTTTACAAATAGACTTCAAATAATTTGCTTTATACTTTTTAAATGAAAAAAATTTAACTTCAAAATCATCCCTTATGGATGATCTAGAATACTTTTAATATTAAATCTTCTAAAAGAATGAACAGGATGTATTAAAAGATGATGACTAGCAACAGGACAAACACATCTCCTGAGCAGATGTATTTAATTTAATAGTAATGTCTTATTCATTCTTTCAGCAGAAACCTATCCATTTTATCTTTCCCAATTCTGTTTTCAATCAAAATCTAATAATCGAAAACAGTATTTTATTGAACTGCTCAACTCTACTTTTGAAGATCAAGCTATTCATCCATTTTTCTCTTTTCTCTGGTCTGTTTACATTCGAAATTATCAAACAATTCATCTTGGTCAGCTAGTTCATTTAAAACTTCCTTTCCACTATTCTCACTTTATATGATTTTCCTTTTTTTTTTTTTTTTTTCAATTTTCATACCAACCTTCCCTGTTTAACTTAAAAAGAGATATATATCAACACACACACATATGATCTTAACTCTAGAGAAAATATGTAGGATTTAAAAGCATTCTTCAGAAGGAAAACCACAAATAAACATTGATTTGCACAACTCTTGAGTTACAACACATTCAAAAAGATTTTACTAATACATCATACTCCATAATTTATTATTTTTTATCTGCAATATGAAGATTAAGCTACTTTTAACGTTGAGTAAAAGAAAAAAGAAAAACAGATAAATATTAAAAGTTTTAGATAAAACAATTAAATGATTTTAAACAAATAAGTCATACATTTTTTTAAGTTAGAAGGAGTTTTAACCAAAAATATCTGAATAATTTGTTAAATACTTGGTCTTATAAAATATAACATGACAGTATGTGTAATAAAACAGCTTGTGACATTTATACTTATTTCAGACTATTTTAATTTTATGTAATATATTGATATAAGTTCACATATTTTTAATCTTTAAAATTTCATCATCCATTGTAACACTAATTTAAATACAAAAAGGAGAAAATTTACACACACACACACAAAAAAAAAAAAAAAAAAAAAAAAAATTAAAATTTAAAAAATTAGAAAAAAAAAAAAAAAAAAAAGAATCTATAGTCTGATTTTAATCATTTCATTTTCCCTCAAAAAGAAAAAGATATAAATCATTGGTTGCTATAATACAATAACATACCATTCATCATGATTTTGAAACACAATTGATTAACTAAATAAAAAACACATAAAAAAAATCACACTTCACTATAACAGCTATACATTAAGTTGTATTGAGCTGATGTTTTATGCAGTTAAATGTGGGTCAAAAGCATGAAACAAAAACCAGTCAACCAGATGAATTGAAAATAAAATCCAGAGCATTGACAACTACTAAATGTCCTGAATTGGCTGTGTAGTTAATACTTACTAAATATCAGGCATTCGAACACATAAAAGCACATTTCAAAATTATAAGACAAAAAAAATTACAAGCTTTACAAACATGATCCAAGCTAGATTAAATAGGTACAAGAAAGTAAAATCAGCAAAGACATCAGCCAATTGCTCACTTAATGGTGGAAGGAATGATGCCACTCCTAATAATCATATTATTAAAAATATTTCAACATCCAAATGATTTCAGTATTTTGTCTACAATATTTACATTCATGTTGAATGGAAATGGAGGTACAAATATATCCCACACATACACAAAATATTAATAATTTTACCAGCATTTTCAAAATCAAATTTAGGCGTTTTATGGAATCAGATGCAAGTATTAACAATAAAAACTTGCTCACAAATTTTGTAATTGTATATATTGTTAACTTGACCACCCATTTTAAATGATTAAATGCGGCATTTTTAAGGTGAAAACCCACTGATTAATACATTTCAAACTATAACTCTTCAAAATGAAAGTAAAACTGTAGGAATTTCAAATGAAATTTATAGTTTTGATGGGAAACTGTGTATTATTCATCAGTAAAAATTCTGTGCATACATTTTCTTGAAGCACCATACAATATTTCTTCATATATAAATATGAAATAATAAATCTTATTAATGTCATAAATCCATCTCTTTTAACTGTCATCCCTGCAGTTATATCAATAAAAAAGCCAGAGATGTTCACAAAAGACAAATAAAATTGCTTTAAAAAACATTTCACTGCTTTGTATAAATATTTCAATTTAATTGTCTTTTAATGGCAACCTTTGCATAAATGTTACATTTGTCATCAATACCTTTAAGAAAAAAATTACTAATTGAGCTTTGTAGTAGCATGTGTGCTTTAATCTATCACAATACCATAAAATTTGCAACTGTTCTCTGTAAACCTTTTCTGATGTATTTCCTTCTTTCATCAAATGATCTATAATCTGTTAAGAAAAGCAAATACCTAGGAAAATCTCTTATTTTTATCAAGACAAATTATATTTGCTGTACCTTTCATATATTGCTTAACATCCTCCCTATAGGCAAACAATTTTATTTATTATTTATAGCATTCATTGACATGTATTAAATTGTGCAGCATATTTTTGTACATATGAGTTTTCATATTGTAGTCCTTGAAAAGAGGCAGAAATTCCCCACAAGAATTAAACAAACTTGCCTTTGTTTTCTTCAACAACAACAAAAAATATCATCTGCCTACTTTTCATTAAATATTAATCCTATTGCCACATGTTTTTTTTTGGGGGGGGCTTATTTTTTGAGACATTTTAGAAGCTATGTTGGAATTTTTTTAAAAAAATTAATAGATTAACCTGTAACATATTTAATGAACTATTAAAGCATGGTTTAAATAGAATATTGAAATCACATCAGGGAAAATATTGCCTGTAGAGAGACTTAATTCATGGCAAAAATAGGAGTAAAAATGTTACCATACAATTTACCATGGCAAGAAATATTTACTTAATGCAATTTTGAATAAATACACACACCACCATGCCATGTCCACACCAAGAGATTAATGAAATACAATTGCTTGAGAATGATTTTATGAATCTCTTACTGCTAAAGAACATTAAATTCAGAAATTTACCCCTTATAAATTTATTTTAAATTTAAAATTGTTTTTGTAATACCCTTAAGCATATTTTTTAGTTATAATCTCAAAGTTTATAAATTTCAGTTTTTCTCAGTCTGTATTCAGAGCCATTATGGGTCACATGATTAGACAAACAGTGTACAGACAGAAATCCTCCTTTTTCAAAATTATGAAAAAATAATAACTATTTTGTTTAAAACATGATAGATATAAGAACTAAAGTTGTGAAACGTGTTAAAAGGCATACTATACTATTTATAGCTTCTTTCATATGAATAAAAGTTTAGATAACATTTAAATGCAAATAAAGAACTTATACTGAAAAATACTTGTACCAACAAAGAAATAACTTGGTGTATTAACAATAGCCTTAACTCATTTTTACTTACCTAAGAATATTAAATTAGGTACAATTTCATTTGAGTCATCAGGATAAAATCTCAAATGTTCTCTCCTATTGGGCCCCAAAATATATGTTGTCAAAGGTACTAAAATAATAATACATTGGACAGTTTGATAATACAAGTATTATAAAAAAAATTTACAAATTATTTCAAAAAGTATTTGAAATCACTGAAATGAAATGAACTAAAAGTAGATCAGAATAATAATATCAAAATCGAAATTTTTTCAATATGGAATTTGAAATATTTTTAAATTAAATCTTTGTTTTTTTTACATCAAAACTTGTTGAAATGAATTCATCTAACACTTGCAACTCATACTATTTACAATTAAATGCAGCTATTCACCATTTGATAGTGAGTTTGATTCTCAAAACAGATTTATCTAGGTAAATAAATATTTACTTGTTGTTGTACTATTCATTTGTTTGAGAGAAAAAAAAGTGAAGATAGAATGAAAAGTTTATTGAAATATTACTCATATGAATTTAATTCAGTAAACAGCATTCTAAAAAAATTAATGAAATTGACAAATCTTATAATTTAATACACAACATATTTTCTAGAAACATTCTAAGTTTTAAAGAATTAAAATCATCTCAAAATGCAAAATATATAAATGTTTTAATATCGCAGTTTTTCACCTTTTACTGAAAATGGTTCAAGTTAATGATTTAAAAGCATTGTGCTCACTAAAAAGTAATCTTGAAAATATATAGAAAATGCTTCCTACTGGAAATTTGAAACATATTTTTTACTTACTAGAAGAGATTATTTTACGCGAAATGTTTTGATAATTTTTTAAAAAAAATGCTTATCATGAGTTTACAACAGTTTTTACAGTTTGAACACAGAACAAAAGCAGCTGAAATGATACACATATCACTAATGTTTAATGTGCTGCAAGAACTTGACACATAAAAGAATATCTATCAAAAGAAAAAATTCAAATAAATGGCTATAGAAAGAATGAAGGAAACTAATTAAATTTTATCAATGAGTACTTAGAATATTAAAATATAATTTTCAAATGTTTAGTGCCAATTTAACAGTTGTTTGAGCTTTCAAAATGTAAATCATTGATGTCACATTTATATATTGGAACATCTTACAGCATTTTTCTGAAATTCTTAATTAATTGTAAATGATTGACCTGCTAAGGAGAATTAGATTTATACTAATGAAATTAATGATATGCTTTTAATAAAGAAACTTAAAATGTTCACTCTAAGTAGAATAAAGACTATATAATAGAAAAAAGTAGGGTTTTTGTAATATGAAAACATATCTTTGGAAATTGTACATTTTTAACTCGTAAACAATTTTAAAATTAACATACCTGGAATTTTACCCGCTTTGATATCTTTCCATTCATCGTCACTTGAGCCAAAAAAGTTTCCAACACATAATAAGTACTGAAAAATTAATCTTTATAAACAAGAAATAAAAAAGTATACAAAAATCACATGTTTGGAAAATCATTTTATTTTACTTTGTAACACATAAAAATGCAACATGACAGTTTCAAGAGTTTTGCAGGTCATACTATCTATAATGAGATAGTATAAATATACAATACATACCAATAGCAAATGTAAATTTCAAAAATTACAGCAATCCATATCTTAATACAAAGAAATAATACTTAACAATATGACAACCTGCATATGACTATTAACAATTACAATTAATAATAGTTTAGAAAATTACACTGGTGATTCAAATTAACTGAATTTGCATATTTAATTGAATTTCTGAAAAGTACTGAACAAAGGTAAAACTAATGCTTCCAAACATAGAGGTAAATGATGTTAGTGTACAAATGTGTGTGAGCAGAGCATTTAGAGAAAAATGCTTAGTATTCACACATCAATTTAAGCATTTCGTTCATTTGCCCGCCTCCATGACTTTCGTGGTTTTTTTTTTTTTTTTTTTTAAATATTGGGGTAAAGTCAAAAGCAAACAATTAAAATAAGTAACCACCAAAGTTTGAATAATGGAATGTAATGGTGAATCATTGGGAACTTGAAGTAGGGCAATCTCATGAGCAGATTGCTAGAAACATAAATGTGGCATGAATCATTGTATGTAACTTATGGAGACAGTTTAATGAGAGAAGGCCTGGGCAAGGTTGTCCAAAAACCATGCCTACCAATAAAGATCCATATTTATCTATTACAGAGAGGCATAACAGGATAGAAAAATTTCTCAACTGTCTCATGAGCTTTATACAGCCTCAGAGATCCAAGTTTTAAAGGTTACTCTTTCCAGAAGGTTACATAAGAGAGGTCAGTTTGCTTCCCACTAATTTCTGCAAACAGAAGAGCCCATTAAGCATGATATGGATAACTTCATTGAAACATTAATCAGTAGGAAAGAGATCAATCTATTTACTAATGAGTTCAGATTAAGTCTAACAAGTTATTCTAGATGTACCGTCATCTGAAGAGAAGCAGCGACAGCCACATGTCCACCACCATCCGAGAAAGAGATCAGTATGGCAACCAAGGTTTAATGGTCTAAGCAGGCATCATGTACAGGCACACAGATCTCCATATTTTTGACAGTGGTTCTATGACAGCTGTGAGGTATAAGGATGAAATCTTGAAGTCCCATGTTTGCCTTTTCAGTGGTGAAGATGGCCCAGATTTCATTCCCCCCCCCCCAAAAAATCTACCTTAAAGATAATATTTTGGATGCTCTAGGAATATAGCTATTACATCTCACCTGCTCCCTTCCTGATTCATCCATTCCCTGAAAATAGCATTGTTGGAAGAGTGAGATTAACAGCCAACAGAGATAATTATAACACTGCCAACATGAATTCACACTGTGAAAGTTGTATACCTGTAAGAGGAGGTCATTCTCCAGATTAACCCATTTTTTGTTCCATCTTGTATCTCATCTTTTAGACTTTCCTGTACTGATGAGCTGTACACACAATCATGCTTATGTATCATAATTGTTATATATATTTTTTAATTATATCAACTTAAAACACCAAATTTTATTTAAATCTGTCTTGTACTTTTGCTGATAATCAACCAAAGGTTAAAACTCTTTTTAATTTTGAACATAAATGTAATTAATCAGAACATGCAAAAATTTAATACTGACATTCCCTTAGGTTAAAAAATAAGCTTATTAAAAATTGGTTTAACACACAAAAAAAATAAAGTCATATTTCAAGGATTACCTTTTAAAAAAAAAAAACCATAAACACATCTAAAACTGTTTTTGAAGTAGATTATAGAGTAAGAATAATTACAATTTTAATTTTACTTTTTATATAGTACACTCAACTTCAAGGCTTATCCATCATTTTTTTTTTTTGAAAACTATCAAACATTTTCCCCTTTCCTCATGACCTGAAAATTTTGCTACGACAGATGAACACATTCCCAAATAAATCTCTATCATTTCATTTACAAATGATCTATTATATATTCATCCCATAGCTCTCTCTATATATACACACACAAATTCTTATCATTATGCCAGTAAAATATCACTGAGAATTTTATTACAAGAATGAGCTAATGAAATTATAATTAAGAAAACATGGCAGCATAATCTAAATGCTAGAATTTGCAAGGAATTATGCTCATTTTCAAAAAAGCAAACAATACATTTTTAAATGTCCTCTATAGGAAATTCAAAATTTTGAATAAAGTCTTTCCTCACTCAGCACATATGTTTGCTTTCACAAATTGTGGAATTTATCAAGATATACATTTTTCACAACAGTACATTAATATAATGAAGAAAACTTTCACAAATTATGGTATATTGACTACCTTATCCCACGACCATGGGTTGGAATATGGTTTAAAGAAGAGAACTGGTTCAGCCCTTGACAACAATTATCAATGGATATGCATTAGGAAAGCCTTGCAAATCAATCCTTATTTTCAAAAATTGTTGAATATCATCATCTATAGGAGCAAAAAATCTTATCTAGGATGAAATCATCTTAGCTGTGTTTATATTTCTATGCAAGCTTAACAGCTTCTTAATGACAGCAGTATGTCATTCTAAATTAAGCTCTTTAATTCTACTACAATTTAGGGTCAAAATTTTTATTAATGAGTAACAATACTCAAAATACATAATAATGGTTCAGAAATGTACGAGTGTGGATGATATAACACAATACACATAAACTAAACAGTAAAATGAATTCAAATTTGTTAAACATATCTCAAAAATAGAGTGTTTGGGTTATAACTCATTCTCTTCCAGAGCCTTAGAAGAGCTCAAATGAATGAACGTTGAATACAAGATTCCTCACTTCAGGTATTAATACGGATTTATTATTTTAGATCAACATCATGTTTTTATTTAGTAATTTAAGAAATCAGTAATAATACACAGCACTTAAATTTTTCAATATCACCAAATTATCAATAATCCTCTCTTAAAGTAATAAATTCCTTAACCTAAAATTTTCACACCTAAGCAATTAAAAATACTTTTATTTATATATGCTGAATTTCATATCATATTAAAAACACTTTTGAAATTCAACAATTTATGTTTTTGAAAAAAATGAAGCAATTATTTTGTAAACACAAGATGTAAATTTGTTCAGTAACTGAAAAAAAAATCACTCAATACAACTAGCTAAAAACAATGCTGATTTCTTGCAGAAAAGGCTTTTGAAACTCAATCCTGACATAAACTGATAAGGAGTAAACAGCTCAATTTGAATAGATCTTACTATCAGTTTTAATGCTCCTGAGTACAACTCTAGTTCAAAATACTAGAATAATGAAAAATAAAGCACAAAGTGTTTTGAGAGTTACATCATTTCAGTGAAAATGAATGCATCAGAATTTTAAAGTGTAATACTATGCTCTACATATTTTGAGTTGAGCATATTATAAAAAAAATTTAATCATACTGTAAGTTTTTTAGAATAAATTTTTTCTTAAAATTAAAAAATCAGAATTGCCACAGAAGTTCAAAAAATTATAACAACATACAAAAATAGAATAATTCACTTATATATAAAATTGCAAATAGTTAATATTTAGTGGCATATCCCTTGATCTTAATAACAGGCACAAGATCTGGCATACTATAAACTAATTTTTTATAGTCATCATTGCTGATAGTCACCCGAATAGATTGCATGCTTTCTACAAGTTCTTTTTTGACCTTTGAAACTAAATCCTGAAGGTGATTATACATTAAACAAAACATATTCTTTGTGGGGTTTAAATCAGGCTAATTAGTTGGTCAAGAAAGTGGTTAGATTTTAATGTTTATAAGCATTGCAGTTTAGTTTTTATTAAAGCTGCACTAGAAGCAACACAAGGACTATTAGTGATGGGCCTCGTAGTTTTGAACCTCAGTCAAGTGACGAGGATGACACCTGAGCTGGCTCCCCCATCTTCTATCATAAGCATTGCAATGGTGTTCTTTGATGTGTGGCAAGATGCAGTCTTGTTGGAAGATAAAGTCGTCCTCTCAAATAAATCTTTCAATTATGGAACCATAGAATGCTCGAGTAGCTCTGTGCATATTTCAAAATTTACCCTTTCTGTCAAAATGCTTAGCAACATACATCCTCATAATACCACAGCACTCATACATCCCCCAATTAAGACAGAGGTGTTAAACTTAACCGAACATTACAAGCTATTTGAAGCAAATGCTTTTTGCTTGCAATGCCAAAAATGGATATCCTGTTGATAATCGGAATTGCAAAAAATTGATTCCTTACTAAAAAGTATGTTATTTCAGTCCTGAATATCCATTGCAATCTATCTTTGCACTGCTATACACTGGATCTTTTTCACTTTATCTAGGACACACAATTGATAATCAAGCTCATTGAATTTTTGTAATAAACAAAGATAATGAAGCATCCACTCCTTGTTCTAGCCATTTTTTACTTATAAATCTCAGGTTCCTTAAGTAGTTTTTCCTCACCATTTGTATCAGCATTCTGTCAGTCTTAGTGTGATTATTTATGATCATTAGTTGCAAGGTTTTTAAAATTTTGATTCTAAGAATAATCTTTCAAAATTTTACTCACAGTTCTTTGAAAGTAATTACTTTTTTTAGTAATCATCTGTAGATTAAGTTTCTCATTGTGAAGTCATTATTACAGTATTAGTAGAATCTGGAATATCTTTCATGAAGCCCCTTTTTAAATCCCTACCTATTAAAGATAACTTTCAAACAAGTCTTTATATGAGTATTAGCCCTATAAAGGCAACAATTATGCAAATTTTATAATAAATGCTGACCAATAACAAAATTTTACAAGAATTCTAATGTTTTGAACAATTTCAATAATTTTTTATAAAATTTCTATTAATACTTCCAGAGACTTGTGAGCAATATATCATACATCAGCTAATTATGAACACTTCATAATTTTTTTGGTTCATCATCATTGTTAATCTTTACAGATTTCATGCATTTTATGTCAAGGTGAGGCCTTTTTGATTATTCTAATATTTTGGATTGGAGTTGTATTACTGGTTAACAGTTTCCTGGTTCTTAAAAATATAAACTATTACAATTTTTTTTTTTTTTCATTCACTCATAAAGCCTTATAAATGGAATTAATTAAAAATTTTATTAGAAATTTAAGATTCGTTTTTCCCTCAAAAGGAATTTATTCATTTCAATAAATTTGTGGCTGAATTGTCAGTATAATTTACAAGCCTTTATAATCACAGATATTTAATCAAAAAGCTAACAAGTTAAACAATGTTGGGATACATTAAATAGTTAAATACTAAGCTATTTACATTTATAAATGTAAAAGGTGAAAGTTATACAAGATAATCAAGTCGAAAATAACCTAACATTGATAAATTCAATCAAAGATATTTCATTCTCAGATACTTTAATGCAAAATAATCTATAACAAACATTATATAGTAAATTTTAAACAGTATAAAAGAAAATGCACATAAAATATACCTCAAAAGGCCCTTTTTTCTGATGAAGTGTTCCTATTTTTGTAAAGAGAGTTTTGAAATTGCCTTCAACATCTCCACACACCAGTCTAGAACAAAATAACAGTTTTTAAGATGCAAAAATGAATGAACTTTAATGAATAAAATAAATAATAATGCAGCATTTCATGCTTCTTGAACAGAAAACAAATATTTTTATATTTATTTTCTAATCTCATTAATATTAAAATATACAATAGTTGCCTACTTGTATTTAGCATAAATTGATTCTAGATAATAAACATTAAATACAAACATGCTTTGGTAGCATTGATTAAATTTTTTTTTTTTTTTTTCTATTATCATTAAACATATAGTAATAGACTATACAAAAGTAAATGCTTGGTATACATAAAAAAAATTTGGTCTCTTACAAAACAGATAAGGTTTTCCAAGGTTTGATGGACGGACTGATTCTTTATATATCATTTGAAACTCAAAATTCTATTGTGCCTTTTAAACATATTGATGAATAGCTAAAATATGTTATGTATGTGTAGAGCAAAAAAACAAAAAAAAACTCTTCTTCCCTAATAAAATTTAAAAATATACAATCAGATTTTAAAATAAGCCTCTTTCACATTTAAAATCAGAAATTCAATGAAAAAGAAAAGTATGACATATTAATTTTTGTCATTCCAAATATTTTAAAATATTTGAAATACAATATTTTTTATTTATAACATAATCTATTTCCTATATAAATAAAATCTAGTTTGTTTTTCAGAAAACAGGTGTATTTTATGTCCTCTTTTATTTTCATTATTTAAAATGCTTCAGCTCAACTAATGGTTGAAATACTTATAATCCAAATAATTTTCTTTTAATACCAATTCATCATCCATTCATAAAAAATGATTAGGCAAGACATTTTAGCATATTCAAAAATTCACAATTACTAATATGCATTTAGATGATCCACACATATTAACAATAGAATGCAATTTTATTCAAACAATTTTCACAGAACATCTGTTTTGTGGTTCATAATTCTATTTTTCTGATTTTTCAACAAGCATCTGTCATAAATATTTTCAAGTTCTTTTAAATTTCATAAATTGAATTCAACATCTACTAATAACAATCCCTAACTATCTATTCATATTAAAAATGTAAAAATTTCAAATCTCTTTTTTTTTCTATTTAAAACAATCAATTCATGTCTCACTTATTTGTATCTAAATATAATAAATACAATTCATAAATTATAGCTGACTTTCCTTTTAAGCCTCAATATTCTTTTCAAATCAATTGAGAGAAACATTGAACACTTATAACATTAAAAAGCATAATTTGAATAAATATTAAAAGAAGCTATTTATAACACACAAATCCTTTTTATAGTTCTTAAGATGCAAATTAAATAGTAGTATTCAATTATGAATTAAGTGGAACCACCCTTAACAAGCACTTTTTTATAAATATATATAATGAGTAAAAAAAATAATAACAAAATTACTTGCTTAACGAGTTACATTTTGCATGAGAGATGTAGAGAAGTGTTGGATTGTGCATCCGCTAGCACTTAGTGTCACTTGTGATAACATATTTTATAATTTGTGTTTAGTTCCTGAAGAACCTATAATTACAGAGATTGTGCATTACACCAAGATTATAGAAGGATAACAATCATATAGATGAGCTTGCGGAAAAGCACAGCCAAGAGCTACCAACCAAAGAGCTTATACAGTTGCATCGTGTTTCACAACAAATTGAGGAACATTTGTCAAAGGAGGAGTAGGTAACAGCAAAGCTACAATCTTCTGGCATGATAGGAGAAATACTAAAAGTGCGGGAAACTGCTGCATGCTCGTTAAGAAGCATCACCCAGGTAGTGGCTACGCCTACTACAAACTTATTGAATAATGGTAATGATGTGTTGTCTTTTCACCAAAGTTTGAAAAGTCCCCCAAAAAAATTAATATCTGTAGACAGCTTTCTAGTAAAAAAGAAGTTCATGTCAAAATAATAATAAACTTTTTTTTTTTTTTTTTTTGCAAATAAGATTTGCATTCAAGGTTGGTTCATTTTGCAATACAAGCAAAAACGTAGATGATTAATGCTCAACAATACATACACAAATTTCTTCAAATAAACATTGTACATAAAAAATTTTGAGTACTTTTTTGGTAAAGAATGCATTATATTTTACATACAAAAACATATTCCATAAGCGAAAAATTGATTTGCTTGATGGAAGTTTCAAATAATAAGTAAATTTCTGGAATAAATTATGCTCATTAAGAGAGGTTCTCTCTTTCTCTCCTCTGTGTTAAAATTCAATCAAATTATTCCTTTAAAAATTTTTAACTTTCAACAGAAGCCTCTTTTAATTTTCAGACTGAAGCACAAGATTAGTATTAAAATAAACAAAAAATATATTCATATATACAATCAGTTTTACTAACTGTACTGTTTTACTCAAAACTGATTTAAAAAAATTCACAGAGTCTTAAATTTTTGGAATTCCTGAGCTTCATAAATAACACTGTCAACATATTACAGCAAGATTCATTCCAGATTTGAAAAGGGCTGAATATAATAGCTAAAAAAGCAAAACATGTTCATTCACACATAAAAAAAGCATAATTGTGTTCAATTAGGAATAAAACTTGAATGAAAAAGACTTAAAGGGGGGGGTCCGGGGGAAGGTTAGAAAATGTGAAAATATACATTTTCCATCTAGTTCCAAGAAGCTAACATATTAATAATTATATATATATATATATATATACACAACCCAGCATCAAAGAATGAAGCTTATGACAGTATTAAATCACTTTATTACTAGTTTTTTCGTATTTTCTGTAGTTCATTATAACTTCATTTATTGTTTTCCATACTTTAAAGAGTCCTTTTTTGTTGAATTTTTCAAAAATTATTATTAACTTTAAATTCTATTTTAATTTTTTACATTATTTAATATAACTTTCCTAAACATTTTGATTTTACACTAATATATATTTAATAGCTTTTTATTTCTGTTAATTTTACTTAATAGTTTCCGATTTAGTATAAACTTGATTACTTTACTTTTTACTATATATATGCAAGAGACATTAGCTCTATAACCAAAAAATGGGTTACCAATCCCAAATAATTGGCTGAGAATGAATATTGATTGTGATATCAGGAAAACATCTTTTAATATGAGTAGGATTGCATGAAATTAAAATACTAAAGATACTAAGATAGCCTTTGTAATTCACAAATATGTGTGCAAATTTTATTTAAATAGTACAAAAGGACAAAATTTTATTTTAAAAATAATTAGGATTTTTCATTTTAACTCTTTTTTTTTTTTTTTATTGATTGTACATTTTGCATTGGCCATAGTAGCCTAGGAGTCATGGTCGCAGACTCGCAGCAGGTGTTGCATTCATCAAGTTGTGGGTGCAAGCCCTGATGAACTAAAGATCTACTGTGTTGCAGGGCTGATGCACTTAAACCTGGTTGAGGTCCCAAGTCCTCCTGTGGCATTGAAATTTGGAGAGGTGCCAGTTTAGGTGTGATCTCATGACTTGACCTCAAAGTTATAAAGTCCATCACCAATAGCCCTTGAGTTGCTGCTCAATGTGATGTTAATTAACAATCACAATCAAGTGCATTTTATATTGTTCTATATTATTTTGTAACTTAATAAGTTATTTGCTTTTAAAAAATTTATCTGTCACATTTCTTAAATGATCTATCACAACAATAAAGAAAATAGTATATAAGAAAGGTCAAATCTATATTCTATTTCTAAATAATTCGATATAAAAACCAACATTTTTAAAAACAACGTTTTTATATGGTGGCAAAGTTTATTAGAGAAAATTATTCAAATATTAGTTAAAACTGTTAGTTATTTTTAATTTTAAAATTCACTTAAAAAGAGACATTTGTGAGAGTATTAAAAAATTCATAATACTCATAAAATCAAAACATGTATTTGAAAGTTTGTAAGTCATTCTATTAAAAAAGAATGGGAACCAGAATTCAGAAAAAATTATTGTGATAAGACATGGCGCCAACTATTGGAAACTTTCTTTTTTGCGAATGATTACGGACTAAAAGTCAGCAACCCTTACATCTCGGAGATAGTAAAGGGGAGACAGTATCTCCCCTTTGTGAGTACAAAAGGTTTACGATACCGCATGCTGCGTGGGGAGTGCCCGGTGCTCCCAGAGGGGGAAAGAAATTTTTTCCTCAATCCTAAAAGCGCCAAGAGGAAAGAATATTTTGACTTGTTAAAATTATTGAAATATTAGTTAAAACTTGTCGCAAACGTCTAAATATTGCATTGTTAGGCGAGTACGAACGATTCCCAAAATTTCAAAGCTCTAGCTTGATGGGAATTTGGTTAAATTAACGATCAAAAATTTGATGACACACACACACCAAGTGAAATTCAGAAAAACGTTGTAAAAACAAAAATACTGCAAAATCATTCCCAACATACAAGGAATTTTTGGACTACAATCTTACTTAATAATTAATTACATTTCTACCGTTCCATTTTATTATTAGGTAAAATTAGTAAATTATTTATGAGTTATTATTTTTACTTAAATTAGCTCTTTATAATATTGAAAATAACATAAAATTATTACACCTTTTGAGTATTTATTAATAAAAAAGCTCATATGTGTAGATTTCATGAAATTATTTTTTATCACAAGCAATGAAATAACTAAGTAGAATGTTCAGATATTCACATACTTTCAAAATATTCATATTTGTAATGAAAAAAAAATGGCAATTTTTATTTCCACATAAATTTAAAAGTAAGATCAGTTTTAGAAAAATCTCACATTCTAAAGTGAAGAAAATATCACAAAACTAAAATACTTTAAAATCCCACTTTTTATGAAAGGGTTTTAATCATTTTGACAAATTATTTATATTTAATTCCTTAAGTTATATCAATATACTTTCTATGATAATACAAAGAATCATTTTAAAATTAAATATAATTTTAGCAATATATTATAGTTGAGCCTTTTAACTACACATCAGGGCTGGCCTACATATTATAGTTGAACCTTTTAACTACACATCATTATTGTTGAAATTTATATTTCAGAAAGGAAAATTTGAAAGATACATTTATTCAATGCTGCCAGATGAAAATAGTAAAATTTCCCCAGATAACATTTCATCTTTTACCAAAATGACAACATTTTGTGAATTCTTCACCAAGACAGTTTTTATAAGACAAAAAGGTGGCTCAACTATTGAATTAAGGAAATAGGTTCCAGAACAAAAATATCCTAAAACCAAAGAGAGTGCACTGAGACTAATCTTAATGTTTGGTACTTTTCATATTGATGTAAGTGTTTTTGTATTCAACACTTAAAATTTATTAAAAATAAGTATTAGACTGTTTTAACATATCTACATTTAAATGAGCAAATGTGAATTGCCAAAACAAGTCATCAACCAAACTTTTGGTAACTAACCGCTAACATGGACAACATTCATAAAGCCTCAACAAATAAATCTAAATTTTAAAGATTTTCACAACAAAATTTCTTGATATAATCAGTACATTTTTATTTTGTTTATATTTTTCATTGACATTATTTAGTTTCTTATCTAACAACAAATAAAATAAAACAAGTACTTTTGTGAATTAATTCGTTTAAGTTAGATAATAATTTTATTCAAAAAATTTAATTCATTTATTTCTTTTGTGAGCAATGAGTAATTTCAATTTCCTACAAATAATTTATTTACATTAAAGTCACACTACTCACTTGAAACAGCTGCAAGCAGCTTGCAATCTCCCATAGTTTGGTTTAGTTGGTTTTATTAATGTCACACTAGAAGCAACACAAAGGATATTGGCAATAGACTATGTTATTTTGAGCCTTGGTTACCTAAGCTGGCACCTCCATCTCCTAACTTCAACACGATATCAACAGGAGGACTTTGAGCCTATACAGATTTAACATGCATCAGCCCCAATTACATGGCGGGTCTTTTGAAGAAACAAGACTCCAATATACCACTCGATGAAAACCACCGACAGCGAGTCCACAACCATGACCACTAGGCAAACAAAGCCACTACAAGCCTCTTGATGGCCACCCCTGATATACATACATATACACTATTCAAAATAATATGGGTTAAGTGTTATATTTGTCATTTTCATATAATACAGGAGCCAAATTACAGTAAAATAAAATATAATTAAATTAGCAAAAAATTCACAAATGCAACTGAATAAAATCAATACAAAATGTGTTGCTTTTATCCTAAGACTTTGGAAGTTACATGAATTAAAATTCAAGCTATATTCAGGAAACTGTATTGTTTGAAATATTTCTAACTCAGTCAGCTTTCTAACTACAAATTGGGCCTGATGCTGACATGCATCCCCTTCCTAAACATAAGGATGTCTCCATCACCATATTTTAATGTTCCAACTAAGTGCAAAATATTAAGTTTCACAGTTTTTTTCTTTTCCATGCTGTTATATATCTATTAAGACCAAAAATGTTAAATTTGGTATGAACAGTACATGACTCTTAATAAAATGTTGGATAGTCACTGATTTTGGGAAGAAAAGTCTGAGTCTTTGGTTCCTAGCATTAACAAAATTTTTCCTTCTCACAGAACAGCCATAAAAGCCAGCTTATTACAGCATTCATAAAACAGTTTCAGGAAAAATTCAAGAAGAAAACTGTTCATTGAAAGTTTTACAGCATTCAAACGAGGGTTCTTCACAGCTTTTCAAACAACAAATGCTTTATCATGTCAAGTAAGCTTTGCCAGACAGTCACTTCTTGTAATGTATTCTACCTAATTTTCTTCTTTAAGGTACTTTATTACACAGTAAACAATTGGCTCAGATAAAGTTACTATTTAAACATCATCATAATGTAAAAATAAAATATAAGTTGAAGACAATAAGATTATTTATTAATTTATTTGAAAATGTTTTTTTGTCCAAACACTTTTGTGATTGTGACACTCTCATTTGTTGTTTCAGTTTACATTTATATATGTATATATATACATGTGTGTGTATGTGTAATTTAACCAATATTTTAAAAACAAATTAACTTAGGCTTTAGGATTTGGAATCAAATATAAATTACATAAATAAAAATGTTTAACTTTATACTTCAAATTACATGGCTTTTCCTATCATTTCTGATATGGTTGATCACTTTTAGGTACCACAGTTATTACACTGAAACTATAGAATGCTAAACTCAAAACTCTTTTATTTTTAAATTTTTAATTCCAACCATTTCCTTTAACAAAATTTTTACTTCCATAAAATAGTGACTTTTGATTTCGCTTTATAAACTTGAAAAACTTTCAAAAAACTCAAAGATTAGTTTTTTTGTTGTTGTTTCAGTCATACATAATCTTAATTTTTATAAAGTTAGTTCCACCCCAAATGCTAAGAAATTTGATTTTTACTTATATATTTGTATTCATACAATTTATACAAATATTTAGTCCATCACATAACATTTATAGTGAATATCTCCAATATTTATTTACAAAAATATTTTACACAGGTTTTTCTCTTTCATTTTAAATCTTTTGCTAATCGAAAATTTTTCAAAAATACATAATAAATAATGCACTAAAACAATTCATGATATTAATAAAGCAGGTATTTCTATCCTAAGAAACCGAATTTTACAATGAGTGAATGACAGTAGGGTTTATTCCCGCATGAACTAAATCTAGCTGAGCGACATCAAACACTTGTTGAAAAAATGAAACAATTTTTTGTACTACATTAGGGTAAAATGATAGATGAAAAAAATGATTGATAAGAAACAATGCAAAATGAAAGTGACAGCAACTTGCAGAGGAGTTTTTTTTTTTACCAAGTCAGACAAGTTTATAACAGATGAATTAAAAAAGATGCAATGTTTTGATATATTGGACAGTCAATTAAAAAATGATAAATGGTGTATTGGACAGAATGGGATTCACAATATGAATAACAGTAATCAAAACAAAAATTTTAACCATTTAGTATAGATGAATGTCAAAGTGAAGAAACTTCAATTGGATTCAATAGTTCCTCCAGGGAGCTATTGAATCTAACCGAAATGCACTTTTATGCACTTACGACAAATAGAAATTTTCAAAAAAAATATTGTCAAGTGATATATGGATTATATATATATACACACCATTCTTCTTTCATAAACAATTAATTCGATTATATGTATCAATCAGAAAACATTATATTTATATTTTGACAAGTTACATGTCTACCTCCTTTCCGCAATACCATTCAAACTTTCACAACTTTCGAATTTTTTCAAAATGATCCAACTTTGAAATTCCCAGTGCTGAATTACAGAGTCCAAATGTTGCGAAAATGGTTGACAATTTTGTTGAACAAAAAATGACCTTCAAGCTCTTATCTTGAGAAACTGTCAAAAAACTTGACTAGAGATGAAGATTGAACATTTTTTGAAGCCAAGAGGTCTTGGCTTCCAATTGGTTGTTGAGTAGAGGTGGCAGATGGAGGCGCAAGTCGATGAATTTGATAGCCGGAGTTAGCAGTGAATTGGCTCTCATGTCTGTCTTAATATTGTATAATTTGGGGGGGAGAAGATTTTTAAAACTATTTCAGGAATAGTAGCAAAAGAAAAAAAACTCTTTTTACAGGTGAGTTACTATAAAACTGCTACCAAGAGAAAGGTTATTAACATGGCGATTAATCGCCAACAAAGAACTTTCGTCGCTAAGCAGAACGATAAAAAAGGATCTAACCCATAAATCAAAGTAATTAAAGAAACTATCTACAAATTTTAATTTGCTTGATTGAAATTAACAAATTTTTCATTCCCAATTTGAATTATCTAATTTTATTACGTAAGTGTTTGAATATTATCCTCGTTGGAAAACAGGCTCTTCCTAGAATCAAAAAAAAAAAAAAAAAAAAAAACATTTAAATTTTGAAACAAGTTTCTGAAATAAAACATATTTAGTTACTTTATTTAGTTGATTGGTTTAGTTTAATTCATTATTTAGTTGGAAAGTCGAAAAGGCAAAGGATCATTTTTCATTTTTTTTTTTTCTAAAAAATTTTTTTTAATTTTATTAGATTTTCATACAGCAATAGTTATTTTCATTAAAATTAAAATACTTGTGCAATAAATTAAAATTCAATTTCGGAGTATATTTTTTGCTGCTTAAAACCGATTAGACATGAAATATTATTGAGATAAAATTTGACACACAACTCACATTTTGGAAACAGACATTATTTAGTCTAAGATTACCGCCGTTAGTACAGTTCAAAAAATATGTATTTATTTATTTATTTTTGCTTACAAGCAAACAGTGACAGGTACAGTTTACTTGCTATGCATTTATTCGAGAAAGAATTTGTTGATTATGTGATCGCGTTAGCCTAGTGGTCATGGTCGTGGGGCAGAGGCTAGCGTTGTTTTCATCTAGTAGTGGACTAAAAACTTGTCGTGTAGCCACAGCTGATGCAAGTAAAACCTGACGAGTCTCATAATTTTTCCTTGGAGTGGTCTGGAAGTTTGAAGAGAGAGGTGCCAGCCAGGGACGTCTTAAGACTTTTTGAGTCCCTGAGCCCTTATGAAAAAATAGGCCCCACCTGCGAGCCTGTAATCTAATTTGATGAATATACATGAACAGTTCAATAAAAGCAATCCTTAGTAAAATGAGGTTTTATGTGAGTAATCATTTTCTACATTTTAAATTTGCAAAATCAGTAATTAGGTCTTCAAAATCAATTGTTAATAACATGTCATTTTCAATACTCATCAAGCTTAAATTATTCAAACGTGATTGAGTCATACCATTTCTCCATTCATTTTTGACCAGCTTAAGTCTTAAAAATGAGCTCTCACTACTCACGTTAGTAATCATCATTGATAAGAAAATATATGTTGAAAGGTACCTGTTCCTCATCTTCTGCATTTGTAGAATTATATTTTTTATTAATCTTTCTTTCTTTCTTTCTTTTCCCCCCATTTCTTCTCTGCTTTTTCTTCAATTTTTCGCCATCAGTGATCATATACGACTTGAAATGTTGACATCCCTTTTTCAGTTCCTCTCTATTAATGTCTTTATCGTAAAATATTGATATTTTGTCGCACGCTATTTTAATTACCGTCTCTTTAAAAATTAGAAATATTTTCAAAAAAACCAAACATTTCAAAAAGCTCATCATACTTTTTTATAATCATAGAATCGATTATTGGTAAAAAGGTTTCTGTTTTAAATTTCTGGCTGTGGCTGTTTTCAAACTCTGTGTCGGTGTCTATTTCCTTGAAGGAAAGTTACCTTAACACTGCGTTGTCTTATACGCTTGTGAACACTTTGATACTCTTTTATAAAGGATACTTCTTGGACTTTTCCCTCATGATAATCAAAAGAGTCTCTTTTGGTTTTTTTATATATCATTAACGATTTTAATAATTTTACGCCTTTCGACAAATCCATATTTTTACTCTGGAGAAACAGATTTAGTTGTATCAACAATACGTATCAAAATGTTATTCCAGAGGATAATTTGAAAAAAGTAGTTTTTAATTCATTCATCTCAATTTTTAATTCTTTAAAAGGAAGTCGAGTATCTGCTGCCTGTAATTTATCATTAATTAAGCAATCCAAGCTCATGACAATTTCTGAATATTGAGAGCTTAAGGCTTTAATTGCATCTGCGCGTGCTGACCAACGTGTTTTTGATACGTTTTACAGTGCATATTTATTTCTATCACAGCTCAAATTTAATGTTAGTATGTTCCAGCGATGGGTTGACAATGAGAAAAATTGTAAAGATTTTGGACAAAATCAAAGCAAATTGTTACATTATAGTTACATTCTACTGCTTGAACGCCAATTAAATTCAAAGAATGTCCTGCACATGTTACATAAACTAATACGTGCACATATGCACATGTTATTAGTTTTTTTTTTTTTTTTTTTTTTTTTTCCCTTGGGGACAGGCTTGCAATCCTGAATATTTCCCAGACATATTCGAGGCATTGTTGTATGACTTACCTCTACAATCACTGAGGGAAATGTTGTTATTTTCAAAAAATGAAACCACAACATCCGTAAAATACTCTGCAGTATGTCATTTAATATTAATAAATTGCAAAAATCTCTCAATGGGGCACCATTTTGGACATACCGTAAAATAAAAGTTAGATGGTCAGAATGAGTACATCTGGGGTAGAACTACCCATCACGTACAAGTTTAACAAAGAAACTGCTTTTCTCGCTGTTTCAATATGTAGTCCGCTTTCCTGTTTGAGAATCATCAGTTTCGGCTGCTTCATTTTTTTAGTCAAATCATTTCATTTATTAAAGATCTACAATGTCAATTAAATATTTTCAATGAGTACGAATAAGGAAACATTCCCAATTTTGTATGTGGTTAATTGTTATAAAAATATAAATTTTAATAAAGGCGGAAACCGATTCAAAATAATTTGTGGTGATATGTGTCAATATGAAATTGCATCAAAACCCTTTTTTAAACAGGTTAATAAGAATACTCAAATTGCAAAATCTAAACTTTTATGCATCATGTATTTTTTTAATAATTGTTTACTCTAAAGAAAAAGATATATAAATCTTTTGCATAAAGTCTTTTTTTTTCCCTTCCCTTTCTATTTTATTGAAGCAAAAAATATGTTACATTATTCTGGATAATTGTTATATTTTCAGTTTAAATCGAAAACAATAGCTGAGGGGTAGTAGTCTCGAACGCGTGGCCACCGTTTTTTCTGTCGTATTGTGTGTTCGAATCCTCGTGGAGCCTAAGACCCATCATATGGAGGGATTAATACGTTAAATCTGTGGAGGTTCAGTTTTCGAAAGTAGGATGCGAACTCAAGTGACGTCCTTATCACTTGAACAGCAGTTAAAAATCACGAAATTCATCTCTAATAGTCCTCGCGTTGGTTTGAAGTGACACTAATAATCAATAAAGGGGTTAATTCCCTTAAATTATTTTCATTCCGAATAAAATAAGCTCAGTTTGATATTGAATTCTCAATAATTGATTATTTATTAACATCATATAAGTAACACGATGACATTGGGGGAAAATAGCCGTAATTGCAGCTTATTCATGAAAAGTCCGATGAAACTACTCCATTTTTATAATTTCTGCAACTTGCAAAGGGGAGAACTTTTGAGTCCTTAAAGATGTAACGTGTATCAGCTATGCAACGCTATGAATCTTCTGAATATCTAGACTGGAACATAAATTCAAGAGAAACATCGACAACGACGAGCTCACGGCCAGACTACTTAGCTATCTGGAATATTATTACAGTGCAAGATAATATTACAATTCTTGCAATGAAAATATTACTATTCTTATCCATATTAAAAATAATTGCATAATCACATCAAATTTATCTGCCAAATTCTGCATGAAATTTTAAGAAACTTGATTTATTTCAATCTGTTTCTTATAAAAGCTCTATTTTTTATGACGGTTTGCAGAAATTTAATTCCTAGAAAACCTTTCAAATTCTCCAAAAAAGGAAATTTGGAAGCATAAAATGTAACATTGCTAAAAATAGAATTTCCAAACATTTATTAAATCTAGTGTTTCATATCTACAAAATTCAAATAGTTAAGAAATCTAAAGCATGAAATGTCATACAACATTTGTAAGAACATTTTTTCTGCATTAATTACATGTAGTAAATTTCTTTTTTGAAGATCATTTAAGGATTTAATAAATGAATTTTATTTTTTCTCTCAAGGACTCTGCACGAACACATTACGCCGACCGACTTTGCAAGAAGAAACAAATAAAGTATAAAGTTTAACTATAAAGGTTTCACATTTAAAGTTGAATAATAGAGAAAATATCTGTAATGTTTAAATGTTATTTTAATTTGAAGTTAAAAAAACAATACATTTTAATTCAATATATTTTCTTTTTTTTTTCTTTGAAATCATTACTTAGAAAAGATTAATTCCTTTAGAAATTTTTTGTATTTTGTGCAATGCATATAGATAAATTCCTTTATATCTAAGAAATTTAAACAATTTTTCTATTGTAACGTTATTTTCAAAACACTTGTCTATGTTAAATTATGAAACTTATAATTATTAAAATTAATTTTCTTAAATTATGAAACTTACAAGTACGAGAGAAAACAGAAACGAATCGAAAAAACATGTTAGTGCTTTGTTCTCGAAATCTTTTCGTGAACATATAATTAATAATTTTTATAAATTATATTTTATAGGTTAGTACAATTAAATGAAAGTTGATAAAAATAAGGATTTTTATTTTGGAATATTAAAAAAAAAAAGGATGCACTCAATAAGTTAAGTTCACAAAAAAGCAAGACACACAAATAGGTTTAAATAACAAATTTTTTTCCTTAGTTATATAATTATGAAATAGCAGTTAAAACAAACCAAGAAAATAATACAAAATTTAAGAAACTAATAAATAATTTTAACAAGAGGGAATAAAAAACAGAGGATAGTTTATTTTAGAAAACGTATTTGTTCTAATTTTCAAATGCAATTTCTAGCTTGCTAAAGAACCGTATTTATCGAGGATTCCCAGAGTTCCTCGTTTTATCAAGGACCTGCGACTAAACAGTCGCTTCTATTCGGAATATGGTGACATGACTGAAAAAAATTTGACAAAAGATGGACTGATGAGAGAAAAGCAAGTTAGGTGGGAGTGTGAGCGAGGGTGCGAGAGGCGAAAGGGAAGCGCCGTGCTTAGGATACAGGCAGGAGGGACGTAGCGAAACTGGATAGATGAAAGAAAGAGAGGAGGGATAAAAAACGACTAGAAAGTGCTAAAGAATGACGTGATTGTAAACAGTTTCTCAAACACACGCTACGAATATTGAGGAAACTACATTTCTGATACGAAATTCACGGAACGAGTCATAAATCACCGTTCATCAATGAGACATAATTCGAGAGACCAACACCCTCTCTACACATGGTGCACTACGGGTTTGGAGTAGGAAGGCCCAGTTCATCAATAAGACACGGGGGGGTTTCATTTATCCTTACGCATATAAAGGAGGAGTTGCATATTTTTTTTTTTTTTTTTTTTTTTTTTCTTCTTCTTCTTTTCTCAAATGAGTAAAGCTGACTTTTCTAATTACTTGCAAGTTAAAAATAAATGACCAGTTATAACTTAGAATCCACTTTTAAACCGGTACAAGATGATATACAGAAAAACAGTAAATAAATTTTTAGTAAAAGATGGCTCCCTTTTATTAATATCCTAAAAATAGCTTGGAGATTTTTTTAATAACACATTTTCGGGATGAGTTATTCGAAAAAGAATTGTTATTTTGCTACTAAGAATAAATAAATAAATACACTGCTCCAAAAATCCTTATCCCATATCTCACTTATTATGCACATAACTATGTGTAGCATTCCGCTTTTTTTTTTTTTTTTTTTTTGGTTCTGTTCAAGAACAAAAAAGAAGAAACTCGCTCATTAGTTTTTTTAAAATGAGAGTAAAATATAACTCTCGTTTTCGTGAGAACTCTAAAGGTGATAAGATCAAATTTTTTGAATAATTTCTTTTAACTCTTTCGTGGATAGAAAGAACAAAGCTTCAATTAAGTTATTACTTCTTTTATACAATTTTCTTATTGTGATTATCTCATTATTATTAACAATGTACAAAATAATATATTTCAAATTATCATTATAACGCAGATATGCATATATACTAATAAAAATCAATCTTAGTTTTATCACATACAGTTAATTATTAGAATTCCTTAAATATTTTTTTTAAAAAATTGCGAATGTAAAATCATATCTAAGAAAATATTGAGTAAGCCATTTTAATAGAAATAATATGCAGAAAAAAATTATCTGTAAAAGGATTTTAGGTTTCTATATTGCATTGTCTTACACAATATTTGGAATCTCTTAAAAGTTCTCAGAAAAATATATGTTTGTAACTATACGAAATATATGTATCCTTGTTATTATGCTTATCAAACGAAACAAAGATTTATGATAAAAAGGATGTCATAGATTTCAAAAATTAAAGAACATTATTACATAATTTATTAAATAGGAGAATTATATTTATGTAAGTAATTTTCATTAAAATTATTTTGTACTAATATGTGATAAAGTATTAATAAGTGATAAAGTATAAATACATTATAAGCTTTTAAAGTATAAGAACTAAAATTAAAGTATATATGATAAACTTCAATTTTCTGGAGGAAAATCTGATTAAACATACACAACCAAATAAAAAATTTCTAGCAAAGGGGCTCTTATACACTAAAAATCTTTTATTTTGTACTGTGTTGGATGAGAATTTCTCCATTTTTGATGCTTACTCTTAAAACATTACATTATTGTACAGACATTTATTTATCTAATTATCAAATCGAACTCTAGCATTCTTGTTATATGATTGTCTTTCTACATTTATATTTCATTTCCACAATCTGAAGTAATACAATATATTCTGTTTATAAATGTTCTTTTTTTATTTGAGTTTCAATAATAATAAAAAAGGACAGTCATTTGAATTTTTAAGCGAGGGAAATAACGCTTTCCATATTAGAAGCAAATAAAAATGTTTCTCTGAATTACAATACACATCGGAAATTCTTTGGAAGAACATAGTGAATTCAAAATGAAGGAAGCGCGCGCTTATGCACAGGAATCAATATAAAAATATTCTAGAGTGCATTGAAATATTTATAAATAACTTTATAAACAGTTAAGAGATTATTTCATATTGTTCAGAGGAAGAGAGAAAAAATTTATAAAAAAAGAGCAAAAAAAATTTTTTAAGCTGGATATTATTTTTATAACTCTTTCCAGAAAAAAAGCAAATACAATTACAAATTGTTTTACTTTTTTTAATGCGATATATATATTTGTATATTATAATAAATCTCAAAGAAATACAATTTAAAAATAAAAAAAAACCATAATTACCTTTTACTGTTTCAAACAAATTAAATTTAAAGGAAGGAATTTTCGATTTAGAATTGAGGGCCGAAAAAGTGCGATTTCCTTCATGGTCATTTAAACCCTCTTTTTTACTAGCCCTGACGCCTGTCATAAAATAAGGAATGTGTTTTTGTCACTTCTGTTTTGGGCTTAAGTGTATCTCTTGTCCATACATGAGAAGGGAATTAGAGGATAACGACATGCTGACAGATGTTGTAGATTGGAATGAATCATCATAATTAATAGTTTGTATCAATGGCTGTTGGAAGAATAATAGGAGTCGAATCTGCTGTAATTGAGAAGTGTTTGAATTAGAATGAATGATTTGATAAGCTAAGACTTTATTATTTGAACGTAAACTAGGATTAACTGAATTAAAAGGCATTCAAAAGAGAGCGATCTTACATATTTTGTAAAGATAGATAATAAACTGTGTTCCCTTTTTCTGACACATCTCTCCCATTGAATTTGTGAACTTATTGATTTTTTTTAGACTTTAACATGTCCGTGAAGTTTAATAATGAAGGACAAAAGCTATATATGTACTCCCCTTCTATAATTCAACACAAGAATTTTATCTTTAAAACACAAATTTTTATCGTCTTATTCATTGATCGAAGGGAAATCTGTGATAAATAATCTGAGTCCTGTTTAACAGAACTGGAATAGTTTCTTATGATGTATTTTGTTAATTCAAACCCTTTCGCAGAGTTTCTTGTATTTCTTCTTCGCTATTGATACTTGATATTAAAAGGAAAATTTTGTCTTTGGTCCAACGTTTCTCGGTTCATAGTTTATCCCAAGGGACTCATCAGAACCTCTTGTACATTTTCAGAGAACTACATTTTACATGAGGGAACAGGTATCCTTTACTTTGGAATTTTTTTTCTTTTCACTCATTAAAAAAAATCATTTTTGAGACAGATCGAGAATGACATAAAATTAAATTTCATCGTTATTTTCTTTCTTTGACATTTTTTTTCTTTCATAAATAGATTCATAATTTTTTACACATTTTTTAGCCACCTAAGGGACTATTGTTTTAGGTGGATCACTTTTGGCGTACCATATCACTTTTCAATTTTTTTTTTATCGTTTGATTCAATTTTAATTATATTTAGCCTACATTTATTCAATTTCACAATTTATCGTTTGCTTTAATTTTAATTATATGTAGCTTTGATATAATATTCTATTTAATAATTTATTATTTACTTTAATTTTAATTACATGTAGCTTTGATATAATATTCTACTTAATAATTTATTACTTACTTTAATTTTAATTACATGTAGTTTTGATATAATATTCTATTTAATAATTTATCATTTGCTTTAATTTTAATTACATGTAGCTGATATAATATTCAATTTAATAATTTATCGTTTGCTTTAATTTTAATTATTTAGCTTAAATATATTCAATTTAATAATTTATCGTTTGCTGTAATTTTAATTACATGTAGCTTTGATATAATATTCTATTTAATAATTTATCATTTACTTTAATTTTAATAACGGAAAACTATATAATTGTCCATTTCTCGATATTTCATCGTTTACTTTAATTCGTATATTTAATTGAGTAATTTAATAATAATTATAAAAAAAAAGCGCACCTTTAGTGGCTAAATCTGTTCTTTGCATAGAACATTTTTATTTTTTTCATGAGTTTACCCATGGACAATCTATTATAATCAAATAATCAACTACAAAATTTATGTGATTTTAATTACTCTTTATAATTATAAATGCGCCATATTGTTACACTTAAATCACCCATGTCATATTATTAGGATAGCACAAAATTTTATGAAACTGATTAATGTTTTCAAATAAATTGTGAACAATTTTTATAAGAATTACACAGGTTATACTCTTTCTCTCTCCAAATACTTTTAATGTTACTTCTCTGATTTTGCCTAGTGTGGAATTAAAATATCCTTGTAAATTTTAAGCCGAAATTTCCAAAATTAATTCTAATTTATCCATATATTATTTGCATTGTATCGACATATTTATAGCTATTATCAGTAAATGCCCTTTCTTTTCTATCTAATTTAAACTTTCAGCGACATTGATTATTAACATTACATGCAACATATGGTATAACTATTATCAAAAATTATTAATTGTTTTATTAAATTGATATAGTGGCTGAGGTAGAATAAATTATCTGTGAGGAGTGTGAATGAATTTTATAATGAATTTCCCCCTTAAATATGCTTCTCTTTTTCCACTTTGTGGCTGCGGCAGCCTAGTGGTCATGGTCGCGGAATCGCGGCCGGCGGTTTTCATTGAGTCGTTTGTTCGAGCCTTGATGCCAATGTCGGTCCTCTTGTGTATTCCGCCAATAACCCTCGCGTTGCTTCTAGTACAACGTTGATAAAACCAATCCACTTCAAGCTTGGTTTGGGTTTTTTTTCTCTCTCTCAGTCTTAAAAGTTTGTTTTCTTCTGCAATTTTTGATTGTTCAAGCTTAGTTCGGTTTATTGAAAACTTCTCATTTCATTAAACCTTTTTATTGTATTGGAAAACAGTATTTTCGGAATGTTAAGAGAATTGCTTCTAAAAATAAATTTTCTATTAATCTCGATTTCAAGCCCCGTTCTCAAATTCAAACGATTTTGTATTTAAAACTGAAAAACAGACAGCGGACCTGAAGGCACACTGCGCATTTCGATTGCGCATAACAGATTACGTAAGGTAGTCATAGTAACGCAAGAGACCCGGGAGCAACTAGTATTGGTCGGCGCGTGGCATGAATCGATTTTTGATCTTCCCACATGCATCTTTCCAGGTACTGGGATTGCAACATAATTCTGGGAAATGATCCTGGGAAAGATTTTCCAAGAATAGCAAGTAAAATGGTTAGCGGACTTAGGCCTAAAATATATAATTGACTCAAAAATCTTTTTTTTAATGTTAGTTAAAATGTCCTAAGAAACTTTAAAAACTGACCTAAAAAGTTTTTTAAATGATCAAACGATACTATTCCATTTTTGAAATTCAAAAATTAAGTGATGACAGTTCTATATCAAATTATCGATTTTCATCCACATAGCAACAGATCTCTGAGCATTCGGAATCTATTTTTGAAATGCGACATATCGATCGATAAGAGGGGAGCTGGGGTGATTTTAATTTTGATGATCGCTGCTCACGAAATATATTTTACTCTACTTAAACATTTATTAAAAATTCTAAAGATGAACAAAAAATGCTGGAAATATTAGAAAAAAATTTGTTATTGAAAAATGGTTTTAAAAAGATGAATATTACCTCAAAATTCTGAATTTTTGTTTGATGTCTAAAAACCAAGATAAAGATTTGTATGTAAATTAGGAATGTAATATTTCAAATGAGGGGTGATAAATTTGAACAGTAATGAATTACAGATATTATTAATCAGAACCAGAATTTGTTAACCTGAAAATTACTTTATAAAACCAAACAGAAGAAAATTATATTTGGCCATATATTCCAGCTCTTATTTATTAAAATTATAATAAATACGTTATAGAAAAATTATATTGTATTCACATATAACTTAATTGAAAACATTTAATTCCTAATTATTGAAATTTTATTAATTTATGTGCAATTAGATAGCAATAAATCACCCATTTTATAAACAATTGAAAAATTTCTCATACATAGAAATAGACGTATAATCGAGATTAAAAGCAAATCTATTTTTTGAAACTGTTCTTCTAGGATTTAGATAACACATCCCTCTAATAGTAATATAAGTATTAAATATGTAAGGGAAAAGTAAGGCAATTATTTTTTTTTATTAAAAGGGGAGGCAGAAAATGTTGAAAGAAAGGGTGCTGATATTCTCGAAGGAGAAATCATTGCGAGTTTTCTTCAAAAATTAAATTTAATATAATATACTAATTATATCAAAATAGATTTAAATCTGTTAATTTAGTTCGAATATCATTGTGTAGATCTGCTGTGATATAAAATAATAAACAGAAAATGTGATTAACATTGCTTTTAAGGTAGTTCACAATTCTTTGTATTCTAATCAATGGAATAAAAATATTTTAATAATTCGTACTGAATTTTAAGTTCCTGTTTAAGATAAAAGGAATACTTATATCAATAATATTCGAAAGCTGTGAATATATTTTTACTCATATCATCAATGATTTATTCTACCGTATTTTTTCTACTTTCTAATATTTAAGGAAAGTATTTGTAAGTTTGGTTTGTTATATGAGTTTATGGTAGTGAATCCTCTTGGTACATATTGTGCCAAACATAAGCAAATAAAATATTTACAATTAAATCAAGTAAAATATATATTAATATCAGAAGAACAGATGATGTACAGAAATAAAGTCAGATTTTAAAAATTTATATGTGTTGAGTAAAGCCAATATCACGTAAAAATTTAAAAATATTTGGTTGGAGATTTTCCCCAACCAAGTCAATAATAGAGAATGTATAAACTTTAAAATATTTGAAACGAACAGAGTTAAAAGCAGAGCACTCGGTTAAAATGTGCTTCACAGTCAGAGAACATTGACCACACATTTTTTTGGAGAAGTTTCCCCCGGAAAAAAGTACTTGTGAGACAATCTTGTTTGTCCGATTCGTAGACGTGTTAAAATTAAGCCTGTCTCATGCATGAAAATGAATTCCAATAAGAAATAATGGGTTTTATACGATATAATTAGTTTATTTTCTGTTTCTAGATGCCATTGATTCTGGCAGTGGTCATGAATTATTGAAGTAACATATTTTTTTATGTCAAAATTTGGGATGGATGGAGAAACTGTACCGGAGGCAGATTTTGCAACAATATCGACTGTTTCGTTGCTCTTATGGGAGAGTATCCAACATGGGAGAGTATCCAACAGAAAATCAACTAGATATTCTCAGATTTTAGTTATCAATTTTTTATGTAGAAGGGATAAATGAGTGAGATGAACTATGAGGGTGTTTTAAGGATTCCAATGTGCCCATGGAATCCGTAAGATAAAATGCTCATCTTGTCGACTTGACCAGCTGTTTAAAGCATCATAAATAGTAGAATTTTCTACAGTAAAAACAAAACAGGATAAGTGAAATTAAAAATCATTTAGGGAATCATTTAGTAAGTTGTTCAGTTTATATAAAACTGATTTTCTTGCTGAATCGTACACCACGCAACTATAATCTAATCTGGAGTGGATGAAAACCTGATAGATTCAAGACAAACATGCAATCGGAATCCCCTGAAGTATGCGACAAAACTTTTAAAATGCTCAGTGATTTTCCACAACGTTTCCACAATGTTTCGACAAAACTTTTAAAATGCTCAGTGATTTTCCAAACATTTCGCTCTCGTAAAATACGAGAGCGAAATGTTAGTTTCTTGTCAGAAATTAATCCTAAAAATTTAATCTCATCCATCATATTTATTAAAACATTGTTACAACAAATTTCAGGTTCAGAATGAAATTTCCTTTGTGTATGAAAGTGGACGCAAGCAGTTTTTGTCAGAAAGGAGTGGATGTCATTTTCATTTGTCCATTTTGTTATTTTGTGTATAGCCTGTGAAGTTGTCTTTGGATATTCTGTTCTTTTGCCTTGCAGGAAATTAGCAGGTTGCCAATGTAAAAAATCAGAATATTAGAGATATTAATTTTTACTATAAAAGAATAACACACTCAAAACAATCCCTTGTGGTACCCTTTCTTGAGTAAAAGCATCGAATAAAGTCAATCCTATTTTAACATTACAAATCTAATTAATATGTTCTAACAATTTTTGAATAAAATTTGACAGGTTACCCCTTATAAGTCATAACCGTATAAATCTTTAAAAATGCCATACCTCCAAATGCAATCCTATGCCTTTTCAATATAAAAAAATGCAGAAACAAGGTGTTTGTTCTTTACTAAGGCATCTCTTACTTAAGTCTCCAAAGCGACTAGATTGTCAACAGTAAATCTGTGCCATCAGAAGCCACTTTGGAATGGAGTTCGGCCGCGAGTGGTTTTCCGACCCCGAGGAGGGGGAGAGAGTTGATGACCTTAATGCGGCAACGTTGTTTCGAACCCTGGATCAAGGGATCCGAAGTTGACGGTCCTACCAATCAGGCTGAAGAGATATCTCATCTGGCTAGTTGAGTAAGGCCTTTTAACTTCTAACGTTGTTGTAGAAGAGAGTCGCTGCAGGAGAAACAATACCATTTTTTTCTAAAATGAACATTAAGTCTGAAATTATTTCTAGCACTTTACACAAACAACTCGTGAGGGCTATGGATTCACTGCTAGTTGGGTCTGTTGGATCTTTTCCGGGTTTTAAAATAGGAATAATTACTGCACATTTCCACGAATGAGGAAAAATATGCTCATTCCAGATCCTGTTATAAAAATTTAAAAGATTTTTTAGTGGTCGCCAGAAAACTGATATTTGTCTCGGACTCAGTAAATGAGTATTGTTCCTGACTCGGATGCATTTTTACTGTTATTGAGGAAAATAGAATTTTTCAATCTTATTTTTTGGTTTCGGACGTGAGTTTAACTTGCGCTCAACATTTATTGTAACTGTTGATTTATCGGATTCTGATAAGAATTAAATAAAATCCGGTAAATTATTCTTGACAGACGCTTTTATTGACTGGTTACTTAATGAATGTCAGTGTATTACATCCTAAATGACGAAGCGGGAGAGAAACAACTTTTAGGAAAGATTATCTCTTTCAATATTATTAAGAGATAATTTTATTCTGGTTGTACGCTCAAAACTTGTACTAAATCTTGACTTGGTTTATTCGATTATTGTAAAAATTAAATAAAATCCAGTTAATTATTCTTGACTGGCTATTTTATTGACTGATTAATTTGTGAGATTACTAAGTAACGAAGCGAGGGGGCCTAAAAAGTGTGATCGAATAAAAAAAAGTCTACATAATTATTTGATATAAGAAACACTTTCGAAGAAATTGAAATGTAAACGAAAGTATCTTACGTTAAAATAGCTTAAATTGCCGAAGATGTGTTCAAAGGAAAGCAGATAAATTTCACAGAGGTACATTCATCTTTCCATTTAGTTTTACATTCCAATGAAACCACTTACTTTTTATAACATACCAAATGAGTTTCAGGCATTGAATTTTTTTTTAAAAAAAAAACACCTTTATTTTATTAAAAAAAAATCATTTATTAACAAAGATGTACGTTAAAAATACACAAAATACAGAAAGAATCAACTACTCCGGAGGTCTTCAAACTGGGTTCCCTGAACCTTTGACAGGGGTTCCGCAAGTGATCACTATTTACTTAACCAAAATTGTAGTAAAATTTTAGTTTTATAAAAGATCGAATTCTGAAAGGCAGTTTGCTTGCGAAAATAAATGTAATTAAATATTTTATGGATAAAATAAAATCTTAAATTTCGTAAAAATCACGTGCTTCGGATATTTTAATCGAGACACATTAAATCACATAATAATAGTAAATTAAATATAATTAAATAATTTATGGATAAAATAAAATCTTAAATTTCGTAAAAGTCACGTGCTTCAGATATTTTAATCGAGACACATTAAATCACATAATTTTTTTCGTTCTTTGGCTCAGTCGATATATCTCAGATTGATATGTCGACCGACACTCAGTTGAAACTAAAATTTAGTCAAGTTGATGCTATGCATTTTTGGATTGACATTCGAAAAGAATACCCTGAAATTGCCAAAAGAGCTATTGAACATCTAATGTCATTTGTTTCAATCTATGTTTGCGAAAAATCTTTCTCTTTGTAGTTATGCTGTGATAAAAGCAAAATACAGAAATAGATTGGATGCTGAAGAGGACATAAGGTTGCAGATATCTACAATTATTCCAGACATAAAAATACTTTGCAATAAAAAACAATCACAGCCAAGTCATTAAAAATATTATTTTTATTAATTTGTTATGATTTAAATTATTGTTGCTTTTATTTATTATTCATAGAATGTATTTTAGAAAACCAAAAACGCCATTAGCTACTTTTCCATTCATTATCTTATTAATAAGATGATTGTATTGTGATAAAATAAAGATGCAATAATAGTTTTGTAAATTTGAGTAGGATAAAGTTTATATATCCTATTCTTTATGCTCTTGGGTCAAAGGGTTCCTTCAAAGAAACGGTATGCTCAAAAGATTACCCAAAGTGTAAAAGGTTGAATACCTCTGAACTACTCCAAAGCAATATGAGTTACATTAACATATACATATTTAATTATGAACATTTTTTTTTCATTAAAAATTTTTTTATTGCTTGAAACATACCATCTGGACTGACAAAAGAATTTAAAATAAATTAAAATTTCCCTGATATGAATAAAAGGTTTTAGTTGTGTTTTGAACTTATTCTTTCACACGTGGAAATAATTTGATTTTATGTCAAAGAGTATTTGATATTTTCTTTAAGATGATGCATCTAATTAAAAGTACCTGTTGTATTCGGTTAGTGCAAAGGATATGTCAAAATATGAAAAGTATAAATTATTTGGGGAAAAAAGGAAAATATGCCTTTTCAATAATGTACAAAGTATATATATATAATTTTCTAATAGGGATAAAAAAAAATGACATTCTGAAAGCTAATTTCTTTTCAAAATTATTTTATTTTATGATTAGAAATACAAAAAAGAAAAAGAAAAAACACAATGATATTCAGTATACTTTCTTACTTTTAATATCAAAATTCTTTATTCTTACTATTATCAATATGCCTCATAGTTATCAAAATATACAAGTACTTAGTTACGTTATACATACTATATACAGTCGAACTTCAGTAATTTGAGCTTTAATAATTCGAAATTTTAGATAGTTCGAATGTTTTGAACTTGAATTCTGCTTGAAATCATTGGTAAAAAATTGTAGATATTTCGAATTTTTCCGTGTGAATCCTCTTAGAGAGTAGTGGTAAAAGGCCTTACCTTGTGCTGCAAAAACTATGAAACATATACATAAACTTCGATGGGTTCTTAAGATTCGTCTTACGTAGAAGATTCTATATTTTCAAAACTTGATAGGTTGGAATAATTTGGAAGTATTCAAAGACTACATTGAAAGAGGCGAGTAAAAATATATGATTTTTTTTAACGTTGTGACTTGTTAATGTACATAATAAAAGTATTTGATTTAATTGAAAAATATAAATTTATGTATTATAATATGTAACATGTATGTATTTTATAAAATAAAGCTTGCGCATCAAATCTGTGATCGTGGAGCTTAAAAGTTTTAATTTTGGAATTCATATGATGAAGAACTCATTAGTTTGTTAAAAATAATTTTAAAAGGATATTGGGATTCAAATTTTATTTAGTATTAAAAATTGACTTTTACACACATTCATGTTCAAATATTTTAAATTCTTCAAATTATTATTCTAATACAATCATGTTTTCTTAGAAATATTTATTTTATAAATATCTGTTGGCCTGGACTTGACTACCTGAAAATTTATAGTGAAATTGTTTGACCAAAATGTCTTGAATGCTATCTCGATTTCTGTGCACTATCATCACTACTAATATTATATCTTATTAATTATCAACATTACTTAAATCTTTTTCATAAATACTAATTCTTTTCTATCAACTACTAAAACTTTTTCCTTTATTATTATTTTAATGAAAATGTGCGCATTTCCTTAGTTAACTAAATTAAACAAATAGAGATTAATAAAAAAAATAAAAAGAACAAAAATATGTTGTTTTAAAATTTATTATGTGTATGTAAAATGTATATATATATATATATGCGGTTTTTTTTTTATTGAGGTGTGTCGCTAATAGCCCTAATCCTCAGTATTACAATGTATTTTTTTTATCTCTATTCCTTTTTCTCTATTTTTATAATTATCAAAAGAGCTTTATGTAATTGTTCTGAGTCTGTATCTTCATGTAAATTATTCCTTCTCCAGAATTATCCACCTCTAACAGAGTTATCAACTTAAAATCATAGTTATTGGTTTCGTGGATAGAATCAACACAAATTATTTGCCCTCCAAAACTCCTTATTATTTCGTTTTGGACGGAACTCTGCAAAGCAAGGGAGAAAATTTAATCATCCAAATCCTGGAGGCATCAAACCTTAAAATCTGAATTCTTGAACCGGATTATCTTCACCTAATCCTGCCATCTCATGCAGGATTAGCCGGACACTTGTCGCATGATCAGCATAACTTTGATATGTTAATCCGAATCTTCGCTTGATATTCTTTATATCTTACTTTGTGGTAAGGTGGATTCTGGAGCTGATACCTAAAACAATTTAAAGGAAATAACTAAAACCTTATATATTCAGATCCACTAATTCAAATGTTACGTTTCCTCCAGACCGTAAATTATTTTTTTTTACTGTAAAAACATTAAAAAAGAATATGGCAATCAGCTTTGATATATTTTCATATTAGCGAATTTTTAAGAGCAAGTGAATTAAAAATACTTTCACAACCTTACCTATTAGTTATTAATTACAGTTCAATATAAGCTTTGAAATTATTTTCAACATTATTTTCTGGTTTTGGGTTCGATTTTGCTCTCATACACTAAACTTAGAACATTTTTCATTATTAATACATAGCCGGAATGAAACTTATCGGTATGCGTTAAGCTAAATTGATGAAGAAACTAAAGTCATCACAATATCTGTACAATAATAGATACTTACTGGTTTCCATTGGATCAGTACAGCTTTCTTCCTTTATTGGTTTAAGACACTGACTTGTGCTATGAAGATATTTTACATCTTGAAAATAAAAATTTGACTTATCTAAAAAGGAATGTGAAATCTCTTCTAGAGTTTTTCTTTTAAAATACATTTTAATGGAAAAAAAAATCGCATATTTCAAGGGCGTTTAATCGTAATAATATGCTTACTTTTGACAATTGCATTAGGTATACATTGTTTTTCTCCTTTGCACGCGCCACAGAAAAAAGAAAACATTTCCTCCTAATGAATGAAAATTCGGTTCCTCTGGAAACGCAGTAGACAACCCTTTTAAGAAAGAGAAAAATTTCTTCTTGAATTTTAAGAAAACTGTAAGCGTTTCAGCCCATTTTTTTTTAAGAAATCTGTTTAAACTTGATCAATAATCAGACAACGTTTTTAGACAAATGGAAAATAAATTGTCGTGAAATTTAAAAGGAGAATACAAATTTCGATTTATATGCGAGCACATTTTCTAAGAGAATTTTCTTGCATATTTTGCCTTGCATATTTTGTATGATTATTCTTTGTCAATCTTTTAGTTGGAGGCCTGTAGATGGATAAGATGGTGAGTTTACTATTGTTCATTTCAGTGTTTATAGTGGTGCTTTCAAAGGCAGTGGTATGGACGTTAATACGGTGATGAGGTATGGAATTTTTGATGATGATAGCAGTGCCTCCTCCTTTGTGGAAGAGGCCGTCAGTTCTGTAGGTAGTGAAGTTAGCAAAGTTGAGTGAGTCGCAAGGCCTGAGGAAAGTCTCATGCAGACAAAGGATGTGGAGCTATAAGATCTAATGAAATTTTCGAGCCATTCTTGCATGAAGGCTGTCTGTATTCCAGGAAATGATGTGGGTGGAGTTAAGAGTTCTATTATAGAGCATTAGAAGGAGAATTCCAGGTCAAGGAGATTAACACAGGTCATAAATTTATCGGCCTTAGTCATGTTTGAAGTAGAGATGTTTATGAATGATTTTATGGTGCCAAACATTTCTTAGACAAGATGATTTTTCAGCTGTGCAGACAGTGAAGAGATGTTATTTGACTGGGTTATTTGAGCTGGTGTTGAAGTTTGGTGGGTGGTGTGCACTAATGGGAGTGGCGTGGAGGTGTCGATGATGGGCATCTGTTGCTGTGCTTGAATCTGGATTGCTCTTTGTTTTTACAACGTTTTTCTGAATTTCACTTGGTGTGTGTGAGTGTGTGTGTCATCAAATTTTCGATCGTTAATTTAACCAACTTCCCATCAAGCTAGAGCTTTGAAATTTTGGGAATCGTTCGTACTCGCCTAACAATGTAATATTTAGACGTTTGCGACAAGTTTTAACTAATATTTCAATAATTTTAATAAGTCAAAATATTCTTTCCCCTCGGCGCTTTTAGAATTGAGGAAAAAATTTCTTTCCCCCTCTGGGAACACCGGGCACTCCCCACGCAGCATGCGGTATCGTAAACCTTTTGTACTCACAAAGGGGATATACTATCTCCCCTTTACTATCTCCGAAACAGTAAGGGTTGCTGACTTTTAGTCAGTAATCATTCTCAAGAAAGAAAGTTTCCAATATTTGGCGCCGTGTCTTATCACAATAATTTTTTCTGAATTTTGGTTCCCATTCTTTTTTTAATAGAATGACTTACAAACTTTCAAATGCATGTTTTGATTTTATGAGTATTATGAATTTTTTAATACTCTCACAAATGTCTCTTTTTAAGTGAATTTTAAAGTTAAAAATAACTAACAGTTTTAACTAATATTTGAATAATTTTCTCTAATAAACTTTGCCACCATATAAAAACGTTGTTTTTAAAAACGTTGGTTTTTATATCGAATTTTTTCTTTCTTCCCAAACATTTACAGTGGGAGGAGCAGTTGGTGGAGGATGAGGGCTTGAATTTTTTTCTTCCGTTTCAGGTTTTGGTTTATTGATAGGATTTTTGGAGCAGCCCGGGAAATTTTCCGGGTGAGTTTCGTTAAAATGGCAGCATTTTGGTGATTGGTCCACAGGCTTATTACATAACCGAGTGAGATGATCACCGGCGCCTTTCATGCATCTGGGAGGGTGCTAGCAGTGCAGGGAGTTATGAAAAAGTCCCCGGCATCTGTAACATTGCGGGGGACCGGTTTTTTTTCTTTAAAGCTTCAACTTTAATTTTGATGGATCAAACTTCGGAAATGCTATATATGTTTTTTTTAGCTTCGGATTTTGGTAAGGAGATTAGAAAGAGGGGCATGAGGAGACCGGATATTCTGTTAGTGATGGGGTAGCATTCATTGACTTCAAAATTTTTGGCAGCGAGGTCATTATTAATTTCTTGCTGGGGCATATCTGTTGGTATTCTACGTATGATAACTTTTATGCATTTGTTCTATGGGAGTTGGAAGGTGTAGGCAGATAAGTAGTGTTGTTCAACGTAATGTAGGCAGCCGGGGTCCGAGGAAAAATTTTCAGACTGGTACCGATGATATGTGCCGAGAGCTACAGTTTGGTAAAGTTTTGCAGTTCTTTTAAAAGGGCTGCGGAGTTATAGACGTTATTTAGATTGATGGGTGGAGCTGAGGTTGAGCTGGATGTCAGCGGTGCCGCAGTTGACCCTTGGGTAAGCATAGAGTTGGTGGAGGCGCTTGGAGAAGGGATTGTAAATAGTTTCTCAAATGCACTTCGAGTACTAAGAAAACTACATTTCTGGTTACGAAATTCACGAAACGAGTCAGAAATCACCGTTCATCAATGAGATACGGGGGAATTTCATGTAGTCTTATGCATATAAAGGAGGAGTTGCATATTTTCTATTTCCTCTTATCTCAAATGAGCAATGTTGACTTTTTTAATTACTTGTAAATAAAATAATTTAAAAGTTTTAAAGTATATGCATTTGAAAGAGCATAGATTAACTGGTTTTATTATTTTTTTTTAATCCAAAGTTTTGAAAATATTTTTATGACCGTTTTAGAGCACGGGATGTGAATTTTCAGATCTTTAATAAATATTTAAAAATACTTGCAATTTTTTTAAGAAAATCAAAAACTAGAGAAACATTTATCTTTTCCCACTCCTTTGAATGCATTTTATTCCATGAAATTAAAAGTAATACCCTAGATGTTAACAGAAAAGTACGAAACTCCATAGGATTAACATTTCGCTTGGGATTTCTTGGTGTCGTGTCGAAGGAAGCCTTAAAGGTTTTATCTCAATACTAACTGGAGTTCCCATTTTCCACATGAATGAAGTTTTAAAACAAAATGATCAATTATTAAAAAAATAAATGACCAGTTATAGCTTAGAATCCACTTCTCAACCAGTATAAGATGATATACAGAAAAATTACGAATAATTTAGTAAATGATGGCTCCCCTTTTAATAATATTCTAAAAATAACTAAGAGATTTTTTTTAAATAGCATACACACAAAAATTTGGGGATTAGTTATTCGAAAAAGAATTGTTATTTTGCTACTAAGAATAAAGGAATAAATCCACTGTTCTAAAAAACATTATGCATATCTCACGTAATATGTACATACTATGTGTAGCATTTCGCTTTTTTTTTTTTTTTTTTTTTTGGTTCTGTTTAAGAAATAAAGGAGAAAACTCGCTTACTAACTTATAAATAAAAAAAAGGTGTATAAAATGAGAGTAAAATATAACTCATTTTCGTAAGAATTCTGAAGGTGATAAGATCAAATTTTTTGAATAATTTCTTTTAACTCTTTCGTGGATAAAAAGAGCAAAGCTTCAATTAAGTTATTACTTCTTGTATACAATTTTCTTATTGTGACTATTTCATTACTATTAACAATGTACAAAATAAAATATTTCAAATTATCATTATAACGCAGATATGCATATATACTACATACTAATATAAATCAATATTAGTTTTATCACATACAGTTATTATTAGATTTCCTTAAATATTTTTTTTAAATTATGAAAGTAAAATCATATCTAAGAAAATATTGAGTAAGCCATTTTAATGGAAATGACATGCAGAAAAAAATAATCTGTAAAAGGTTTTTAGGTTTCTATATCGCATTGTCTTACATTATATTTGGAATCTCTTAACAGTTCCCAGAAAAATATATATTTGTAATTATACGAAATATATGTTTCCTTGTTATTATGCTTATCAAACGAAACAAAGAATTATGATAAAAAGGATGTCATAGATTTCAAAAATCAAAGAACATTATTACATAATTTATTAAATAGGAGAATTATATTTATGTAAGTAATTTTCATTAAAATTGTTTTGTACCAATATGTGATAAAGTATTAATAAGTGATAAAGTATAAATACATTATAAGCTTTTAAAGTAGAAGAACTAAAATTAAAGTATATATGATAAACTTCAATTTTCTGGAGGAAAATCTGATTACACATACACAACCAAATAAAAAATTTCTAGCAAAGGGGCTCTTATACACTAAAAATCTTTTATTTTGTACTGTGTTGGATGAGAATTTCTCCATTTTTGATGCTTACTCTTAAAACATTACATTATTGAGCAGGCATTTATTTATCTAATTATCAAATCGAACTCTAGCATTCTTGTTATATGATTGTCTTTCTACATTTATATAACATTTCCACAATCTGTAGTAATATAATATTTTCGTTTTATAAATGTTCTTTTTTTTATTTGAGTTTCAATAATAATAAAAAAGGGCAGTCATTCGAATTTTTAAACGAATGAAATAACGCTTTCCATACTAGAAGCAAATAAAAATGTTTCTCTGAATTACAATACACATCGAAAATTTTTGGAAGAACATAGTGCATTCAAAATGAAGGAAGCGCGCTCTTATGCACATGAATCAATATAAAAATATTCTAAAGAGTCCATTGAAATATTTATAAATAACTTTATAAACAGTTAAGAGGTTATTTCATGTTGTTCAGAGGGAGAGAGAAAAAAATTACAAAAAAAGAGCAGAAATTTTTTTTAAACTGGATATTATTTTTATAACTCTCTCCAGAAAATTAGCAAATACAATTACAGATTATTTTACTTTTTAATGCGATATAAATATTTGTATATTATCTTAAATCTCAAAGAAATACAATTCAAAATTAATTACCTGTTTCAAAGAAATTAAATTTAAAAAAAAAAGGAATTCCCGATTTAGAACTGTAGGCAGCTCGTTTCTTCGAAAAAGTGTAATTTCTTTATTCAGAACTTCGTTTCGGACAAACTAAAGAGCATTTATGGCTTTCTAACGATAAATGTTTTGGAAGTTCAGATGGGTAATTGCTGTTGCCATCCATATGGGGGGGGGGTGCATGCAACATAAGTCTCAATATTAATTTGTGAAGTAGAAGCTTGTGTCTGATCACCGGCCTGTTCTTGCAAGAAATCAAGCGTGTAGGTTTCCTACTCATTCCAGCTGCTATCAAATGAATAAGCTGGAAGTGGTAGGCAAATGTTAGTTTTGCGTCTAGAAACAACCCTAGGTATTTGTAATCAGTAACTCAGGGGACATGCTGGTCAAAAATGGTGAATGAAAGTAAAGTTCGTAAGCACCGTTGTTTCGTAAAGAGGAACGGTTTTGGATACACTGAGTTTAATTTTTCCAGTCAGTGAGCCAGACTGCAAGCGAGAGAAATGCTTCTGCAATCAATTTATGATTTTCCGATTGCAGATGTTCTGGGTCACAATGACAGTGTCGTTCTCATATAAGACCAAATGAATGTTTGTAGCCTTCGGAATGTCGTTTATAAAGAGGGAAAATAATAGGGTGAAAAGATCCCCCCCCGTGAGGGACACCACTAAGGCTTAGCCTTGGGGTAGAGACTGTATTTTCTACTTGCACTCTGTAACAGCAAGAGTCCAGATACAAATGCATAATTTTAATGAGTTGCTCCGAAAAACCAAGTCACATCAACCCTTCGTGACAAATCTCATGGAAGGCATTGGTTATGTCCACAAATAGCATACTCGTGCTTGGGTTTATGAGAAACCTTCATAAATCAGCTCAGAGACTCAACGTAACTGTGTTACTGTAGAACACTCAGTGACAAAGTCATCCTGCTCTAGATTGATAATATTCCTGGCTAAGCAGTGTTGGTTCAAGCATTAAAAAAAAGCCCATATTTGTATGACTTACTCAGATCAGTGAGTAAAGATATTGGACAATAAATTAAAGGGGTTTGCATCACCCGGATGACATTTGAGTATGGGGACAATCTTGGTAGTATACCAATTTTTTATAAAATTACAATTCTCCATAATCAAATTAAAAAGCAACGTGATAAAGAATGTAAATTTTGAGTGAAGGTGTTTTAGGATGCGATTTGTAATTAAATTCAATTCTGGTGTCTTTTTAATTTTGAGCTTTTGTATAAATTCCTGTACTTCGCTGGGCTGAATGCAATCCTGATCCAGACAGGTACCGGAATCCAAAATACATTTAACTTTACGATGAGTATGAGCAGAAAAACTGGGATTATCTACATCTTCGTCTGGTTCAGATTGACTCTGAAGGCTATCTGCCATAACTTCCGTCTTTTCAATGGGAGCCACAGCGATACTGCCAAGGGTGACCTTCAGAGGCGGAATGTGGGGAAAAGGCTTTCCGGGTAAGGAGGTTGCCTTTCAAAGTGAATTGTTGTTAGGCAAGAGTGCCTCAATGTGTTTTTTCCATCTCTCTAAGGGGAAAAGTGTTTGATATCTCTCATTAATTCACGACTGAGAATACGGAGTTCAGATTTGAGGGCCGAATCTCTAGTAATTTGCTGAAATATCCGCGCACTGACGAATTTTTACACGGATTTTAGAGAATAATCTGCGAGGAGTTTTAAATTTTGGTTTTGAGGCTGCCACAAGTGCCTCGGAGAAAATTTCTCCCAGTTGATCAATTGAATTTTCATAATCATCTTTGCTGGATGAGGGAGGAATTAGAAGAGATTTAGTATTTAACACAAATCGAAAATTCTCCTAATCAGTGGATTGCTGCTCTTGGAATTTTGAGATACGCAGAATTTGTATTCAGATTAAGAATCATCAGGAGATGATCAGAATCAAGTTCATTAATTACTATGATATCATAATTAAAAGGGACGTTTTTGAATATCACTGGATCGTTGATGGAGTTCTCAACTCCTGGTCCTGGTAAATATTTATGTGTGTATCATCCTCATCACAAAACATGGTTCAAAATTACGTAGTCCATCCCTTGTAGCCTTACCATACAATGAGACTTTATTTCCAACCAACCAGCCAATAAACTGATCAACAAAGGTATTTGAACAAACTGGTCAACATACGAAATTAGGCAACTGTATCAATTCAACCGACAACAGTAGCCGTATGGTCGTGGTAGCGATCAAGTGACTGGCGATGCTTCAGAAGGCTAGTTAAATCTTTCGGGACTCAATGCCCTGACATGGCATTGCTTCAATATGGAGAAAGAATTCTTGCTCAGGTATCGACCTCATCATCAACAGTAATTCAAAATTTTGTGATGTATTGTTTGTTGTTAAAGAACATTTGTGACGGGCAGAAATACAGAAAGAAAGGAAATTTATATACCATAGGGAGTTGAAGATTTTTTTTTTGAAGTGTACCAATATCGCCAAACTGAAGGAGTAACATTCAAATGTGGCAATCACCAATAAAAGCTACATCCGTATATAGTCTTAGAAATAGTGTAACGCGGTTTTTATTCCTCCTCCACATAAAAAGGTCTAAATACAATTATATGTTTTATATTTTAATTGTATTTAAAAAAAATTCTTTGCATCATTTTCGAGATCCGCTACATCAAAAAATTCTAAATATAATTTGATCTTTTATATTAGTTATATTTAAAAAAAATAATTATTCGCAATACTTTCAAGTTCGCTGCATGAAAAAGCTCTAAATACAATTACACCTTTTATATTGATTGCATTTTTAAAAAATACATTCCTTACACCAGTTTTTGAGTTCGTTTTTCTTTAGAAACTTTACAAAACTCCTAGAATATTTTAAATGGGGTTAAATAATTTTAAATATTAAAAAGATTTCAGTGGTGTGACGGGGAGGAGAGAGGGGGATCATGGCACCGGGAGGCAAGGAGTAGACGAGTTGACTAATCCTGTCTGCATCATCAGGTCATGGTCATTTGATCAGATAACTGTATTGTCATCGGGATTACATAGGTACTTATACAGAATTTTAAGGCAATTGAACAACTGGGAGCGATTCTCAACATAAAATTGTAAGATTTGATCTAAATAAGTATACTTACAATTATATAAAGTCAAATAAAAAGGTGTCATATATTTTATTCAAATTAAAAAAATAAATTTCCCTTTTTAAATTTCGAAAGGCACACAACTGATGTAGAAAATAGGTACAAAGAAGAGTGTACGTGCAATGCTGTTTAGAAATGGCAATGCTGAAATTCACAAAGTAAGGAGGTATTGGTTGTTCATTGGTTTTACCACATCTAGATATTTATGAATTATAGGCAACTTTCTCAGTAATTATACTGAATAAAAAACGTAGCAAATCGCATGCATTGTGGATTAAAATGCGAAAATTTGTCTTGCAAATATACAAGAAATTGTTATGTTCTTTTTGTTGTGTAATAACTTGTAAACTGAACAATTTCAATATTCAATTAAAAATTGGTTAAAATTTTGAACATTAAATTTTCTGAAGGTAATAAGCAATATTTTTAAAATGCTTGTAGATAATATTCATCAGAAACATGGCATTTTTAGAAAATCTGATTCGAATTAAAACTTACCAGTTTCTTAAGTATTAAAATGATACCAAATTATTAACGATTATGAGATATACTTAAAAAATCCTTAATTCAGTATCAAAATTGAAACAAACAATAAAATATTATATTGAATAATCTTAAACTGAATATAATTATTGTTACAGTTGATGAACTTGAAAAGAACTTTGATGTCTGAGCTCTATAAATGGAGGATTTACGAGTAGTAATATAAATAATGTCATTGTTAGTACAGTTAATTGTTAAATATCCAGATGCTTTTATTAATCGTTTCTGTTATAGTTATGGAAATATAACTAATTGTTACGCTTTACATCAGAAACATAGTAATTTTATTTTTGTATTTAATACGTATTTTTTCAGAACCGAAAGGGGGAAAAGCCATTTTAAGCACCTTTTTGTTGTTATTTCTATATTTAAATCGACATAGATTAAATTCAGCTATTAAGGGCTGATTTAATTCGCGAGGGCTTGAAATTTGCTACAAGTATGGAACAACATTTCCTTACTCATGATTCTGACATAGAGCATGCTATAAAATTTCAACGTAATCTTAAGTTTTGTGTAGCAGGATATCAAGAATTATATAAGCAACTTGAGAAAGAAAAACAGCCGCCAAACTTCGTAACAACAAAAAACTGTTATTATTTATTAACTGTCAAACGAAATTATTCATTTGAATCAAGGCCGACAGTTGTGTTAAGCTTATCTGACGCATCTACTGATGACAGCATTTTTGATCCAATTCGTATTAAACGTACACACTTGTTATCAAGTAGCGATGCATAGCTGAATTTTTATATGTTGTACATACCTATAGAGACTGAATTTTTACTGTACACTAATTTTAATTTTTTTGAAAAATGATTTGTTTTATAAATATGTAATATAAATTTCATTACTTTTTTTGCATGGTTATTTGGGAAAATATTTAGTTTTTTCTCTTACACGATTTTTCAGTTGTGAAATATGTCCTCAAATTTATCATATGTCGCATGTGTTTTTTTACACCTTTTTCTAAGGAACGTATCTAACGAGTAAAAAAAAAAAAAAAAAATTGGGTGTATATATAATACATGTGGAATTGTCGAGTAAATAAAATTTATTGTGGGATATGATACTAATTAATAAAGCTAATATTAAAAATTAATTTTAAACTATTGTTATGGCTAATCTAATCTAATCAAATGACTCAGATTAAGTTCTCATAAATGAAAATTCATAAATTGAGAAAAGCATACATGTATTAATTACAATAAATCTTACAAACCTTACAAAATATTTCAAACAATGTGTCTATCAGAATCAAATGCTGAGTCATTTGACTGAAAGTATTAACTTCAGGATGAATACAAATAATGTGGCCCCATATAAAGGTATGGTTCATCAAAATTAAAATAGTTTTAAACAATAAAACGAATTACAATTAAGTTGCTAACAATGTCACTGCAAGACAAACCATTGTAGAAAATTACCAATATCAGAGATTAAATTTCATTTTCTACCTTTTGTAGTTACTAAAATAAACTAGAAAATTTAAGTAATGATTTTCTCCTCTAGGATATTTTCACAAATGAAACAGTATAAAATTTTTGAAGTAAACAATTATACAGTTATATTTTTAGCAGGGAAAATTTTTATAATTCTGAAAATCATTGTTGTAAATCTTACAATTCAAATGTATTAAATGAATTGTAAAAAATAGCATACAAATCGGAATATTAGTGCTTCTGAATCAAGATTTGAAACTTGTACAATCGTTATTCAGGATTTTTGCTTGACTCTAATCTTATGTAAACCTGCATCAATTTAAATTTCCAATATGTTGCTAACTTTACTTCAAATTTCATCGTAGAACTTGCTTACATTTTGGTATGTATAAGTTCCAATATTTGCATTGTTGCAGACAGAAAAAAAGTACTTTCAGAAAACATCCACCTGAACTTGGAAAAAAATATTTTTGGTTTTATAGTACCAAATTTTTTTTTTTTTTTTATAAGTACGAAACTGCATACATACAAGTTATTAGCATTTAAAAAAGAAAAAAAAAGGCAGGGAATGCACTTAGATGTCAGCAAGGCATCCGATGGCTTCATAGACTGCGTCTCCGCAAGATGCATCTAGAAAACCTCTCCCCTATGATTTTTAATAAACCCTTCCACACTGTAGGATTCAGTTTCCCTTAGAAATGCCAGCGCTTGCATATAATGTAGTTCAATAAAGATGTCTCTCAAGTAGCGCACTTCATGTTAGTGTCGAGTTTCACTCAATTGGTTCAAGTTAACTCATGGTGCCCAACCTAGCTGCCCTCTGGCTACACAACACCAAATAACATTCTTGCCCAAAAGAATAAGAAATATTTGAAGTGTCTGCTGAAGAAAAGAAGGAAATTAAAATGGGTAAAACTCAACTCAAAATGCAACTATCAGAAAGACATTATTAATGCGAACTAAAAAAAAATTTCTTTTCAAAAAATCTGATATCTACAGAAGTGTTTTACTTCATATTTTAAAACTCGAGCAGTACTTGTTAAGGATATTCCAGGAGAGTTTCGTAAATTAAATTCCTTTAAGTTAAGCCAAGTTACTTTTTCATACATTGTATGATGGAATTTATTAAAACCATACAGTTAAGGAAAGATGTAGTTAAAGCTCGCTAAGAAATAAGTAATTAGTCTCTGAAAGATACATTTGATAATTTATGTAATTCGTATATGTTAATATTAAACTGCGTAAAAATAATTATAAATTTACAATTTAGGGATTTTCATCTTATAATAATCAAGCCTGATTCAATTTTATAGAATTTAAAAATGATACATAAGCTTAAAAACATTTATAAAAATAAAATACGCTTAATGAATTAAAAAAATGTCCCACGTTTTTACTTTTATTTAGAGATGAATACACAAGAATTTTGAAGATACATGAAAATTATAGAGCTACAAAAAGGACTTTTATGACAATAATCACTTTAGACATACAATAACAGCCTCTAAATGCAGCAAAAACACACACATACATATAATGATTATATGTAACATTAAAACTATAATTTGAAAAAACAAAATTATTAGAATATAAAAAAATGCGTATGAATAAAAAGCTGTAACCCTTAAGATGCTCTAAATAAAGGGCAATAAAATACAAATCTATAATTAGCTGTTCTGCTTAATGCTTCTACTAAAATTATTAAAAAAAGATACTAAAAAGTTAAATTATATATAATATTTATATGTATTAACACATACAGGTACAAAATCTCTAAATTATTTACATCAGCACACAATAGATACATTTGAGTAGCATTTCAAATAAAATAATACAATGGTAAGATAATCCAAACCCTTTTTTTTTTATAAGAGCCTGTTTTGTAAAGCAACTCTAAAAACTATTCTGCAAATATTAAATTAGTAACAACAATTGACAGGAATGTATACTTGCCAAAACAAATATGTATTGCCTTTTTTTCAAAACATGGATAAAAAATATTTTACAAAAATAATAATAGCTTTTATTTTTCAAACTAAATAAAAGAATATTAATCAGAATTTTTTTTTTAAAAAAAAAAGCAATAATTGATGTAAACAGCAAAACAAAACTACAAAAATAGGAACATATCGATTTGGCTCGTTTCATTGGCACTATATTTAGCCCAAAATTCATTAATTTGCAAAAAAAATGCATCTGTGATCTACAAATTCTTGAAAGACAAGGAATGTAAGAGACTTGGAGATGAAATAAGAAGGGACTTAAGTAGAAAGACAGAATAGGGTACACATCAATGTTGCACACCATCCATATTTATCAGGCAGAAACCCTTTGAGCATAATGGTGTTGTAAATCCAATCTTATTCTGAAGAAGGTAAGATTTCCAGGAGAAACATACTTAAATTTGCTAATTGCAATTTTAAGATAAATTGCCACAAACGTAGTACTGATAAATTTTCCAAAATAATAAGAATTCAAGAGAAATTCAAAAAAAAAAAAAAAATTCATATAAGTTTACATTGAAAAAATTTATAACAAATAGAAAAATTGCGCATAAAGGATGTTTTATATCTATACATAATATGTCAACATCACAAAAGTCGGTAACTGATACGCAAGTGTTACAAGATTAAAAAATTTATACCATGTCAATGAATTAGATGTTGAATCCTTAGAACGTAAATTATTTTTATCAAATATCATTATATACTCATATTTAACAAGAGTAAAACATAAAAAAAAAAAAAGACAATGTATATAATGTATTGCAAAATTAAAGATTAATTGATGCACATACATGGAAATGTCGCACTATGTTGTACATACCAGTACAGAAATAATTGTGTATAATAAGATAAATCAGATGTAAGTTCATTGCTTCAGAACTGTGACAATCTTCCAAACGCACTGCACATTCATCACGGAAAGTTTCAAAAAACCTTTCTTCTTCTTCATCCAGATCTTTCTTCAGAACTGACAAGAGAGCATAGAGCCATTTCGCTATAGCATTCTCCATGCCAATCAGAACAAACCAACGATGTAAGTACTTGATCAAAATCATAATGTCATTTTGAGTAAAATGACTCACAATATTCAAGAGTGGATCTTGACTTTCCATAAACTGATGGTGTGAACGTGGACGATAAATTTTGCAAAATAAATCATAGCCAAGGCAAAAGTAACATAAGTTTTCCTCGTCTTTATTTGAAATTTCACAATTCAAAGGATACATCTTTTGTAAATCTTGTTCCATTAATATTTTTCTTGTATCTTCAAATTCACGTAGTAACCTTTCACAGTGAGCCTGGTGTTCGTAGTGAGGATTGGATTTTGTGTGTGGCGATGGGAGAACATTTTTGCTTTCCCTCATGATTGCTGGTTGAGGCAGCATATTTTCTATTCTGGACTTGTGATTAAACTCCGATTCATCTTGAGGAATTGTGTCCAGATCAATGTAACGAGTAGGGGGTTCAACATACATTTCTTGATGTGACTTTAGATGTTCAGAATCGGGATCGTAGCCAGGTAATTCATACATGGCTTACTCTAAAGGAAAAAAAAAGAAGTTTTAAATATCATGCAATTTTTTTTTACTGGAAAGTAAAATAAAATGTAGTCTTTTAAATACATACTGTTCATTTTCTTATAATTAATACTTTAGTAAACTGACAGCAAAAACATACAAGGTTGTTTCAAACCATGCACTTTTTCTTTTGTCTTGAAGGATGAGTGAAAATATGATGTATTATTTAATCCATATCCTAAATTACTTTATACAATCATTCTTAAATAAATTAAAAGTGATTACTTGATTATTGAATCAGGATGTAAAAATTCCTGAAGTATACCTTCTGAAAGGAATTCAATAGAAAGAATTTATATTTCTCTATGTAAAAGGCTCAAATTTAACTTCATCACGAGCTCCAAAATTTACAAGAGAAGGAATCTAATACGTAATTGAAAAAGAAAGGAAGAAAAAAAAGGACGTTAAACATCTGAAATATGAGCAAGATGAATTATTAAGGCATCTTTGTAAAAAATCAACAGTTGTTGCACAACTTCTAATTCCTTGCAATATTTTTTCCTATGACAGAAGCTTTAAACAAGCATACCATAGGTTATACAACAGTAGCCAAAATTATGAAAATCTTCAGGGGAAAAAAAAGAGTACTTTTTAGATAGGGTGGCTCATTATTCCACTTTTTTTACAGTAACACCATCCAAATTAATATTAATGGAAAGATAATTTAATCCGCAATCCAAAACAATATACTTTAATTATTTTATTCTAGCAAAAGTTCTTATCTAATAACCAGGATAAAGAAACATCTTGCTAAGGTTCATCTTCATTTGAATGACGCCAATTAACAAAACTGTTTCAACATCCAATCAGGTGTAAATTTTGACAACGTACCAAGTATTTCGCAATAGGATGCTATCAGTGTATTCAGAGGCGGATTAAGTGGCTGGCGGACCTGGCGGCCGCCAGGGGCCCCAAGCTGATAGACTCCAGTTATAAGTTCAACGTGCAACAAAAAAAATCTTGTACTGATATTGCAAACACAATGATAACCCACGATTTGAATCGTATAACAATTTGTGTTGCCCTCATATATTATATGTAATTGCGATTAAAATCTTTTTTTTTTTTTTTTTTTTTTTTTTGAAAAATGTTTCCTGAACTTTGGTCTTTCCTATGTTTTCGGTTCCAAGTTTTTAAAAATTTGATCCCAGATATTAATGACTATAAACAACTACCAGTGTTTAGTTCTTTTGAAAGAATTTGGCATTTGAAGGTTCGTGATTTATTGTTATCTGGATTTTTGTGTTTATATCTTGAGAATGTGGGGAAAGAGAACGAAGCAGTGTCAGATTAAACGACATGGAGGCCCCTAGGCAGTCGAGTTCTCTGGGCCCTGTAGCCAGTTTTTGGATCATTAACAGAAAACAGAACACGCTTTTGTGGGCCCCTAAAAAGCACGGGGTTCATAGGCAATTGCCTACTCTGCCATATGAGTAATCCGGCACTGGATCGAAGTATTTTGTAAATTTAGTATCAGTTTTATTTCAGTCAGTAGGGCCGCGGTAGCCTAGTGGTCAAGGTCGTGGACTCCCGGCCGGCGGTTTTCGTTCAGTCGCGGGTTCGATCCTTGGCCACCAAAGACCCGCCATGTAGCCGGGGATGATGCCCGTTAAATCTGTTCGGGGCCCAAAGTCCTCCTTTTGGTGTGGTGTGGATGTTAGGAGAGGGGGTGCCAGCTCAGGTGTCGTCCTCGTCACTTGACCGTGGTTCAAAATTACGAGGTCCGTCGCCAATAGCCCTCGTGTTACTTCTAGTGCGACTTTAATAAAAACTAAACTATTTCAGTCAACATGACAGAAATAGCGAAATATTTAAGTGAGAATGAGATTTCTCTAAATTGATGAATGAATCAAATAGTGAAATAGATGAAAATAATTTTTGGAAAAAACTGTAGAGGATCTTTAGCTATTGAAATAATTGATCACATTGATAATTGCATACTTTCCTAAGGTCTGAATTTTGCTGGCATTTTTTACCATTAGTCAACTTAAATTTGATTAACTTGTAAAGTTAAAATTTCAGGTAATGTGCATCTTGTTCTTTAATTTTTTTTATTGTTTTGGTTTCATAGGATCATTTTTACACTATTTGCTTTCATATGTTTGATTTTTCAGAAAAACTCGTGTGTTTCTAGTTTGATAATGTTTTCCTTTTAGTATTTCTATATTTTAAATTTTTGCAATATAGAGAAAGGGAACTATGGACAGGGCCAGCCATGTGGGTGGTGTGGCGGATGCTATACACCGGGGCCCCGGCATGATCAAAAATTAAAATGTAATCTTGCACATGAAAACTTGACAATATTCCTATCGTACGAAATATGAATTTTGTCGTAAACATTATTATTGTAAATCTCTGAAATTCAACAATCTGCAAACTAATTCTTAAATCATGCAGACTTTGATGGTTCGCACTACCACAGATGAAGCATATAATAAGAATGGATTTAAATTCTGAGAAACATTCCTGGACAACATTCCTTCTTCTCAGGGGCGTAGCTACCACCGTATTAATAATACGGGCCCTCCTAGCTACAGGGCCCCCAGACGTGTGTGAGCAAAAAGTGTAAAATGTTATCAATGATCACTTTAAGAGTTCCTTTTTTACGTTTATAAAATAGTATGTCACTGGCTTAAAACGATATAAGTTTTCCGTGTGAATTCTGAATCTCAGGACCCACAATAAGAAAAGTTTGAAAGCTGGTAAAATTACTCAAAATAATGAGAAGACAAGGAATGGTGTGAGCTCGGAATGTAGGAAAAACTTCTCATTCAAAGCGGATCGACAGAAAGATCGTTTGAAGTGAAATACAGATAACACTTAGAAAGGGAAAAATCCGTTCAGAATGTCATTTGCTTGTAAATGACAATAACCCCTTCGTCTGTTGATTGATTGACTGTAATAAACGTCGCACTAAGAAGCTACACGAAGTCTTGGCCCTTAGTCGGAATTTTTTCAGAGATGGTCCTGTGAAAGAGAATATTATATTTTAATTTATCCCGGTTCTCTTTTATTTCTGTAACAACCAAAAGACCGAATGTGCATTCATGGTCAGCAAGGGCTCGATAACTGCTTCCCGTACCAAGAAAAGATAGGACCATAAGCACCAGAAGTCTTCTGTCACCCTCCAAGTCTATAGTTAATTAATTTTTTAACGAGTATTCATGAGTTCTTAACGTTGTTCCCATGGGGGAAGGGGAAGGGGCGCGTTAAAGAAGAATTTCGGCACACCGGACAAAAGTGATGAAAAGCACGATCAAGATTGCTTCAGGACGAATGAAAAGAATGGGGCAGAATGACCCTGAGAAAAAGACCCCTTTTCGAAGAAAACTGAGGAAATTTTGCGTCAATTTGACTTCCGAACTAATTTTTATTAGCTTCCTGCGCTTATACAGACAAATCGGAGAACCGTGTTTAAACAGCAAAAAAAGGTAACTATATTTTCATTTTCAAATTCTCTTTTAGATTTTTAAGATTTAAAGCCCAGTTATTTTAATCATTGCGTAAGATAAAGTGAAAAAAAATATTTTGTTGCATTTGTGTTATTACTATTTTATTTATGTATTTATTTTTCATTTTACATACATAAATATAAATAACTGTCATCAGTTTCTTAGAATATTTCCATGATGATAAACATATTTAAGTGTGTTTTCGTAGCTTGAATCTTAAAACATTTTCGATTGGCATTGTTATTCAAATGAAAAAAATATTATTTACCTCTCGTATAAAAATAATTTCTTTAGTCAATTATAAAATGCGACAGTAGTTCATTTAAAATACAAAACATTAATGAGCTTTTGAGTACATTCATTAATTATTTACCATACTTAAAATAATCCTAACAATAACTTGAAATTGAAATAAAACGTTGTTACATTTATTGTGTTGATTTTTTGTTTGTAATCCTAACGTATTACGATAATTTTGTTTAGTAATAAATGAACCAATCTATAATTTCTAAATATTTAATTTATATTGCTTCAAACTGTTAAAAGAATTTTCAAAGAAAAAAGTATATTAAGTTTACTTAAAGATACTTTTCTTTCTTTTTATTGAGGTAACATGTGAAATAAACACATAATTTTTCTAATATACTTTAAAACTGCTAAGAGAACCATTATTTTGTAAGATTAAATTTGAAAAGCAAAAATTCTTTTTTCTTTTTGCATTTATTGCCATTTTAAGAGTGATTTGCACGTGATACTTCCTTGATTAAGATCTTATGTCCAGACAATTTGAAAGAATATTCAATACAATCTAATAATTAAGTATGCGTATAATTAATTATAAAATACATAAAAATCTTATAATTTCTTTAAAATGCATAATTTCTTTAAAATATTGTATAACATTCTGTATGCTTCTAATAAAGTTAATCAAAATTCATCTATAAAAATCTATAACTATATTTAAAATCTTTAAAAAAGGCAACAATGTCAAAACTATGACAGAAATTTCTTATAAAAAGCATTTAATGAAATGTTTATTTTTACAGAACAATAATAAATGTTGAAAAATATTGGTACTATTTTTTAACTGCTCCTAGTTTAAAACTATTTAATTAAATTGGTAGCAAAATGCATTATAGAAATAAAAATATGATAAACACAATTTATAAAGTAAATAAGTGATTTCAAACAAAATAGAAATGTGAAAAATTATTCAATATGTAGTAAGGTTGTATAATTTTGAGTAAGGGAACTTTGAATGTAATTAAGATATAAATTTAGTTGAAAAATTGTAGATTTCTTTTGTGATATTGTGGTGTTTGTCAAAAAGTTTTGAGTAGTCTTAGAAATTTCAAATTATTCTGGAAATGTTTTATTATTCTGTTTAGTCACAAAGTATTAAGATTTTTGAAAAAAAAATCATTTTTTTTTCAACTAATGTTTTATTAACTTATATTTAGAAGCTTTAAAAGGAAACTTTACGAATCAAGAGTATTGTGATTATCTTTCTAGTTTTTAAAAGAAAACCTTAGATTTTTTGAAAGCTTACTTTTGGTTGAGATATTTTAATAATTTGGATCATAAGTAATCCAGAAGCTAAGCTACGTTTTGTTCTAGAAATGAAACTATGATTTCTGTAAAGAATAAAAGAATTAAACAAGATATGTTTGTATTAAATCAGAAATTTCATAATTCAATCAGAAAATTTGAAAAAAGATGAAATGTAATTTTATGAGAGTTTGGAAAAAAAAATTAAAGTGCTTAAGATTATTATTTGAATTATCAAAATATTTAATGAAAAAAATTTACAGTTTGCAATAATAAGTAGAAAACTTTAAAAAGTTTGAAAAATTTAGATTTAATTAAAAAAGAATATAGTTATTTTTTAATTCAAAATTTATAACTTTATTTTCAAGCATTCAAATTCCTTCCACACTGCTACAGCGAAATAAATTATCTGACTCGGAATCGGAAATCGTCTCTCGGCCAGACATGAGGCTTTGTGCAAGCAAAGCAGAAAATACCCATTTGTGTTAAACTCTCCGATCATCCCAGTTATTACCGAAGTTTGTAAATTCGTGTCGGTGTTTAATATTCGCGTTCGGTTTTGTGCTGTACGTTTCGTTTTATAATATTAATATAAGGTGCTTGTAGTCTATCGGGTATAAAAATTTTTGTCGCATATGTGGTCTCACACGTTTAGTTTCCGAAAAACTAGTATAGAATTTTCAAACGTTTTAGGGCAGAAGCATGAGGCGTTATCAAAGTGGAGCGGAAAAAACAAAAAAAAATTAAACGAATGCTGGATATTGCTGAAATTCAGAAAAATGCACTGCATAAATTTTTAGGTGCCACTACTTCAGTGCACTCGTCATCTCCCTCGGATAATCCCCAATGTACCTCAACCTCCAATATTTTTTCCAGAAGCAAGTACAAGTGAAGTGAGACCCTTTATTCCCACTGACAGTGAACAAAATAAAGGAGACGACAGTGAAAAAGGGGACAATAAAGAAGCAGTAATGAGTCAAATCACGATAGGGAAAGTGAAAAAAGATAAAGATAGACCAGAAAGATTTATCGATCTTGATGTTGAGATGCTAAATGATATAGCTCTATGGCCTACGACATTAACAGATTTAATGATTGACTATATCATTAGAAAGAAGCCGAATAACATCGGTAATATTGAAACATTGAAATCAGTTTATAAAGACAAAGATCAAGTGTTTTACAGGGTGCTTTCTTATGATCATTTTTATAGGAAGAAAACAAATGAAGTGAAAGAAGAAAGAAATTGGCTAGTATTTTCCGAAACAAGCAAAGCTGTTTATTGTTATCCTTGTAAACTGTTTTCTGTGACATCATCTAAATTACTAACTGGTTTTCAAAACTGGAAAACAATTACGGCGACTCTGTCCGGCCACGAAATATCAAAAGAACATATATTAGCTATGTGCACTTTGTATAAAAGGTCATCTAAATTTAATAGAATTGATAGTCAGCAATTACAGAAAAGAGAACATGAAGAGCTTTATTGGAGGAAAGTCTTGAAGCGAATTATATCAACAATAAAACTTTTGAGCCGTTTAGGGGTAGCATGCAGAGAACGCGATGAAGGTCAGGAGTCTACAAGGAAAGGAAATTATTTAAAGTGTCTGGATTATCTCAGTGAATACGATGATTTTTTGAAGTTGCACCAAAAATACGCCAATCGAGGACGAGGCAATGTTAGCTACCTGTCCCACCAAATTTTCGACGATTTATAAGCATTATTGGGAAACAAGCAAAAGTCCACATAATTAATGAGATTAAGAATGCGAAGTATTACAGTATCGTAATTGACTCTATGCCCGACTTTTCACATGTTGACCAATTAACATTCGTCATAAGATATGTCTCATCTAGTGGTGAAATAAAAGAAAGATTTCTGCAATTTTTACCCATAGAAGGACATACTTCTTCATATTTGGAACAACAAGTATTAGAAATTTTAGCTAAATTTGGACTGGATATTAAAAATTGTAGAGGGTAATCATTTGATAATGCGTCTAATATGTCCAGGCAGTACTCAGGTCTATAGGTACGTATTAAAGAACACAGTACAAGCGCATTTTATATTCCTTGTGCCAGTCAGTCTTTAAATTTAGTAGGAAATTTAGCAGTAGAAAGGTGTAGCGATGCAATTAAATATTTCATGCTTGAGCAGAAATTATTCAATTTTTTTTTTTCTGTGACAACCCATTGCTGGCGAATTTTAAATAAAAATCTGGAAAGGAGTAAACAAGCAAAATCTGTGAAAAAAGTTTCAAATACACGATGGTCAGCAAAAGCAGATACCGTACGAGCTATAAGACTTGGTTATATACACATAAAAGAGGCCCTCGCTGAAATCCGTGATACAAATGAGGAGAAAAAGATCACAATACTAGAGGCAACTTCCCTTTTGAAACAGATGGGCAAGTATGAAACGTGATTTGACCTAATGACCGTGATTTGGGATTCCATATTCCAGAGAGTGAGTGCTACTAACAAATCATTACAATCAGTTGGGTGTAAGCTATTAAAAGGATCTAATCAACTGAAATCTTTAGAAAATTATATACAAACTTTCAGGAATGAATTTGGAAAAGTAGAACAAGAAGCAACTGCTTTATCAGGGCTCTCATTTGAAAAGGAAGTTGGACAAGCTTGTAGGCAGCGAAGGAGAAAAAATATGTTCGGTGAAACGAAAGAAGGCCATGAATTTGAAAATAGGGAAAATTTCTTGGTCAACTCATTTTATGTCATATGCGATAGGACAAGTGCAGAACTATCCCGAAGAGCTGGAATATATGAAACTGTTATAGAACACTTTTTTGTATTTTTTGACGATAGGTTACCTGAAATTAAGATGAAAGCTGTACAAAAATTAAAGGATATTTACAAAGACGATATTGAATCGTTTAATTTTGAAGATGAATTGGATCAGTTTTTGCTATTTTTAAAAGAAAACAAAGATACTATGAACACTCCAATAGAAATTTAACGAGTTGCAAAAGAAATGGTCTCGACTTTCCCTTATGTAGAGATACTTTTAAAAATACTTTTAACTATACCGATATCAAATGCATCAGGTGAGAGATCTTTTTCGGTTTCAAAGAGCGTTAAAAATTATTTAAGAAGTAGTATGGGAGAAGACAAACTGAACAGCATGGCCATATTATATAGAGAACAAGATGTTTTGGACCAAAAAGATACTGCAAAAATAATCGATGAATTTGCCCAAGAAAAATCAAGACGTAAAGTTATATAGCAAAATTTTAAGCTTTCAAGTAATTTTTTTTTTTAATTCTTTAAAATAAAGTTAAAATTTTTTTTGAACCATTAATTTTTTTTATTAGCTATACATTTTATTTTGAGAATTTAAGGTCAGCAAATTTTTTCAATATTTAAGTTTTTTGACTCTTCAGCCCTAGGGGCCCCAAACCTTTAGGGACCTCCAATTAGTTTAATCCGCCTCTGAGTGTATTTGATTAGTACTAAAAAATTTGTCGAATTTGGTTTCCGAGTTCTTTAAATCAGTAAATTCATAAGGTTTCTTCTAATTTGACGAGATAAAACATAATAAAACTTTAATAAGTGGCACGACGAGTTAAATAGTCACCCAAAAAGTGTGTAAAATTTCATTGTCAAATGAAAAAGGCTACAGTTATATAGAAATTAGATGAATAATTAGTGGGGGAAAAGGAGATTTTTAATAATTATAAAACGAGACTAATAAAAGCAGAAAAAGTGCATAGCAGCTATTGATGAGCAGAGAATTTAGAGACTGTGTCTAAATGACAGAAGAAACAAAAATCATAAAGAATTCAAAATGAAATGGAAGTATATAATGTGAAGTAGAGTGATAGATCTCTTTAACTCAGATTGAAAGATATTGGTCTTAATGCCACATTTCCATGACAATATATTTTAATTATTTTATTCTAGCAAAAGTTCTTATCTAATAACCAGAAAAAGAAATATATCTTGCTTAAGTTCACCTTCATTTGAATGACGCCAATTAACAAAACTGTTTCAACATCCAATCAGGTACCACTTTTACAAATGAACCAAGTATGTCACAGTAGGATTCTGTCAGTATATTTGATTATTACTAACACGTTTGTTGATTTTTAAGTGTATCTACATCTTTTAAATTTGTAAATTTATAAGGTTTCCTTTAAATTTGGTGAAATAAAACATAACACGAGTTGAATAAACAGAACAATGAGAAAATGTTTTTAGGAACTATGGATCCAATTTTGGTTCATTGAACAACTATTAAAGGATGGAGAATTCGTATTAATTACGTATCAAGCAAAGATAATTTTGTAGATTTCTTAATGAAACCTTTATTACTAAATAAATTTGAAATATGTCTAATTTCAAAAGTATTCAGATCTAGTATTAAAACAAATGGGGCCAAATGTTGAAAGGTCAGTTCTACTCTACAAAAGCAATATCAATTGGAATTCCACATAGACCTGTCAACGTATCGTATGGAAAAAATCCAAATCGTTGATTCTGGATATTTTGTTACAACTTAACTTTGTATGTATAAAAATCATTAAAATCTATAGCTGTCTAGATTTTTACTTTTATAAAAGATTTTTGCTCTTATTCCTTGAGAAATGTATAAATACGGGATTCTTCGTTTACAATAAATTTATCTCAAATTGCAACTGATATTTGTTCATTACGGAACTAATTTCGAATACAGCAATTTTTTTAAATTCTTTCATTAGCTGCTAGTGGAGTAAACACAATTTCAAAATTTGCCTAACTGACTATTTTAAAATCACACCAAAAGTGTAGGTTAAATAGCATTTTCATCACTATTGCTATCGAAATATTTCAACTATCTTATTTTTGAATGATTGAAACATATGTACAAACAGGAAAATATCGACTAGTAATAAATCACAATGACAAGTAGTCTAGAAAAATCTATTTAGCTATGATCGAACAATTTGAAAAAATTTCATTTTTCAAATAAAGTACATGCAAATAATCAGGCCAAGAGAGCAATTCTAACAGAAAAAACATCATGTATAATAACTGCAATTTTTTTAAACTTGTTTCTATTTTAATCAACACTAATATTCACACATTTATAATAAATTCCTTAATTTGCATAAGCAATGTTCATAAAAAAAATATCACCAAGTGGTTACACTAAACTGCATTTTCACCAAAATATCAACTAAAATTCTAACCTTCAGTGAAAAAATTATAATTTTTCTCATTAATTAACTTTGAAACTTAAAAAACTTCATTCAGTTATTATGATTATGTCCAAATGCCACCTTATATTCTTCTTTACAAGCAGTGATCATTATTATTCCCATTTTCATTGAAAAATAAGTAAATTATCCATTCATAAAATTTCAAATATTTATTTAATAAAGTTTGATTTTATAATAAATCAATAAATAATATATCTTATTTTATTAATATTATGATAGTGATTCCTTTCAGATATACACAGATAACTATCAAAACAACAGTATGCACCAGGATGTCATTATACATCTTATCACCTGCAGAAAACATAAGAATAACAGGTCAATTGAAAAGTCCTCGGCCTACCATAGTAAAACACATTTTTTTGGCAAAATTAGTTTTTTTATTCAACATAATTCCCTTCAAGGGTGATACACTGATTATAGCGACCCTCCAACTTTTCGATACCATTTTTGTAGTACGATTTGTTCTTTGCTTCAAAATAGGCCTCAGTTTCGGCGATCACCTCTTCATTCGACGAAAATTTCTTCCCAGCGAGCATTCTTTTGAGATCTGAGAACAGGAAATAGTCGCTGGGGGCCAGATCTGGAGAATACGGTGGATGAGGAAGCAATTCGAAGCCTAATTCATCGATTTTTGCCATCGTTTTCACTGACTTGTGACACGGTGCATTGTCTTGGTGAAGTAGCACTTTCTTTTTCTTCAAATGCGGCCGTTTTTCGGCGATTTCGTCCTTCAAACGGTCCAATAACGCTATGTAATAGTCGCTGTTGATGGTCCTTCCTTTTTCAAGGTAGTCAATGAAAATTATTCCATGCGCATCCCAAAATACAGACGCCATAACCTTGCCAGCCGACTGTTGCGTTTTCCCACGCTTTGGAGCGGGTTCATCGTGTGCAGTCCACTCGGATGACTGTCGATTGGACTTCGGAGTGAAATGATGGAGCCATGTTTCATCCATTGTCACATATCATCGCAAAAACTCGGGTTTATTACGCTTGATCATCTTCAAACACTGCTCCGAATCATCAACTCGTCGTTGTTTTTGGTCAAAAGTGTGCTCGCGCGGCACCCACTTTGCACAGAGCTTTCTCCTACCCAAATATTCGTGAATGATATGATGTACACGTTCAGTTGATATCTGTAGAGTGTCTGCTATTTCATTCAATTTCAATTGACGGTCATTCAAAATCATTTTGTGGATTTTTTTAATGTTTTCGTCGGTAACAACCTCTTTTGGGCGTCCACTGCGTTCACCGTCTTCGGTGCTCATTTCACCACATTTAAACTTAGCCTACCAATCCTTGATGGTTGATTTCCCTGAGGCAGTGTCCGGAAACTCGGAATCAAGCCAAGTTTTTGCTTCAACTGTATTTTTTCCCTTCAAAAAGCAATATTTTATCAACACGCGAAATTCCTTTTTATCCATTTTTTTTCACAATAACAAAAGTTGCTTCACTCAAAATGCTATAATTCACAAACTAATGATCCGACAGCTGTCAAATTTATACACGCATCTTTTGAGGGTTAGGGCTAACTTAAAAAACATATGGATTTAATTCTAGTAGCGTCATCTATGTGTCAGGCCGGGGACTTTTCAATTGACCTGTTACAACTGGTACAGAGTAAAAGTGATATTCTTCAAAATTATGACAAACATTATTTTTCAACAAAAGATATACGTATAACTCATAACATAATTGCAATAAGACATTTAGGTAGAAAGCACTTTCAAAATATAATCAATAGAAGCCGAAAATGGATTTTATATGAACTGGTAAGTGCCGAAGATGGCATATTCTGCCAAAATTCCATCATCTGCTAAAAGACCCAGAGCTGTTCTAGGTCACACTTATTTGCAATTCCCAGTTTTAAAAAGACACAATATTAACTCATCGAGTTGTGAATCTTACGCGTTTCTGTAGGATTTCATTCTTATTTTCATCACAAACTACAGCTTCGTTGAGCACTTTGGAGTTAGGTTGGGGTAACTGCTTTGAATTTATATCTACCTCAGTAATTATTGATTTAAAATTGCTAATTAAAATCCTAAGTCTAAATTCACACATTATTCCCATCTCCATTTCTCACTTTTCAGTCATAAACTCGCGTTTCAAAAGTATGGCATCGAGCACGACAAGTTTTTATTATATTACATTTTAGTAAATTCTAAAACATCTCCCTCTCTATATTCCATGAATCGCAAATCGCGATGAGAAACTCGGTTTTTCGACGAGCTCTCCGATTCTCCAGCAATTATCGGTGACTCTCACACTCAGATTACCGGACATTTGAGACCGGATCTTAAATTTTGACTGCAAATTAAAAATTCTAGAACCTTCTCAAATTAAAGATTGTTGAATTAGAGGGGATCCTTCAGTTAGAGGGGTTGAAGGTTTTTTCGAAACGTGCCAAGATTGCTAAGCAGAGCAATTAACGTTCCAATGTGGTAGTCGTCCAATTGTGCTTACGTCACACACGATGACGTAGGAAAGATTTTTAGAAAGACTGAGTAAAAAGGCTTCCTCCGCTACATAAAAAGTTCTATATAGTTATACCTTTTATAATAACTGTATTTTAAAAAAATGAATTATTTGTATCAGTTTCGAATCCTGCTACATAAGAAAATTATAATATATTTCTTATATTGATAGTATTTCAAAAAAATTCACTCATTAATTAAAAAAAAGAAGAAAAAAAAGCTCCAAATAAAGTTATATATTTAGTAATTCATCGTATTTAAAAAAAACACATTATCTAATAAAAAAAAAGTTCCAAATACATTTTTCAAATACAATTATATATTTTGCAATTGGTCGTATTTACAAAAAAATACCATCTCTCATATATATATATATATAAAGGTTCCAAATGCAATTATATTTTTGTATTAATTGCATTTTTGAAAAATTAATTCTTTACATCAGATTCGAATTCTACTACAAATAAAAAAAGCTTTAAATACGATTATATCTTTTATAATTATTATATTTCTTAAGAAAATATATTTTGTACGCCTTTTTTAAGCTCGTTTTTCTTTTTAAAAGTTTTTACAACACTCTTGGTGAATATTTTAAATGCTGTCAAGGAAATTAAATATTTAAAGAGATTTTATGTCTTAGAGATGAGGAGGTGTGTCATGCACGCGGAAAAGGATATATTTACTACATTCCATTATATATAGAACTTACAATTTTATTAATTGAAGCAGTTTATAATTATTAAAATTATGGAAACATATTATTTAATCACAATGAAAAGCCATAGAGCTTATCAATTTGTGTTCACGACCTCGAGGTACCGTAGTGTTCTTTTTCTCTCCCATGGAGTTTACGTCACCCATGTTACTGTTTGTGGTAAACATGGGTGACGCGCCCCCAGGATACTATAGCGATATTTCGATTCTCCTTCTTGTCAACCAGTTTTAATTTTTTCCATTTTTCAAACATTAACAATTTTTTTTTTTTAATTTTTCAAACATAGTTATACCTTTTTTGCACAGCATAGCGGTATTTGGCTCTCGCGCTAAACTTCACCAACTTTCGCTTATCAATTTGTGAGAATAGTAACAAAAAATATAGGCTGAATTTCTACAAGTGAAATTTTATTTTTCTCTCTTCTCCTTTGTTTTTTTTTAAATCTGAAGTAATTATTACATTTATTTCATAACTGTTTCAAATATGAAATTATAATAGAAAAAAATTGAGAAAACCGATTTTATTTGAAATGTTGATTATAAGGAAAAAGAGATTCAATAAACATACTTCATTTAATTTTGAAGCATTTTAGATGAAATAATAGTACATTTCATTTCGTTCTTCTGTTTCAATACTCTATTTAATTCCTTTGAATAGAATTACATATGTATTGTAAATTTATATAAATAATCTTGTATTTCTCAACGGCATTTCTTAAGCAGATTTTGTAAAACTTATATTATTTGGTTTCTATCTTTAGTAAATTGTTTTTTTTTTTTTTTTTAATTCAATAGATGTCAAATTTGACAAGAATGTATTTGATTAAGCATTTTGCGAAATGTCTTTAACTATTTTTAAATAATTTTATTGAGTTCTCTTTATGCTGAATTCAAGTTAGCAATATTTAAATCAATGTCATTTGATTGTAAATGCAAACTGCATAAACTATTCCTTACGGATGTCGTTATTTAGGATTGATTCTGATTATTTTAAAAGCATTTTTTTAAAAAATAACATAGACAATACATATTCATATTTATGTTTTCTCAATTTTTATTGTTGTAATCAAGGACATTTTTAACCATTTTATAATTATGTAAACATATTTAGAATTTCTACTTTTATTTTTTTTAATTAATATATTACTGATAATTTAACTAGAAAAAAAAAAAAAAAACGTTTATCTTTGTTGTAAAAGCTGATTAAAAATCAAATTGGTAATAAGACTTCAAGACATTAAATTACAGCTGAAAGCACACAAATGTCGAATCAGATTTTTTTCGACATAACACATCTACTTACAAATACTTTCGCCCTTGAGGCATTACAACTCCCAGATCAAAACTGGAAGAAAAAACACTAGAAAAGTAAAAACAAATTTATAGGATACAGTTGTTTAATTCCATTCTAATAAAGATAAAACAAAATATTTCATTTAATATTACAATGAACTAGCATTTGACTTCATAATTTCAAGTATAATTTATGTTGAAATCCAGATAGTAAACAATATTTGAATAAAATTTATGGAACTCTAATCAATAGCTTGTTTTTCTATACTGATCAAGCATAAATCCCAAAGGTTTTTTTTTTTTTTCCCTGGAAAATAGGTTTATTATATGAATAAAGCAAATTTCTATGCGTTCAAATCCTTTGTTATCCGTATTCTCTACAGACATTAAAAATCTCCAGTGTAAGATTTTAAAAAATTTAATTACACGATTGTTTTATTGTGAATTTCATTTAAGGGAAACATCTAAAGTTTTTTTTAATATCTTCCAAGGTATATTTGGATGCTATATAGCGAACATAACAACTTTAACTTATTTTAATGTTTGTCGTGTTTCTAATAAAGTTATTTCGGACATTTTAGAAAAAGTATAATTTTTTCTAAGAAATTAGAGGTGGGGAAATCATATATATATATATATATATATATATATAATTTTTAAACCACGCCTATTATTTAGTTACTTCAAAGAGGAAAATTCTGGAGTATAATGGAGCTCAACATTTTCTGTTCTTTTAAGAAACAGTTTTGCAGTTTCTTAAAAGAATAGTTATCATAGAAACATCATTAAAATCTACTGAATCAAAAATTCCTACAATACAAAAGCCTTTTCAAACGAATATTTAAATTGTACTGATAATCATATTTCAATTTAAAAAAAATTGTAAAAAATATGTTCATGTCTAATAGTGTCTTGTCAATAATTTAGATTCTTTATGACATCAAGCATTTTATTGTTCATATTATAATAACGAATTTTATGTGTTAGCTTTTTTTTCTCTTCCAACTTCAAGTAATTCATTTTTTTAACCTTTTACTTTTTAAAAAATTTCTCATTGTTTATCAACATTTTTCTGAGTATTTCATAAGCAGCATGAGAAAGGACTTTTCAAAAATTTATGGAAGATTATTAACATTCTCGTCATTGCATCTGTGAAAACAGTTATAAAAAGTTGATTGATAATATCTGTAGAGAAAATTATTAATTTTCTCTTCAAATACAAAAGATTTGATTAAAAATTTTATAGAAGTTAAATCTAGATGAATGATATGTAATGCAGGAAAGAACTATCAACTTTTTTTGAAATTCATAACATATCAGTTAAAATTCAGCAGTATATTTCAAAGTGTTAGATTTGTTACTGATGGAACAAAAGACGAGTATTGTAGCATGATTTGTGACAAAAAAGTTCAAACACTTTTAAGTTACATCTTATCTCGTTATGAAAAGTTTCTTACAGTTAAACAATTATAAACTTACTTAAGAATAATTGCAACAAAATATTAAAATTTTTTATTTCCATTTTTCTTATTTTTTAATTGTTCTATATTAAATGATATCAAAGTGTGATGTTGTTATGGAACGGTTTTTGATAAATCGGATTTTTAGCATGTAACATAGGTATTGTCTTAAAAGTTTTTTTACCCGTTTTGCTCATTATATTTCCGTAATGAGTAATAAGGAAAAATTACAGTTGATACACACTTTTCAATTGTGAATTGTTGTTAGAAATTAACTTGTGTAATAAACCAAAATGAAACATGAATAAGTGTTGAATCTTAAAATTTTTAAGCGTTACACTTTTCTCTCATTCACAGAGTAGAATAATCTATAAAACTGAAGTTTATACTATCCTATATGATATGTGGGATCCTTCAAATAATGATTTTGATTCTGATAGACTCAGAAGAACCGGGAACATCTATTAAATCTCAGAGTACCACTTAAATAATTTTAAATAATTGATTATTGTTTCTGTAGAGTATTTAGGTGCATTCAATAAATAGAATTAACTCATCGAATTAAATTTACAATCTAAAGATTTCAAAATGGCTGATTATATACATAAAACACTTGAATCTGTTTTTAATAATTTACACGATAATCATTTAGATTAATAACTTTGTATAGTGTATTTCACTTATTTATTACAAAGAAAGTATCAATTTGTGAATGTTTTAAACTTATTATAATATAAAATAAAACGAGAGACTTTTGAATTTTTTTTAAAATCTGAATTATCGATTTTTTTTTTCACTGTGTAAAGTCCATTTACGAAAGATTACATTATTTTTTTAAAATTGTTATACGACTGTTTACGAATCAAACACATACATAAATTCCAAATAATTGGTTTAAATTAAAATCCCTATAAAAACTACACAAAACTTGTACGGTATGAATGTCGTATTTCTGAACCACGGTTCTGTAACAAACATGACGCTAGAGTGAACCTCATTTTCTTAATATCAGAGTCACAAGAATTTAATTTGAGGTTCAATTTCATTTAATATGAAGCACACTCCATTGTTCGAAAAGTAAGATTTTTGATGTAATCATGACTCTATTACAACCAAAATTGGCCACGGTAGCCAGGTAGTCATGATGGTAATCTCCTGACCAGCCAGCATTGTTTTCCTAAAATCGTGGGTTCTCTCTAGTCTAAATTTCTCTAAAGATCCACTGAAAAGTGGGGCAACTGCACTTTAAATCTGATGATACTCCAAGTTTTTGCACTGACGAGGTGTGGAAGTTTGGCGAGTGGAATTCAAGTTCAAGTGTCGTCCTCGTCACTTAACCTATGTTCAAAATAATGAGATCTATCGCCAATAGTCCAAGTGTTGATTCTTCGTGTAGCGTTAATGAAACAATCAATCAATACCACTAAAATTAGGTCATTAATGAACGCCATTGGGTTACTGTTTATTCGCAAAATCTCTTATTACTCGTAAATATCAATGAAAAATAATGAGAAAGACATACCTATAAGGGTAAAATTGGAAAATGAAAAAGAAAATAAGAAGCGACAAACTGTCTGAAAGAGATATGCGGAAATACAATTCTGTTTTCTTTAACTGTGAGTGCACTGAGAAATAAAAATTTAAATTATTAGAGGGGCATTAGAGACTACGATCTTTTCATAGTAAAATAGGCAAATCTAAATTTATATTATAGATTTGAGAACATTGTTTGTGCTTGGTTTTTCTACTGTTGTAAAAACATTACTTTTGTCCTCAGAACGAAGATCGCGTACTTTATTGTAGGGCGAAGAACTTGTTTATAAAGTAGGACTATTATTTAATGATAGTGGGAAAAATTTGCCAATTAGCAATAAGCTAAGAGATGGATTTTACTCCCAAATCTTTCTTGTATGTATTTCATGTGTTTCGAATAGATTAATTTATCTCTAAATGAAAGTCGGGGTAATGTACCACACCGATAAAGATTCGATGAAGATATTCCCAAATTTATCTCTAAATCGAATAAACATTTATAAAAAAAATTGGGGGAGGTGTCAAAACGTCTAGATTTCCAAGAGATTTCTTCAAATTAATCACAGTTCTTGAATCTGTGAGCCATTCAGGAGAGCCGGGAAATCCATATATTTTTTATCTCTTACTTAGAATTAGTCCTAGTTTTATACGCGATAAGTAGCAGGTGGGAACCTAAGTTCACAAAGGCTTCCGGAGATTGAATGAGTTGAGAATCACTGGATTAGTTTAAAATTGTCTTTAGGCAAAATTGCCCACTCCTCAGCTGTTCACAGAGGAGTGTGGGGAAGTCATAAATATATACTTGAAGGCCAGCGTTTCTTAACCTTTGGGAGAGGGACACTTTCGAGGACGGTACTTTTTACGACATTGCTTTCCCCCTTTCCTGTCAATGATTGGCAATTTTAAGTGTTGTTTGACAAAAAGGACCCATCCCCTGAGTCTTGGTCCCCTGCTGCGCAATGGGGAGGTTTGATTCTCCCCTTTTTCTTGGAAAGTTTTCTCTGAAAGCCGCTTTGCTTTCCGTTAATATGTCCGTTTTCAGTTCAAGAAACTTTCGGAAATATGTTCTCTGTAAATAGAATACATGTTCTTTCCTGCGATTTCCTAGTATCATTCTTAGTACCATAATTAGAATTTTCGTGCAGTAAATTATTCTATTCATATGCAATAATCGGGAAAAACTATTATAAATATTTCACTTTGCAATTTATAGTAGGTAGTGGCTACAGCACCGTTACATGATATAATTATCAAATTATATTACATACCATTTCATAATTTAATACATAGACATTCTGAATTATCTATTTATACGCTCAAAAATTCTTCACTCATTATTTTGGATGTGTAAATTATTTTAGCACCTAAAAGTCAGAATAAATGAGTAATACTTTTGAATAATGAAAGAAAATGTTCAATTCATTAAAAGTTATATTTCATATTTTCTGATCTATATATATATATATATATATTATAAATGAATTTTGAATTAATAAGTCTTGTAATGTTTTAATTTTCATTGAGTTTAATAATTTCTGTAAATGAAAACTGGGATAAACTATGACATGCAATGAAATGCGGCTATTGTATGAATATTCACTAGTGTAATTATAAAGGAAAACTTTAACTATCACACACAGCAATATATCTTTTGAAATATTTGAAGGCGTTACTTTAAACTTTTACTCTGTATATATTATAAAACATTGCATTTGCCAAATGAATGTTTATTTCCCTTTAGTCAAAGATCAAATATTCAAAAACATGTTTAAATGTATGTAGCATGATCACATATTTCAATTTCACTATCTTTAGTAAACACATTAAAAATTTGTAAGCGTTATAAAATTATTTTGTATGTATCTAAATAATTTATGCAATCATATACTTAAATGTTGAAATTTTTATTTTGAATTAAGGCTAAAGTTCTTCAAGAAATGTACAATATTATAACCTTTCGAAAATTTAGATAAATATTAGTCTTTATAATCAAGAAGTTTAATTGAAAAGAAAAGAAAAATATTGAGTCTTTATGAATGTTATACAATTTCAATTAAATACCGATTTTCTCAAATCAGCGGTGATTGATTAAAAAGTTTTATTAACGTCGCACTAAAAGCAATACAAGGATCATTGGGGATAGGCCTCGTAATTTTGAACCTCGGTCAAGTGACGAGGATGACACCTGAGATGGTACTACCTCTTCTAACTTCCACACCACGCCAATGGAAGGACTTTGAGCCTCGACAGATTAAACGTGCATCAGTCTCGACTACACGGCGGGTCTTCAATAGCATCAACTCAATGATGAACTGTTTTAATATTGTTTAATTCTCTGAAACTCAAAATAAATATCTGTGAAGTGACACACACATTATACGCTAATAAAGAGCAAATGTACATTAAATATATGTTTGTTTGAAAATTCTTTACAAGCATCGATTGTCTAAAAGTCAATAAATATGATATATTTTTAAAGAAAAATCAGTTGTTCTTTTTGACAATTATATTACTGATCCATTAGTATTGGCTTCTTATCAAATAATAATAGATAAAAAGATGTATATTATTCTTAAGAAAATTCTTACGTTTTCTTCTTCAAAATGAGTAAAATAATTGATAAATATATTTTTTCTACAGAAAAAGTTATTCGAAATTAATTGAATCGTTTGTTTTTCATATATGATTTCAATAACATTAGCATGTTTTGTGTGTGTGTTAGATAGAAAAATATTGCTTACATTCTAAGAGTAATACTCAGAGTCTTGAGTGATAAAAGAAAATGAAAAAAGTAATAATAAAAATAAGTAAAGGCAGAAAATATGGTTTTGAATTCACTTCTTAGGGTAACATTATTCTAAACACGAAGTGTAATAATGTTAGAAGAGAACCTGAAAATATTGAGAATCGGGGTGGAAACGTTCCTGAGATCCCCTTATTAGAATTATCTCCATAAAAATTCCATCTGAAATATATAATAAATATTTATTTAATAAAATTAAATAGTTGAAGTGACCTGGAAAGCAAAAACATTTTAAACTAAAGAAAATAGGAACAATTTACATCTAGCAGACAAACATATACTTAATGTAGCTTATTAATCTGTCATTTTTGATGTTTTACGAAATGCTTTTATATTTTCAGTCACTAAAAAAAACCAAAACTGTTTTTGTGCAAGTTTTCAACCCTGAAATTTTTTATGGCTTCAACAAAATTAATTTTTTTAAGTGCTACATTTTTATTGAAAATGGTTGCAGAAACGTTTTACTTGATTCATCGTTGATAAAAGATAGCTTTTAATGAACTTTGAAAAGTTTCTCTCTCACGAACCGACTGAAACACACTGTCAAAAAATTTTTTTAATCATAAACATAGATTTAAAAATTTAAGGTTTTATGGAGGTATAAGCTGGACACCCACGACAACTTTGTAAGGAAGGAATTGATAAGAATGATGTATAATCTTACAGAAATCGAGAATGAATGCGACATTTGAGAAAGAATATTGCCCCTGAAACTAATTATCTCGTTTCTCTTTCTATAAGGTTTGTTACGACTTGTAACTTTTCCTTAGGAGATTGTACCCGACACTAAAACACATTGCGCATTCGAAGATTCAGATAGATAAGTTTAGAATGGTTGAACACTAAAGAGATTTATTGACGTTTTATCTGTCGTGTGAGTTTCAACTCTCTAATGTTTGACACGAAAAAAAAGAAAATGCTAGTTTTTCCTCAGCAGTATTCTAACAACCAAGAATGACAGTATATATTTTTTAGATTTAAACTTAAGAAAAAACGAAGTAGAATATTTTATTTCAAAGCAACTTCTGTAATGGTGATAAAGTCGAGAAATGTAACACACTCGGCAGAATTTTAGAATTAAAATAAACAATGAAAGCGCACGCAGAGATTGGCCTCTTACTATAAATTATATATTTAGTGTTTCAGTTTCTCTCGAAGTCTTAACATTTGTATATTAATAAGTTGAATATCAATAAAAAAAGGCTTAAAATATTTTATAGGATTTTATAATTGACTACAAACGAAGGAAATATATGGTGATATACATAAACTGTTGCAAACATACAAATAAACTACTATATAACAACTCAGGTTTTATAAAGTTTTTTTTTTTTAAATTAATTTTGATCAGTTCGAATAAATTCACCACTCATTAAACAGTTAGCATAGTATGTAATATTTTCTAACACTCACTTCATTCAATATATGTTTAAATTTTGTTACAAAAAAACTCCCTTTTTTTTCCATTTTCGAGTACTGCTGTTAGAGTATAACTAAAAAGTATTATTATTTTCTTCTGCATAAAGTATTTTGCGAAGTAATTGAAACTTTTGATAAAGATTTAATTTCTTACCGCTATTATGTAAAGAAATTATCAAACAAGGATGAGTTGAATGCTGTTTCAAAATATATTTCTTCCATTTTTGAATAACTTATGCATGTAAACTTAAGAGGAAACGGTACCCTAAAATTGACAGAATACCAAAGGAAGAAAAAAAATCACCTTATTTTAATTTTAGAACTTTTATAAACTTATGCGCAATATTTCATAGTTCCAGCTGTATTATTTAGAGCATTATCTTAACTATCTTTCACAGAGTGCACCATATTATTTCATTGACTTTTAAAAATTTTGAATTTTTTTTTTTTGCTTCTAATTTTTCACGACTGTCATGCATTTACAATTCCAAGTCTTTTTTTACTATCAGTATAATGTATCAAATTATTCTACTCATACCATAAGGATTTTGATACATAATTCCTTTTTAAAATACGCCAAAAAATTACGTATAACTGGGTTTTTTTTAATGTTTTTCGTAACGTCTGATAGAATAAAATAATTGCAAAGCTGTAAAAAACACTATTAGAACCAAATACACGCACTGAATTGTGAATAAAAAATCGACGAAATTAAGAAAAATATAACTCACAAATATTAAAATTTACTGTAGTGAGAATTATAAAACATTAAAATATTTTAAAAATAATTAAAATTTTAAATAATTATTTTTTTGGAAGATGAAGTTTTTTTTCTTCTTTTTGGAATGCATAATTTATGTGTGTCCATGGTGAACATAACTATTTTCTTATAATTTTATAAAATTGCTCAGCTCAATTTTGTAAAAAGACACTATTTGTCAGTGTAATAATTAATACACACATTCTTCCTAAACTTAGGTAATGCAATGGAACATAATTTGAACATATTGTGTTTATGTAAAATCACAAAAATTGTCCATCAGTAATCCTAATATTAATAAATAATATTAATACATTTTTGTACTGTTCAAACAAATTACGGATACTTACTTGTGAGTAAATTATTCGCCAATTGCATTATAACTTACAAATAAATTTTTAAGAAGTTTCATAGTTTTAATTGATACGAGAAAGATTGAGCTGAACTATTTTTAAGTATGGTTTTATATGCATTGGTAATATTTGTTTTCTTTTGCGACATGAAAGTATGAAATTATCCTATTTTATACAATCTAAGTAAAAGAAAATTTTGAAAGCTTTATGTTAAAAACTACTAGTTAAATTTATAAAACTTTCCTCGATAACATTTTTATACAACATGAATTTCTTCTAAAACCACTAATAGCAAGATTAAACATAAATGGGAAGTTAAAAATTTATTTCAAAATAATGAAGTTTGTACGATGTAAACTAATCAATTAATTATTTATTCTTATCATAAAAAAAATTGCATTTATTGCAGTTCCTTGTAAACTCACCTTTAAATCACAGAATCGCAAACCCCCAAGGGTAAGTTTAACCTCCAGTCTCCCTTGCAGATTTTGGACTGATGCATGTTAAATCTGTCGAGGCTCAATGTCCTCTAGTTGGCGTAGTGTGGAAGTTTGGTCAGTTGGACCGAGTTCACTTGTCAACGTCGTCACTTGATCAAGTTCAAAATTACGAGGTCCGTGGCAAAAAACTTTCTTATTTCTTTTCAGAGTGAAGTTAATGAAACAATTAATCAATCAATAACAGTCTGATTTCAATTTTGGGCACAACTTATTGCTGCAAATTTTTACTCCACAATAAAATTCGTGGAACCTAAATATCACTTATATTTAAATAATTATCTTACAGAACGGTAAGAAATGTTACGCCAAATTTGAAAGAATTGACCAAAGGTTTTGTTAAATTTTATTTTCTTATTAATGCATTATATTAACTTTGCTTTCTGTTACTTATGCTTCCTGCATTTGATTATTTACGAAAATAAGATACATTTTGAAATTGGAATAATTTCAAAAATATGGCTCACATAGTGATACATTTTCTTTTCTTTTTCTTTTCTTTTTTTAAAAAAACTCTTCTTTTAACCCGTTCGCTCCCAGCGTATCACGGGCGATACGCTACCTGAGTATCTTATACGACCCAACGTATTAATTGAAATACGCTTCTTGAGAAAGTTTTATTTGATTTTTTTATTGTTACTATATGGCGTTACAATACTGCGAAATCTATATAGATAGGCTATTTGGAATATTGACCTTGGTCATATAGGCTTGGATTTCTCTTCTGGCTACTAGGAGTGGGGGTAATTGTTAAAAGCACGTGTTACGGCGCGGCTCATTACATGTAATGACATGATTTTTCCGTTTGCTTTTTTTCTTTCTTTCTTGCTTCTTAGAAGTTCGAAGGAGAATTTATGGCCCTTTATGGGGGTTAGGGCTTTTGGTAGCAGATGTTCTCAGATTTTTTTTTTTCATTGGGTCGGTTTTTATTTGTAGCAACAGTCATGACGAAAAGAAAGTATTTATCTGATACTGATATTTGCTAAATAATGAATGAATCTGACAGTAAAGTTAGCGAAAATAATCCAAATCTGTACATAGACATTAAAGTAAAAAAAAAAAGGACTAAGATCTGCCCTTTCCTCAAAATCTTGCGTGAAGCGTCAAAATATGTGTGTAAGACGTATGACGTTGGACTATGCATTGATTTTTTTTTATAAATATACCATACAGCAAAATAAGATTTATCTTTCATATTAATATATTCCATGTAATGGTACATCATTGCACCATGAAATTTATGTAACATATGTAAATATATTTTTTATTTTTTTAAAAGTATGATTTTTTTATGTATAAAACATTCAATTTTCGATTTAATCTTTTTTTCTTTTGTATTAAGTTTAATGCATTTTAAATAATATATGTAAATACCAAAATATTTTAATGAATAGCCGATTTTAGAGGAATTTTTTTTACTAATTAGGCTTAATATCTAAAATCGTTTGGGCACAGCGTGACATTCCGTGGTAACTAGCCGGGGGCCCAGAGAAGTACTTCTTTTTTCTCCCTCCGGTATCGAAAGGGTTAATATTCTTATATCCCATAGGAATCGGAACTGGTAAAATTAAATTCGGAACAGGTAAAATGAAAATGGTACAGTTAAGGAATATTAAACATTTTTTTTAAAAAAAAAAATTATGATAGCTAAGACAAACACCTTCAAGCATCTTATAAGTTTTCCAAATGCAAAAATATCCCCACCCCTAAATGGTTGACAAATGGAACGAATTAGATAACAACCAGGGAAATAACAGCTGTTTTTTTTAAAAAAAAACATTCACGAAAAATAATAAATTATACCCAAACTTAGTTTACTTTTGAAGGGGAAATAGCATACTCGCATATGTACAATTTAAAGACAGGAAGTGGCTGATTTTTCTAAAGTTATATACTTAAAAAGTAAATAAATGAAGCAAAGCGCAATTACAATTAAACACTTATATTAATTTAAAAAGTATGTTCTCATAAATATAACTTACTTCCTGCTTTTTTTACAGTTTTTAATGCTTCAGAAAGTGTTTCAGAGCTGTGATGTAATTAAAATTTAAAAAAAATTTCCTACACTTTTGTTTCTCTAGATTTTCTCAGTTTTCTTCCTTAAAATATTCTCTTACCAATACGATTAATGCACAGTTTCTTCAGAGTCTGATAAAAGAAATGATATATTTGATTAAAAAAATTCTGGAACAATTGAATTAAGAAGTCACAAGACCAACAGCTGGATTTTCTTCCACATTCAAAGCTATAATTTATATTCTGAGAAAAGTATTAATAGGGAAGAATTTGTTGTTAAGATGATAAAAAATAAATTAAGTGCTATTAAATCAATTATTGTTATTCTAATATCGAAAATAAGAATGTAATTGTACCCATTTCATATAAGAAGCAAAACACTTTATCACAACTGAGACTAATTTGAAATATTCTAATTAAGACGATTTGTATAAAATTATTGTCAAATTGGGAGAAATTAATTAAACTCTATACTTATATTGTGTTTTGTAATCAGGTTTTCTAAGATTTTCAAAGGTGTGATTTTCTTTTAATGCTAAATAGGCATTTAAGAACCTAAATAAAATACTTTTAGAAAATCTGTAAATAGTTTTGAATTTTATCGAAGTAGGATTATTTAATAAACAAATGTGATTTTTTTTTCACTTCTGTATACTTGAGGTCGAGGACTGTTTTTTTAGGGGAAAAAAACTAAATTTTATTCCATCTTAGCTGCTAAAACTGGGAATAATAAATAAGCAATTTGTATAAAACATGTAATTTTTAATTATCTTAATATCTTTACTTCCACTTCTTTAATCATTAAAATGTTACTCGGTGGAAACATATGGCCGCAATAGGCTAGTGGTCATGGTCATGGATGACAGTTTTCGTCCAGACGCTGGTTCAAGCCTTGATACTACTAAAGACCCGCCGTGTAGCCGGGGCTGACACACGTTAAATCTGAGGGAGGTTCAAAGTCTTCTCGTTGGCGTGGTGTGGAAGTTAGGACAGGGATGGGCCCGCTCAGGTGTCGTCCTCGTCACTTGATCGGGGTAAATCGCAAATAGCCCTCGTGTTGCTTCTAGAGCGATGGTAATAAAACCAAACCAAAATTCTTTTTACCTGAGTATCGTAGCAATAATAAAAAGTGCTTGTAGAAGCTTTTTTCACTTCTTTTCCGAAAAAATATATACATTAAACATTAGATAAAAATAACAGTTAAAAATAAACAAGCTACTATTTGTACGATATCAACCAATATTAATGTTATATTTTTGCGTCTTTTACAGAAGTGATTTTTAAAAATATCATTTTGCATATTTATCAATCAATTGCACAAACAATGGCATTTTTAATACTAAGTCCTCCATTTGTTGAGCTTAGATATCAGTTTCGTTCATCAATGTTTTCGCCAATATAAAAGAAAAACTAATGATAAGATTTACTGGCAGTGTTGTTTTTTTTAATACTTACGATTTTAAGAGCTTTAGCTTAATTTTAAAAAAAGAATATGAGATACCAAGAAGAGGGAGGGGGTGACCTTATTGAAGATTACATTCATTGTCGATTGATTTTGTTAGAGGAATTCCTATAAAGTTCCTTCCATTATATCTTTGTATTTTTAAGTTATTATCATTTTTAATATTATATATTATTAATTTTAATTTACTTCTGGGCAAATATATGACCCAAAATTCAGATTCTTAATAGATTTCCAGGGAGATAGGGTGTAAAAATAAAGAAAGTTAAGAACTTTTGAAATATTTGAAGTAAATGACTATTTTGTCGGGAACATAACCTCTCAGGCTTTAATCCCACAATGAATTGGCTATTATTTGAGGTGAGACTGAATTTTGGTTTACTGCCAAGAAGTTAGAGTGGAAATATTAAGATAATAAAATAAAATTACAGTGCAATAGCTTTTTTGGGAAAATATGAAATTAATTTTGAAAAAATATGCTAGTATATTATTAATATTAGAATATCACTAGTTGAATACTAGTGTTGTTAAATTAATCAAAAAGAAGATGGTTGAAATTCATGAGTTTTGGGCTTAGGATGTATTGCAGCAGTACTCCTATTAGTTCCTGCCACTAATTCAGTCTGGTCGCAGTGAGTGCGCTCTGTGATTGGTCGATGGTGGTGTGTTAATTCTGTATATATAGGTGGGTGCATAGGGGTGAGATTTTTGTGAGGTGTGCTTGTGGTTACCAGTGTTTTATAATATAGAGGTGAAATTAAATTAAAATTTCTCGTGGTCTGTGTAGTTGTGGGTTGTTTCTGAGTGGGGTGTACTTTTCTATTTCTTGAATGGTTTTATTGCTCGAGGTAATTTTTTGGTAGAAATTTTCTGATAATTTTTTTTGTGAAGTTTTTTAAGCGTTGGAAGTTTAATTGGTATCTGATGTCTGTGTTTCTCAGCAGTGTGCTCTTACTATCATTCTAATGGTGGAATTTTTAGGATTTTTCTAATATTCCAGTGTTGTGTCAACACAATGCGACCGAACTGGGTATATAGGTGGGATAGGTCTTAGTATCAGGAGTGTAGATAAGCAATTTATTACGTCTGCCAATGTGGAATTTACGCGAAATAAGGTAATACTGCAGAGTGTTATGCTTTTTTAATTCGTAGAACGTGTTGTTTAAAAGTGAGTTTTTATCAACGTTACGCAAAGATATTTCGTGTCTACCGTAGGTATATTTTGTTTTCCAGAAAATGTCTGGTTCTATTTTCTGTAGTTTCTGGAAGAAGACGGCCTCTGTCTTGGAAACGTTCAGAGCTATTTTAAAATGAAATTACCATGCTTCTAGTTTCTGTAGGTGTTCGTTTAGTGCTTGTATTTTTTGGTGAAAAGTAGTGTCTTGCTAGTCGCAGTGTCTGCATACATGCATAATTTTTTTGTATTTTGGTGTTTAAGTGTCGTTCACGTAGTGATTGAACAAGGTGGTTGAGAGGATTCCTTGCGGGACTCCAGCTTCAACTTTTCTTGGGTGATGGTTGTTCATTAACGGTGAGCTTGACTTCTATTGTAGATATGGTTTATTATTTTACGGGCTTGGGGATTGTTGTAGTTGATCATTTTGAAAATTAAACCTGTATACCAGACTCGGTCAAGGCTTTCTGGATATCCAGGAAGACCACAAATATTTTGACACAAATCCAGTCTTGATGATTCCACTACTACAGAACGTTGGTGTGATGTGGATTAATTTCAAGGACAGATCCATGTTGTTCGTGGATGATGATGATGTTGTGAAATTTGATAGTCTATTGTGGATTATTTTTTTTTTCAGCTAGTTTTGCTTGCTGAGATTGTTAATAGGAAGTGGTCTGTAGTTTTGGTCGGAGTGGATCCTTGCAGTTTTCAGGATAGGGATGACAACAGCGGTTTTTTCCAGGTATCCGAGATAACCGAGATCTAACATAGTGATGATGTTTCACTTGGTTGAAAGATGCAGAGGTAGTGGCAAGTTTTTTATCATTTATTGTTGATGCGCTACTCTCCCTGAGTGCCTTTTTGATTTTTATTTTCTTTTATGTAATCAATTTCTGAGGAGGCTAGTGGTGGAGGAGTGATCCAGTTTCGGAAATTTTCTTCATTTTGTAGAATAGTTGAACGACATCTTTACATTATCGTCATTAGTGTGTTGCTGTCATTGTTTGAATTGGTTTTGTAGTGAATCTGCCAAAATTTCTGATTTTCCAGTGTTACTAAGTGCGATACTAGCTGGGCCTTTAGGAGATAAAGACTCCTTTTCTACGAATGCTTTAGCCATACCCAAAGGTTACCACTTTCAGCACTCAGGTTTTTCAAGCGTGTCTTCCATTCTTTGTTTTTTGTAAGTGCACTTTACATGCAATTCTGTTTTAAATTTCTTTATCGGCAGGAAAGCGGGTGAATTGCCAGGTTTTTTGGCTTTTGTTTCTTTGTAAATCCAGAAGTTTCTGTCCGATGAAAGTCTGTTTACTAGTATTTATGGGTTTTTGAGGCGATTTTTATGTACTAAAATGTTTTATGTGGAGTTCTGCGACTTGTTTTTTCCAATATCCTCTCCACTGTTTGCTTTTTTGGGGGGGTGTGAATGTGTTGATTGTGTTTTTCTAGCAATGTGTTGAAAAGAGGCAATTTGTACGAACTTTTTTTTGGTTCCGAGGAGTTCGTATCTACTCTGTGTGTCAAGTGGATCCTTTACAGGTTGTCATACTTAACTCCGGTAGGTGAATTTGAGCAATTGGCAATGAAAGTTCTTGGTATTGCTATGTCGATGATGGAGGCGAATTATGTGTCCGTAGCGTATTTGGAGTGGGCGGAATTTTAAGCGTTTTTTGATTGGCAAAATTTCTTAATGTGTTACCTCGAGATGTATTATAAGATTACAGCCCAACTGAGTGGTAGCATTAAGATCTCCACAAATTAATGAAATCGGCCTAAATTTTTTGAATAGTCTGAATATCCTTTAGTACTAATGAGGCTCTAACAGATGGTGGTATATACATTGAGGTAACAGGCAATGGTTTCCATCTGTTGGAATTGCTGGTATACAACAATGGTTGCTTCACCGTTTAGTGAGGTGTTGGGATTTGGTAGTGTAAGGAGAGGCTTTTTTAAATTAAAATGCAGAGATGCCACCGTAGGGTTTATTAGTGGTCGTTGCAGTGGGTGTTCTATCGTTTCTGTGTATGGTGTGAGATTTAGGCATGAGAGAATTTCTACACTTCTAGATGTGTTTCTTGGCAAAAGAAATTAAATCTGAGAGTGCTTATCAATAAAATTGTCGCAATTCTTTTATCCACGACACTTTACCCTCAGGCGTTAACCAGTTTGAGGCCAGTGGGTGAATTTTAGTTATTGTTTGTGGGTGGTGAAGCGACCACTCCGTTATCAAAAGATATTAAGTTTATCAAGATCGTTTAACTGAGCATATTATTCAGTGCTTCAAAAAGTTTAGGGAACTTATTGAATAGGTTTTTGAAGTTCACTGATTGCAGTGATGAAGTTACTTAAGAAATTTCCTGGGCAATTATTAGTATTATTACTATTAATTTGGGTATTGGGGGTGTTTGTCGGCTCAAACTGATTTGAAGACTTCTGTCTGTTTTGTGGTGCTATGAACACCATCTCTCTAGTGTGTTACTTTACAAACTCACCAAAGTGAAATCTGCAGTAACTATTCTTGATTCTATTATGGTGTTTTCGCTGCGACTACTTTTTTTGCGGGTTACTTCTCCTTTTTTTGGTTTCTTTTTGAGGGAATAAGGGGCAGCCTTGCCAGGATTTAATATGATTTTGTTTACAGTTAAGGTTGGATTCTCAAGTCTTTCTTTTATTCACTCTCCGGTACGATGGTTTTGCTCCGCATTTCAGGCAACGAGGTGTTCATCCGGCAGTTCATCTGAATGGTGAAAATAGTTGCAGTTGTAACACTGCGTTGTTGTTTGTTTTTCTTGAATGGCACTATTTCTACATTACATTACTGCTGATCTGCTCCGGGCGTCTTCGAAGTTTCTTCTACCTCTACCATGAAGATGGGGGGAGGGAGTTTGAATTTTGAGCTGGCGTAGCTGAGCGACTCTGGACTTTAATGCCTTGGTTTCCAGATCTTCATGATATCTTCTATTTCAGCGTGGTGGAAGGCCTTTGATACAGACCTTCAAGGCCTCTCTCAGATAAGTGAATTACGTAGTATTCCGCGTTCATGTTGGTTAGCTGGGTGGTGATTCCTCTATGGTGATGTCTTCTGATTCGGTTGATCTTAATATATATTGTGAGTTTACAGGTTGACTTTGGAAAATTTCTATTGATGGCCTGGTTATTAAAGTGTAGTTAGAGTAAGCTAGCATTATTGGTTGAATTTTGGGTGGTGGTGGCGGAGGTCGGCATCAGCTTCATCTGGATCCTGTCCGATAAAGAATGTCAAGCTTCTTTACATTTGGTATCTGATTGAACATTTTATTTTATTATTTTTTTAATGGTTTTTTAATAGGTTTTGAAAAACCTTCGTTATCGATGATTGCGCTGAGCTTTAGGAGCTCTGCTCGTACCAGCCAGAGGCCTCGTTAGGCTTAGTTGTTTGGCTGATATTACATGGAGTCAGCCATTCTTTCTCAAATTTTTAAATACTTTATTGTGTGTGGGGTTTAGAAATCTTTATGCAGTTTACAGTTTTTTAGCCTTTGGAGCAGAAGTGAAAAAAGTATTAGCTCACCTGTTGGTCTGTTGAGATCCTTATCTATGGTTCCTTTTCGGTAAGGTCAGTGGCCGTTCTTGAGTCTTTTCATCGGATTTTTGCTTTTCAACCTCGTAGGTTCATTGATGTATCAAGTCTCGGCTGCAATACGTTGGATTTGATGGATATTAACTGGATTCCATTCTCACAATTTGTGAATCACTTGGCGCTGGAATATTGCTCTCAGGAGAGTTGGCTATTTCCATCGGATGCTCCTGCAACTTGCAAATATTCTCTCTCGTTCCATAGAATGGGCAGTATTTGAATCCTCAGGTCCACACGTAGGGCTGATGAAATGTTGCATCTGGTCTACCCCCCTTTTTTTTGCCGAAGGCATGTCTTTTCTGAAAGAGATTGGCTTTCTGACCCCGCCCCAAGGAACAGCATTTTCTAAAAGCCTTCAAGCTGATTCTTCCCCTGTAAACTTCCGCTGCACTGTGTCTGGACGGCGCCAAAAAATGTTAAATGAAAGCAGACCAAGGATACCACTTCCCTCAAAATGTGTGGTCAGTCTGTAGCGGCCCCTTTTAGATCATATATTAGCTTTCCCCCTTTGACGGGAGCAAGGGATTTTAAAGGGAAGTGCGATTGAAACGAAAATGGAAAGTTATTTTTTGTTAGCTCTCTTCTTTTTAAGGGAGAAAAATTAAAAGGGTATCGGTAGTTAAAATGCTCTTGTTATGGTGGGATTCAATGAAAGTAATTTCCACAGGATTGAGAGAGAAAGCGTGGATTCCATTGCTGTGTGCAAAAATAGGCTAGGCTTGGATAAGAGGATTTCTGTAGTTAGTTCGTAGGAGCGTCTGGGAAGCAATATGAGTGTCGATTTGGAGATTCGAAGGTCTGTGTTTCTAATGTATCAGTCAATCACAATCGGGGGAATCTTTTCTTCTTGTCAGAGGGAGTACCGAATCTGACTCGGCATTGCCAATTTGAGTGATGGTTATATTGAAAGTTTGTTGATAACTAGTAAGGATGTAAAATATAGCTTCTTGGAACTTTTTATCTTTCTTATAGATTCTCAAATATTTTAGTTACCATTAAAATTTCTTCGTTTCCCGCCTTAATAGCGTAATTGAAATTGATGAAAAAAAAATTTGGGTGGATCTTAAATTAGCGTACTTTTGGCGACTGAGAAAAAATTCAAATGGGCGATAAATTGCCAATCTGGTAACCCAGCCAGAAAAGTTCCAGAAAGTCGTAAAATCGAAAGAATCGTATTTTTGTGGCAACCCTACTATGAAAGGGGATCTCGTTTCTATTCTGACGATTGATTTATTCTAATTCTTATTTATATTATATTATTCTATATATATTTTTAATTCTTATTTATTTTATGTATTATTTAATTTTTAGCCTAGGCGATATTATATATATTTTAATTCTTACTTATATTATACTATATATATTTCAATTTTAGTTCTTATTTATATTATACTATATATATTTGAATTTTAATTCTCAATTATATAATATTATACTATTTATCTTTGATTTATTTTAATTGTTATTAATATTATACTATTTTTATTTGATTTAATTTAATTCTAATTAATTTTTATTTTTATTATATTATACTATTTATATTTGATTTATTCTAATTCTGTATTATCTATATATTATATTTCTTATTTATATTATATTATTTATTAGTTATACTACTTAATTATATTACTTTTAAATTTATTTAGTTATATTACTTAATTATTTTACTTTTTAATTTATTACTAATTTAATTACTGCCGAAGAAAGCATTGTGAATGATGATATGTTTAGAGATTTCCTTCACGCGATTGTCATAATTTACCCGCCTGATCACGGACATCCCTCCATCATAAGGTTAGTGCTTTTTTCACGTTTTTTAAAATTATTTTCATGTCTTCCACAAATGCTGATTTACTGTGTTTTTTTGTCTTTCGGTCATAATTTAACCGTATTTTCTTATCTTTTTTCAACATTTCGTAGTTATGTTATATATAAGTATATTTATTAAAAAAAAAAATCTTATTTATTTTATACAATCTTAAATATATTTATCTAAGTTTTATTGTTTTAAGTAAAATTAAGATCTACCCTATTTCTTATTTTAATATTTGCCACAAAATGCTGATTTAATACGTTTTTTGTCAATCGGATAAAATTTCGCCGTTCCTTTAACATTTCTACCGCTTCGGCTCATGTTTTTCTATATTTCACAGTTAACATGTTTTTTGTCCAACGGTCAAAACGCCATCTCGATTCCGACTTAAGACTTTGAGAATTCCGCATTTGGCGGCACTTTGGCGCGATTTTAAAAATGCGCCAAGAAGTACGCTAAATTAGGAATTTACCAAAAATTTAAATTATCTAGTATGTTTTTGTATCACTTGGTAAATATTATCTTAAAAATATTTAATGTGTATTCTTAATAAAATGTATCTATATATATTTACCAATAGATTTTAGAATGAATTCTTGTTTTGCTGTTATTTAATAGTAAGTTAATGATATATTCTTATTTATTCTATTTTATGATAACTAATAATAAATGTTTATAAATATGTAGACAAAACTTTCTTTAAATGTGTGTGTGGACAGTTAAGACAGAGAAGAATTTTTTTTTTTTACAAATTATCACCTGTGCGAAAAAAATTTTGTGATCTTATATAAGTATAAATTTGATTATTTATTTTAGTAGAAATTATCCCTTATTTCTTAAAAATATTCAATCTCTTAGCGATAAGTTAATAATAATTTCTCCTGAAAACTTTTACCTTTTTTATACATTTGTTTTATTAATGTCGAATACTTTACTTATTATACTTAGAAGCAAAATTAAGGAGGAAGAAAGAGGGAGGTTTTTATAGAATAAAAAACCATAAATAATAAATTCTTTATTCCTCAGGTAGACTTATTAAGAATGCTTTGCTTTTCAAATGAAATTTAGTAAAAAAAATGCCATTGTTAATAAAATTTCATAAATTAATTTCTATTGAAGAATGATTTGTAATAATATTTATGAAGAAAAAATTGCCTAGAAATTTTGAACATTATTATTATTAAAAAAAGCGTTTTATGTATATATAATTGTATGAAAGTTTAAATTTATTGTTTCTTATAATAAAAAGAGTGATTATTTTAAATTAGACAGAAATAAGTACTTTGCATGCATTTGGAAAATCATAGAAATAACTTATATATTCGACTTTATACTGATCTGGAATATGTCCATTACTTATAATTATTCATTTTTTCATGCATCTAAATTCTTAATATTTTACTGTTCCAATATACAGAAGAAAGTGTTCCCTTTGATTCAAATCATACAATATTCTGGAGGCAAGTTTCATCTAATGTAACTCTCACATTGTTATCTTTCAGAGCATTGTCAAGTCCAGTTCACTTTTTGCTTATTCTTTTATGGTACGTTTATAAAATATTTCATCCATAAAATGTTTCTAAAAGTTATTCTGATAATTAATATGCTACAATGCAAATGTTTACTAAATACTTAGTATTTTGCGTGCACTTTTTATTACATTTTTTTTTGGCATATTAAAATATTTCTGTCCTTTTTAAGATTCAGAAATTTGCTGTCAATTTCAGCATTTTCGTTCCGAAAATGAAAAATTACCGTACGATAACATTTCATGATTATTGAATTTATAGATTTACATTGCAAAAGCTACGAAAATTTTTAATCGAATTTTAGGTTATTGTAATCATTACTTTCATTTTTTTGGAGAGCTTATAACGAGAAATAATATATCTGATATAAATTTTGGTAGAAAAGCTTTCTTTATTTATTTTGTTATTTTCAATAAAACTTAATAATTTAATTTAATTTAGAGTAATTTTTTTTAATGTTTCAGATGCATCCTTCATTAGAAAATATAAATGTACGAAAATAAAAATACGAGAATAATCTTCAGTAATCCAATAATAACGAAGGAAAAAAAACTCAATTTCAATGTTAAAGGATAAAAATTATTTATTCTAGTACTTACGGTATTGAAAATCACACATTTTTTTTTTTTTACAATTTTAATTACTTTAATTTCGATTCGCTATTTACTACACAACTTCAATATACTTCAAATTGGTAAGAATTTTCAATTCTTTAAAAAAAAAAAATTTCGGTTCATTTAAAATATCAAACAAAACTTTCAGGTAAGCAGCAAGAAGATAGCTGGAGCGCGATTAAGCCGATCTATTTACTTTTATTACATAATTAATTTACTTCTTCAAATAGGTAAGCGTTTTCTTAAAAATATTTTCAATGGTTCATTTTAATAGCAAGAAGATGGCTGGAGCGCAGTTTAGACAATAACGCTTTTCAGAAAACAAGACCGTTTGAAAAATGGTAAACATCCAGAAAAACAGTGTATTACTACGCAGAGAGTTTTCCCCGCGGATCGTCTTGCGCACGGTTGCTACAAACTGGTTTCTCCCAAGGACAATGCCTTGGCGATCAGCCTTTAACTAGAAATTAGGATTTGGCGGGGAAAAATCTTCAACCCCGTAAACTGAAGGATCCCCGCAATCAATCTCAATTAAAAGTCCCCAAGGTAAGTGAAGAGAAACCGCGTATAGCCTAATGTCACAGAGTCTGTTACTTTAGAATAGGCGTGTCAAGGTAACTCATTTTCTTTTCTATTCTATCGGTTGCCATGGTAGCGACTAATGTACCATCGCCACTGCACTTATTTTCAACACTTCATTTGAGGTCGGAATTTTTTTGTGTTTAGACATGTTTAGTGTTAAATGTAAAGACTATTTTGAATATTTATAAATAACGTGTTTCTTTTTTTCAAAATGACATTTTTTTTAAATAATTAATTAAACATATCCTTATCAAATATTAATATAATACTAATGCGTATGCAAATTTATTGATTTAAAAAGTTCCAATGAGTTGTTTAGTTCCGATATATAAAGATGTAAGAAAATTAAGGTATCCGTACATCTTCGGAGAAAATTTTTTGAAATACATTGATATTTGCTATCAAAACATTTTTTAATGCTAAAATATAACCTAAAACTATGAAAAATGCATTTAATAATCTGCTTTTAATTTTAAAAAAAAAAATTTGGAGTGGAAAACATGGTGAAAATTGTACATAATTAAATTGATTATCAGAATAAATCTCAACTCGAAAGAAAACAAAAATATCGTTATTCTGTAAATTTTATCTTATTCATCATAACATTTGTTGGGGCTGGTACTACTTTCACGATTAAAATCATATTACTGCAATTTTTATTGTGTTTCGAGTCAAATAACGA
>BMAW01082361.1:0-28023 GCA_019974015.1 Nephila pilipes
AATAAAGGATAAATTCTTTTGCGTCGAAAAGAATTCTGGCATCATATAGATATCAACCATATGATTTTTTTCAGTAAAAAAAAAAATGTCCATCTCATCCATCTTTCACAGAATTTTCGCAATGTAATTTTTTTTCAGATTTTCTACTCACTAAAATATTTTGAGCTAAATTTTTGTTAACTAGCTTTCATCAACGCAGGCGATTTAGTGTTAATCAATAGTAACCTGACTCATATAATCAAATCAATTGTCTCATATGCCCAGGTATTGCTTTCCCTGTTATCAAAACATGAATTTAAAAGTCCTGAAAGTTCTTTCCAAAATAAAAATAAAAACGACTCAATAATTCAAAATTTCTCATGTCGTGTTCTATAATAATTTTTATTACAAAAATACAATGGTAATTTCAGTTTTTTCCCATTCATTTACTTTAATTGATTTAATGATTGTTCAGTAGCGTCGCACTCAGAAGCAAAATGAAGGCTATTGACGACAGACCTCGTAATTTTGAATCTGTGTTAAGTAACGCAGACAACACTTTTCTGGCACCTCCTCCTCCAAACTTCCCCACCATGCCATGAGGGAGGAGACTTGGAGCTTTTACAAATTCCATGTGTATCAATCCAATTATATGTTCAAAACAGGAAAAGAAGTAAATTTTATGATTTATCAAAACTATGGGCTCTGAAAAATTAGCAGTCAGTAACTGTTTAATAAGTTAAAGATATCAGAAGTTATTGATACATATTTTAGTTACCATAAGCTATCAGCTATTTAATATATTGTGGGAGGAAATGCACACAAATTAATTAAAATAAAATTGTATTGCATTCTCTGCTTTTTTCCTTTTATTATATCAAATAAAAGCAATACTGCAAATGATGTTATTAAGAAAACTACTACACTTATTTTTTTTAAACCTGTAATTTTTCTCCTCGAGGAAAAGAAATTACTACTTGGTATTCCTGATTTTACCATTTACCTAACATATACATATATATAATTTCTGTAATAATATTTAATATACAACTATAATAATTACATTTCATATGGTATAGAGAGTGATCCATTACATATTTTTCACATAAATATAACTTACCTATTATTTTTTACGAATTCAGAAAGTCTTTCACAACTGTGATGCAAATTTAATGTCACCACAGATGGAAATCCCATCTAACATTCTCTTCGAATCAAAAACTTCCAATATACAACAGTGTCTCCAGCATTCGGTTGATTGACACACATAATAAAATAGATAATTGCCTGGAAAATAGGAACTATTAAAAATATTTCCCTAAAGTAATACATCATATGAAAATGGTTTATCTCCACCACTTTCCACATCACCCAGGAGATATGGTATGTAAATGCATTAACTCCTTTTCCAGCAGGAAAGGTAGGTTCCTCAGATATATATTCCTTTACACTTTAAAAAACTCACAATTACTTTTACTACACAAAATAATGAATTTTTAATAGTATACAAATGAAACACAGAAGAATTAAAATATTCATTTTATACAGTACTTTAAATAATTAAAAAGCTACTCGAATAAATTTACCTAGTGTATATAATTCTGCTTGCATTGATAACAAACGTTAATATAATCTGATACAATATATTAGATATTATTTACACACTTACCTGCAAAAGAATCAAACATGTACCTTCTAAATTCATTTATATCAAAATTATCATTTCTCTGTTTAATACCCTATTTGTAAAGTACCATATAAAAACACTACAATTCATGCAATCAGTTTGTTTTAGATGAATAGGATATGAAATATGAATATCTTGTTCTTCATGTAACAAAGTATTTAAAGTTCTCCAGAAATCTATTAATTTAGTATACTTATTTTCGTTTCCAAAACCTAAAGATCATAAAAGTATAATTTCTTGACATTTAACTCAACCAATAATAAAACCCAATGACAAGACACATTAATGGGAATGAAAATGAATTCTGCATTCCTAAGTTGGTTAAAATCAAAGAAGTTAACAAGATTACCTCTAATTTACAGAATTTGCATGTGATAACATCTTTCCATGATGAAATCTCTACTTTGTATGCTTTTCATTTGAATGGATCAATTATACTATCCTACACCCATCCTTTATGAAAATTTGTTCTTTTTTTAAAACAATACTTACTTCCTCATCAGATACATAACTATCTAACGATTTCACCTCATAAAAATGTAATTTAATGTCCTCAATATGTAAAACTATTTGACTGTAATTAGATACATAACTAATTTTGGGGTAAAAGATCCAGTTGGTTTCCTAAACATGCTATCTGCATTACATAATAATGATTGCTCTACTTTTAAATACTTTTTTGTTTCTTTCTTGACAATTAAAGAAGGATATCCCAAAGCTTTCTTCTTCACTTTTTTAATTTTACTGGTACGTTTAAATATACACTGCTAATTTAAATGCTGATTGGGAGGTAACCAAATTATTTTCTAGTTTTAATTCACTGTTTCTTTCTGCAACTGATTCGCACATTGAAACCATAGTTTTTAAATTGCTATTTAAATAAAATAACAGAGTAACTCTGACAAATTTATTTTGCAATAAGAAACTTAATTTGGCAAGTAAAATATTAGTTTCATAGATTTCTCGTTCTTCTCAGAATGTTCTTCAACTGCAGAATCAATGCAATTTTTTACACAAGCCAAGGATAGAACTGAATCGGTCATGTTCTTTATCTTCAACAATTCCATCACTTAAAACACCATAAAAATATGGAAATTGTTGAACACATAATGAGTTAACTTTTCGAATATGTTTATACAGTAGGCGATTATCCAAGCAAACATAAGTATACAAATGCATACATAGAGGTAAATATGATTTTTTTATACACCTACGGAAGCATTTATCATGGTCGGAACATCCTTCTATAATCTTTTTAACTTCCTAAAACACACCTCCATTAGTTTGTGATTATACTAATCATGAATATATTGCCTTCACATAAACACTTGGGTATATGCGAATTATTATTCTCTACTGATGTGCAAAATATGTATCATTTTCTATTTTTAATACAGTATCAATTCCATTGTCTATTCGACAATTGAATTTGCGCTTATGAAACGACTTACAATACATATTGATATATGCATGCGGAAAATGACATACGACATTCTCCATAATTCCACTTTACCATACTAATTATCATCTAAATATTCAATGATAGTAGGTTCCTTGCCAGGAAATGCAACTTTAAAATTATCCATACTATTTTTCAATTTTATTGAATTTGTTTCCTCTAAAGGAACTGCTAAAAAAGTCTAAATTTTATTCCTCATTTCTAAACTAGAAACATGATTAGTTAACGGTTTTTTTTAAAGCACAATGAAGATGCCATTTGCAAAGGAGGTGTTAAACCTCATCTCCAAACACTTGTTTAAAAGCGGGACCTGTTGTTTTATCATCAGTAATGATGCAATTAAAATTTTAGTTGGGAACACTTTCTTTTATGCTGTCAAATAAACAATGCATACTTTCCATATCTAATTTATTCGTGATAAAATGTGCAAATGGATAACCTATTCTATATTCATCAGGTATGATTAAATTCATTAAATAGGAAATAAATAGGTTTTGTGAGTTGAGTCAATACATAATATTTATTACAGCTTTTTACCATCATTTCTTTTTGTTCAGCTGTTTGTAAGCCAATTTCTAATGAATTATTTGGCAATTTTTTTAAGCTTTAGAACCTGAAACCATATCATTTCCTTTAGGTTTATATAAAAGAACACAATTATAAGTTTCATTATGCAATTTATTATTAATAATTTCAAACAGCATCTTTTTTATGGAGCAGTAAAAGTAATTTCAAAGAATTCATGTTTTTTGTTTGTCAAAAAGGATTCTTTAACAAAATAGTTATCTCGATCACTCCTCATTTTTCTGTTACCACGAGCACATTCCTGTACTTTAGATTTCTCGATACCCATTCAAAGGTTAGCTTTAATAAATTCCCAACAAGTCATTTTAATTAGTTAAAATTTTATGTTTTGAAGCCTTTAATTCATGATTATGCTTTGAAAAGGATTTAAAAATGACATTTTATCTGTCTCAAAAACAATGCATTGAACAGGACATTCAGTTGATGGCCTTTGACATATCTTCAACTAGTTTTCCTATTAAATGGCTTTGATATGACAAACTTAAAACACTGACAACTGTAATATGAATAAACATTTGTTTCTGTTTTATCACCAGTAAGTTTTTTTGAAAGAAGAAAAAGTTCTAGCACCCTCCTTTACTAGTCGTGATTGAAAACTTATCTTCAAAATTTATTTCATTCGTTGTCATATTTATTCCATGAACTTCTTTTCCATGTGTTAATGACTGTGTCAAGTACCTAAATTTACAATTACACTCAGGATGTGTACAAGAATAAGGCAAAGTTGAATTTGAGCATTGTTCAGTATGTTTCTGTAATTTTGATGAATATGAAAAACTTTTTAGATAAACACTACATTCTAATATTGCTTTTTTCCCTTCTTCACCGATCCCTTTTTTGTCATTCTTATTTTCAATAGCGGTATATACATCCTTCGCAGATTTTACAGTGATTAGAAAAAGATTGTAAAGTAAAATATGTATTTCTACACAATATGCAGCATTTTGAATATTCATAATAAACAAGAGCACCTTCAATGTGACTTCCATCTTTTATAAATACCATTGTCACATTTATTCAACATTTCATGTACGTTATCGCAATCAAAACCTTCCTCCTCGTTTGAAATATCGCTTTCAGCTATATAAATTTTAAAACATTTATTCTCAACTTTTGATGATAGGGATACGTATAATACTAAAGATTCACTTACCTTATATTTTTGTAATTGGTCTACTTCGTTCGTCAATTTTGATCCCTGGGTGAAAAAAAAACAATAATCTAGCAAATATGTTTAAAAAAACCTGGAAATTAAAAAAGCAGAAAATTAAAACACACATGAAATCAATCAACAATAAAGAACAGTGAAATAAAAATAATATAACATCACAATATCAAGAAAATAAGACTAAGCTTCAGTATCTAAATGATCAACCACGTATCTATACAACCGATCAGCATCAAACCTCTTTTGACTGTAATTGGGCTTGGCTCAATAACAAACCGTATGGTTAACTTGGCGATCTACAAAAAGAGGCCAGAAATATTGTGCTAGCAACCATTGTATCGTTGCCACGCAAAAAAGTGAGCATTACACGTCCTAAATCGTTCCTAAATACTGTAAAAATTGTAGTTTTTTGGAATTCATTAAAAGAAAAGGTTGTGTTTACTTCTGAGAATAGCTTTGAGTTTTTATTTACGCCATAAATAAATGCCCTTTCATCCAAGAAATCCAAAGCAGAGTCTTTAATGAGAGTTTCTGAATAAGAATATTATCTGATTCGATGTCAAACCGTGACATCTGGCGTCCGCGACAGGACTCGGTTGCTTTTTAAGAGTAAGTACGAAACACTTCAGCATTTATTTCATTATGGAAACTGTTTTGAAAGATAGGAAGCAGCTGAGAAGACTGTTTACTATAGCATGCAATTCCTTTGACAAGGCAGAAAATCAACTGAGTTGTGTTGATAAAATCAATAAATTAAAGCTAATTGAGGAGAAAGCTTTATTAATGATGGCATGTGAAGAAAAATTTAAACAGTTGTTGTATTCCGAGAACACTTCCGATACTGAAATAGAGAGAGAAGTAGATGAGTCGGAAACTTACATTGATCGCTGGAGATCTTTAAAACAAAAGTTGGAATCATTTGTGATTGAACAGTTATCCTCTAAAAATGAAAGTTTTAATATTGTTACGAATACCTTATTAAATTATCCAAAAATAAAATTACCTACTTTTGACGGTAATGTACGCAATTGGTTATATTTTTGGGGACAGTTTCAAAAAATTGATGAGGACATTAATATCGATTCTCACGATAAATTTTCATATCTATCTCAAGCAATGGAACGAGGTAGTCCTGCCGAAGAATTAATTAAGAGTTTTCCTCCAGGTGGTAATAGCTATGAAAAAGCTTTAAAACAATTAAAATTGCGTTTTGGCAGAGAAGAATTATTAATTCAAGTATACGTTAGAGATTTACTAGCATTAGTTCTTCAAAAACAGAACTGTTCAAAAAATTCATTAAGAAAGTTGTTTGATCAACTCGAGAGTAAACTACGTTCACTTGAACTATTAGGAGTTACTAGGGAGAAATATGCTGCTATGCTATTTCCTCTAGTTGAGTCATCGCTACCCGAAGAAACTTTGATTGCTTGGGAGCGTTATAGATCAGCTCATCGTAGAGTTCGTGAAACGAACACGAATGATTCCGACCAGAATTCAACTAAAATAGAAAAAAGTGATTTAGAATTTATTTTAGAATTTTTACAAGATGAGGTTGAATCAGAAGAACGCATTCTTCTTGCTTCTAAAAGTTTCAACGCTTCTAAACCGAAAGCGGAAGTGAAATATAATAAATTTTCTGGTGATAAAAAAATGAGTGAAAATAAGACTAGGAATGTAAAGTTTTATGAGGCACCTAGTGCAACTGATCTTTTGACTTCGTCGCAAGTGACAAAACAGTGCATATTTTGTTCTAATGTACACTATTCGGGAGATTGTTTTAAAGTAAGAAAAATGCCTTTGAAGCAAAGAGAGGCAATTGTTCAACAATCTCATAATTGTTTTTTATGCTTAAAAGCTGGACATTCTGTCAGAGATTGTAATGTCAGAGCTTGTTGTTTGTGTTGTGGCAAAAAACACCACATTCTTCTGTGTAGAAAAATGAATCCGATATCTGAGTCTAAAGACAAAGAATCGCCTGAAGTTGATAAGAGAACTGATAGTAGTTCTGAAATGGATCAAGCTCTTTCCAACTTGTCTACCAATCCAAACGTAGTCTTCCAGACATTCAAAGTTGTAATTAGAGGCAACGGGAAAAAACGTGCAGCAAGAGCTATTATCGATACTGGTTCACAGCGGTCATATTTACTACGAGCTACAGCTGAAGAAATGAGCTATGAGCCTAACAGCTGTGAATATTTGCAGCACTCCCTATTTGGTGGCAAGCATACTGGGGTATGTAAACATGATGTATATACTTTGTATTTATCGAGTGTACATGAGAATTATAATTGTAATTTTAAAGTTCTTAGTCAACAAATTATTTGTAAAACTGTGCCACCTACTGTGAATGAGTTTTGCGTGAAAGAGTTAGCTGCTAATAATGTGAATATTGTGGATAATAGTGAAGATCCTATTGAAATCCTTATCGGAGCTGATGTAGCTGGGAAGCTCATGACAGGAGGTTATCGTGAAATGTCTTGTGGACTCGTAGCGATTGAAACAAAACTTGGGTGGTCTGTAATGGGACGAATAACTGATACTGCGAAAAGTGAATGTTCATCTTTATTAGTTAAGTCCATGTTATCTATAGCAGAGACAATAACAGATTTATGGTCCTTGGATACTCTTGGCATAACTGACCCATCTGTGAAGAAAAGCCAGATCGAGTTACAAGAAGCTGCTCGACTGCATTTTCTAAATACAGTTCATTTGGTAGATGATCGTTTTGAAGTAGATTTGCCTTGGTTGGAAGATCATCCACCACTCCCAGATTATTTTGATTTAGCAAAGGGAAGACTGAACAAGACTGTTAAACGTCTTAAAACCGAGTCTAATTATGAAGGTTATGAAAATGTTTTTAGGGAATGGCTTGAGGAGGGAGTAATTGAGGAAGTTGCCAAAAATGATCAGGCTTCAGTACATTATTTGCCTCATAGAGAAGTTATCAAGGAGAATAGTACTACAAAAATCCGGCCTGTCTTTGACGCTTCAGCCAAGGCAAAGGGATTTCCTAGTCTAAATGATTGTCTAGAGAAGGGGCCGAATCTAATAGAGCAGATTCCGAGTATTTTAACTCGATTTCGAAAAGAGAAGATCGGTGTTATTGCTGACATCCGAAAAGCCTTTCTACAAATAGGTGTTTCACCCACGGATAGAGATTACTTGAGGTTTTTGTGGATTGGTAATGATGGTCAGCTGAAAGAGTACAGACATTGCCGTGTCGTTTTTGGTGTATCGAGTAGCCCTTTTCTTCTAAATTCTACAATTCAGCTTCATTTACAAACTGTTTTGGAAGAAATAGGAACTGGAAAATCTTCGTATCCTAAAGATGTCATTCAAAAACTTGCGCATAGTTTTTATGTCGACAATTGTGTTAGTTGCGTAAAAAATGAAAAAGAACTACATCGTTTTATTAACGTTTCGACTGACGTAATGGCCGAGAAAAAATTCGAGCTTAGAGGGTGGGAGTTCAGTGATGTCAATGCTGATACTTCTGCCGATACAAATGTGCTCGGCCTGGTATGGAATAAAAAATCTGACACTCTACGAATTAATACTGCAAGTGTAAAAGAATTATGCTTTGAAAAAGTAACTAAGCGATCAATCTTATCTACAGCTCATAGATTGTTCGATCCTCTTGGTATATGTTGTCCTGTCATCCTAATTCCTAAATTATTGCTTCAAGAAACGTGGAAGCAGAAAATAACATGGGATGAAGAAGTTGATAAAACTACAAAAAATACATTTTTAAAATGGATAAAAGATATTAACTGTTTAGAGAAAATCCGTTTTCCAAGATATTTTGGTTCAGAGATTGCAAGTGGAGATATTTCAGTACATATTTTCTGTGATGCTAGTAAGCATGCTTATGCTGTCGCTGCTTTCATCCGAATACAGACTTGTGATTCAGTTAAAGTACAACTTATACAAGCCAGGAGTAGAGTTGCACCAACAGGAAAGGAAGGGATTACTATCTCTAGACTTGAGTTACTTGCAGCTACTATCTCAGCAAGACTTTCAACTTCTATTTTGTCAGAGATACAGAGTGAAGAAGTTTACTTCTGGACTGATTCTTCGACTGTCTTGACATGGATTATGAGAGAAGAAGCCTGGAATGTTTTTGTACAGAATAGAGTGAAGGAAATTAGAGCGTTAACAAATAAAAGTTCTTGGAGACATATCCCTGGTTCCATGAATCCTGCTGATCTCCCGAGTAAAGGTTGTTCAGCTCAAACTTTATTGAAATCTAACTGGTGGCTAGGACCAAGTTGGCTTTACTTGCCTAAAGAGGATTGGCCAAGAGGAAATCTAAGCTTAAATGAAAACGAGATTGTTCGAGAAAAGAAAAAGACCATAGATTCATCTGTGACAAGAAGTTTGATTTCTACAAGTTTTGTTCCTAAGGAAGACTGGTATTACAAATATTTTTCGAAATACCAGAAAATAGTTCATCTAATTGGATGGATTCTAAGGTTTACCTTTAATTGTCGAGCTGAAAAAATTAAGAAAAGACATGGAGACCTTGATTTTGATGAAATTTTTGAAGCCGAGAAATTATTAATCAAAATGGTTCAAGAGGATTGCTTTGTAGACGAGAGAGATAATAAATTAAAAACTTTAGGAGTATTTAAGGATCAGAGAGGAATCCTCAGACTGAAAACGAAACTTACCTTTCGACAGGATTCAGAAGAGTTTAAAACTCCAGCTATTCTCCCGTCCGATCATGAGGTGGTCAAGAGATTAATACGATATTATCACGAGAAAAATGCACACGCTGGTACCCAAATTTTAATAAATATTCTTCGAGAGAGATTTTGGGTTCTTAATGCTCGAAAAACGGTGAGATCTCTGATTAATAAGTGCACCGTATGTAGAAGATTTTCTGCAAAAAGCGTGCAAGTTTGCACAGCAACCCCTCCAAACGACAGACTCCGAGAAGCGGCTGTGTTTGAAATTTGTGGCATTGATTTTGCTGGTCCAGTGATCTTAAAAGGTAACACCAAATCCTGGATTTGCTTATTCATCTGCGCCGTATACAGGGCAGTGCATCTAGAATTGGTTGAGTCCATGTCTACTGAGAGTTTTTTACTAGCCCTTAGAAGATTTATATCCCGCAGAGGAAGAAGTAAAATAATTTACTGTGACAACGGAACAAACTTTGTAGGAGCTTCAAATGCGCTACGAGATCTAAATTGGAAGCAGATCATTGATGATACATCTATATCACCAATTCAATGGAAGTTCAATCCACCAACTGCCTCATGGTGGGGAGGTTGGTGGGAGAGATTAATAGGTATTCTCAAGAGTTTACTGAGACGAGTACTAGGAAGAGCTTCTTTAACTTCCGAAGAAATGATCACCATTCTCTGCGACTGTGAAGCAGTGATCAACTCCCGTCCATTGACCTATGTTACTGAAAATGATGTTACTTTGATGCCTTTAAGTCCATCTTTATTTCTTCAAGACATTCAAACAAGTGGTGTTCCTGATCTTGATGAAATTGGACACAGAAGTCTGAATAAACGAGTCAAATACAGAGAAAACTTACAAAAGGATCTGCGAAAAAGATTTAGATCCGAATATCTAGGAGCACTTATTCAAAAATCGGATAAGACAAGATCAGTGAAAGTTAATATGGGTGATATTGTATTGATAGGAAGTGACAACACCAAGCGACTGAATTGGCCACTGGGAAAAATAATAGAGATTATTCCAGGTCAAGATGGAGTAACAAGACTTGTGAGACTTAAAACGGCAAATGGAGAATTACTAAGACCGACTCAGAGACTGTATCCACTAGAAGTCTCTAATGATGATCTTATTGTTGAGAACTTTTCAACTAAGAAGTTGGGAACATGTAAAGAGTCTGACTCTAACGATGTGTGTGATGTAAGCTTTGAGCCACAGTTTCAAAAGACTAGAACCGGTCGTACGGTCAAAATACCTAAAAGACTGGACTTGTGAACAATTTTTATTTTGTTAATTTCATATTTCTTTCTTGCAACTATGTGTAAGTTAAAGTTTTAATGTAAAATGTTAACTTAGGTGGGAGGATGTCGCGTTGATTCTCTATATATTTATTAATATTGTCTATGTTTCAGCTTTTGTTTTGTTCCGAATGGCAACGGTGTTAAAATAGGTATATGTAGTTTTTTGGAATTCATTAAAAGAAAAGGTTGTGTTTACTTCTGAGAATAGCTTTGAGTTTTTATTTACGCCATAAATAAATGCCCTTTCATCCAAGAAATCCAAAGCAGAGTCTTTAATGAGAGTTTCTGAATAAGAATATTATCTGATTCGATGTCAAACCGTGACATAGAGCGATCGGGTTTTATAGCCTTTGTTGCTCTATATCCCACAAAAATCAAATCAATCAATCAGATAGCGCGATTTTTAAAAATGACAAGTTCGTTTTAATAAAATCGTTTTGAAAACAGTACTTTGAATATCGTAATATTTGTTTTGTTTCGTCGGCTGATAAGCGACCGTTAAAAATTGATTATTTTGAATACTTTTGTTTTCCCGAAAGGGTAAAATCAGTTCTAAGAAAGCAATAGAAATTCTAATAACATCGCTTTTAAAGCACTTTGAATATTACGAGTGCTGTGGGTGCAGATACCTTCTGAATAAGGTCAGTAAATTTGATCCATTTGTTTTCCAGATGATGATTCCCTTTTTTGATGCTATGCATTTTTACATATCTTTATTACAACTGAAATTCCTAATGTCTTAATTCTATTTCAGTTTTAATGATTTTTAGTTTGAAGAGACTTAGGCTATTCTGTTTTCCATTGAAATGCTTTGCTGTTCAAAATCACCTGAGCAAATGGTAATGGAGAACCTAATGAAATAAGGGTGTGAACATCATTTCCTAAGAATTACTTTCATCCATTTTCACTCAACATGATAGACTTCCCTAAATATTTAAAAAAATTTCATTCCAGTAAACAACGTGATATCTGTGCTACTGCAGATATTTCTTTTATGCATAATATACATTTCAAAACTTTATTTCACTTGTTACTCATTAATTTTCCAATATAATATTCAGTTGCGTTTTAAACGCATTTATAAAACAAACAAGCAAAATGCTATGCCATTACCATGTAACTAGTGTTAGAAACAAAAAATGTTATACAGGCTATCACACAATTCCAATGTGAATAGAGATTAATAAATCATGAGATTGGAAAGAAAGAAAATATTTGATCCAGTCAGAAATGCATTGAACTGTTTAATACCCAAAAAATAATCAATAGGGAGTATTAGAATTTTAGAAATATTGAATGTTCGATAAACCAAAGATGATACATGCATATCAACTGAATATATTAAATATTGTACAGCATTGTTTATACATGGAAATAAAAATAATAAAGCAGACAAATATAAAATATTAACAAATCATCTTGGGAAGATTTAGATATTGTTTCATGTTTAATAAAGAAATTGGGTGCATTCAAAAATTACTGAAATAAATATTTAAAAAAATCCATTTAAAAAAAAAAAAGAGGAAATTACTTGGAAACATAATATATATATATTTAAAAAAGGAGGGTAGGGCTTAATATTTTCCCCATCACCAGGGATAACTTTAAAAAATATTTTGAAAATTTGTAAAATTAGAAATAATTTTTTTTAAATAAACAAAATATAAATTTCAATACACAAAACAGTAATTTCTAACAATTTTTAAATATTGAGGGTTAAAGAGTAAACTATGTTGAAAAGGAGAGTTGCATTGTTCCAGTACCAGCATTATGATCACAATTTTTATTTTCCTGGTTTAGTTGTCATTTTTTTGTGCAGTGAAACAATACAGATATCGGTGTTAAAACAGTTTAGGATTATCAGAATACAAGAATTTCAAACTGATCCAATTATAAAATGACTCCAGACTGAAATAGTACTCTGTTACATTCCTCCTTTTCTATAGCATAATATACTTTGGTTGCATTTAGGAGAAATGCCTCATAGTCTTAAAAGCTCATTTCTAACATTAAGAATCCCAGAAGTAATGGATACTGCATAAATTTTCATATTTGAACTGTGAGTGCCTCACTTGGCTTTTCAGGCTCATTTTATGGTATACAAAGTTATTTACCACACTGCTAAATAGCACATTTCTAATTTGAAAGAGGATTCAATTACTTGATATTCTCTCAGTAAGTACTACAAAAAATGTCTTCAATAAGTAAAAAAGTAACATGTCTATTAATATAGAAAACAGATTAAATTAAATCAGAATTTAGTACATGCCATATTCAAAATAGTTTGTTCCATTTATCTCAGTAATAGGTTCTTTTGTGGTACTAAAAGGCTATATTAGGATATGCAGAAACCATAAGTTTAGTAACTACCAGCTTTCTTGTAAAATAATGAAAAATGTGATAATGCCCTTTGCATCTTGGATGAAGATATAAGAGTAAAAAAGTTCAACAATCTTTGAAATTTTCTTCTTTAAAAGCAAAACAACTGCATATAGAACAAGTCTGAAAAATAGGGCTTTCACACTGCCATGTTCTTATGTTAAAATTAAAGGTGGGGCTTCATACATATAGAATATGCCCACTCTATAACACGAAATAAGAACTGCAAAATATTCAAAACACCATGTTAATACAGTCTTACAATAATCACTTTAATTAGCAATAGAATCTTAGGTAACGATGCCTTAAATTATAGCTTTGAATGTTTTAAAATAAAGGCCATAAATTATCTGACTTGGAAGAGTTTTTAACCATAGTAGATAAATTTCAAAAAAAATTATGCAAGAAATTGAAAAATCCAACCTAAAAGTGAAATATTTAAATTATAATTATCCACACATTTCTTTATTTCCATATAACAGACATTCATACAGGATTCACTTGGCAGCCACCTTTCAAAGTCAAATATTTTACTGTGCTTGAAGTCTGAAGCCAAACATTTGACATCCCCCATAGTAGTTTATGCCATATTTCCTCAAACCGCATCTTCCAGAGTATCAAATGACCAGGGAACAAAATTTTCCCTTTTAACAGCTTTCCAAACGCTCACCTCAATTTTACTGTTTTCTCATGCTGCAAACAGACAAAACGAGAATGAAAATCCAATTAATTGTTCTTGTTTGCTGAAGGACTAGGGCTGCGGTAGCCTAGTGGTCAAGGTCGTGGACTAGCGGCCGGCGGTGTTCATTCAGTCGTGGGTTCGATCCTTGGCCTCTGTGTAGCCGGGGCTGATGCTCGTTAAATCTGTTAAGGGCCCAAAGTCCTCCCGTTGGCGTGGTGTGGATGTTAGAAGAGGGGGGTGCCAGCTCAGGTGTCGTCCTCGTCACTTGACCGTGGTTCAAAATTACGAGGTCCGTCGCCAATAGCCCTCGTGTTGCTTTTAGTGCGATGTTAATATAAACTAAAATCACTCAAGGTCTAATAAAGAGCAGGTCTTAAAGTCAAAACAAATAATTTGATGGTTCAATTTGAAAACAAAATAAACATGGGACAAAAGATTAGCAAAACCTGATTACCATATCTGTTTACAAAACAAATATGATAATTTGCACTATTTTCTAGTAATCCTTGAACTTGGAATATTTTATTTCAAATTTGTCTTGTCCATGAAAATTATTTAAAAATACACACATGATTAATTTCAAAATATTTGAAAGCATTAAGAAGATTTTAGAAAATAATTGCTAGAATCGGTCCATGGGCAGTGCTAGAACTTCCCTTTAATTCCATCACTATTTAATTTCAGTTACTCCCTCTTGAAATATGTTCTTGTTTCGACACTGTGAATTTAAATTAAAACTTTTACTTCCTTGATGTGAAATAAGGTACTAGAAGATTTCTTTCAGAATTACGAAAATTTTCATTTAATAAAGATCGGTGACAAGTTTAATACATCAATCAGTAACGTTCTGAATATAAAGGTATCTAATGGCTTAATTTGTTTGAAAAGATAATACATGGTGGAAATTCATGGTTCAAAATTGAGCTCTATTTATTAAATATTTTGTGCATCTCGTTCTTGACGTTTAAGAAACAATCCTGTCCTCAATTGAAAAAAGAAAATACAATATAGGTTTACCTTTAATATTTCAAAAATATATTAATAAATATGTTATGCAACACTTCAGCTCTTACATACATTGCTAGATAATATCTACTAGTTAGCTATATTTCCAAAATAGTTTAAATATTTGAAAATAGTGTTCCATATTTACTACACATTGACTGAATTACTGATAAACAAAGAACTATTATAATAAAACTTAAAACAAAGTGAGATACTCAATTTTTTGATAAACCTGCAATAAGGAGTGAAATAATAGACTTTTAAATATTGATGCCTGAGATTTGGGTCTTCAAAAGACCAACTGTAACAATTCTCCATCCCTATCAAGACCACTTTGTGTGATAGGCTGTTAAAATTAAATGTGTGTTGAGCTATTCTTTACCTCTTTAAAATGGATAGAGAGGCAGACGTGGCTCAACCACTGACTTTCTCGATCAGAGCTGCATTATTTAAAATTGCCAATGTATTGACTGCATTTTAGGTTGAGGTTTAAAATTCAGACTTGTTTCCAAATATTTTAAGATAACCTATGTTCAACAAATTTAATAATAACGATATGAAATAAAACTAATTGCTTAGTAAAAATACATTTAACCTGAGTGTACAAAAACAACCCATTAAAATAAAACATGTACAGGATATTGATTTTTTGAAGCATCATTATTATAATGCTGGCATTAAAGCGATATATTGCAATGCCAGCTGGTAGCTTCTTCTAAAATGTTCTTCATTTATGTATCGAAATAATTGCTAGAATTTATGAGACTCATATAAAATTAATGCAGGGAGGATTCATCTATTTAAGTGCACTTAACAAAAAATTAGATGCAAATGAGTGCATAGAATTGCTTGACTCTGTTGTTTTTACAGATGAAAATGGCAATGCAAGTAACAAATAAAATGCTTACTTAAAAAACATATTAAGGAAGCTAAGCTAGGTTTAAAGGTAAATTCTGAAAAGAGTAGATTATTTATATTTCAGCTTTACAATTACTATAACTTCACAGTTTTGTATAATAATTTTCATAAATACGTGTTCATCTCTACTTTGTTGCACATATATTCATTTCTCATTTGAATAAAATATTTTTTGCAATATAGATAACTAATTTTTAACCTCTTTAAGAAAAAGAATAAAACAATACATAAATTGCATGGCTAATTAGAGAATTTTTTTGGTTTCTTGAACCAAATTATTAGTATCAAGAGCTTGAAAATCTGAATTAACCATATTTATTTCTAATAGAAAACATGGTTGCTAGAAAGTTTGTTGCTAAAGTAGTGGATTAAAAAAAAAAGAGCTGCAAAAGATTGTTATAACTGAAATTTGTTTCTTCAACTTAATAGTCAAACTAATTCCACAGACCTGATGCTAGATGACACAAAACCATCATTTGTATAATTTTCTATAAACTCATAGGATTTTTAGCGCAAATACTAAAGAATAAAACAAACTCATAGGTTTAAAAGAGGAATCTGACTTTGACCAGCTATTTAAGCAATCCATAAATCATTAAACAGAGAATACAACAAACCTAGGAATAAAGGAATAAGTTAAATTTATCATAATCAATATCACAAAGGAGAGCAAAAGTATTGGCTCATCAACAAAAGATTACTACACTGATGTACATAAGCTTCTGAAACTCAAACTTGTCTAACCAAAATTATTTCAAATGGAGATATTATCACATCTGTACTGAAAGTCTTAAAACAAACTACTTGACAAGTATTTATGGATAAAAATGAAAAGTATTTGCCTTTAAAACATAAAACTATTTTTTACTAATTAAAACAATTAAAGATTTTCAACAAAATAACTACTAAACAAAACAAAAAAATTTATTCGAAATCACGTACAAATTACAAAAATGGAGATATATATATATAAACATTACTCTTTACATGAGTTCATAAACACTTGTATCTTTGGTTTATCAATTGAAAATATCCACAATTCAGGTTAACAAATTGCAGAGTTTACCCTAAACCTACATAAAATAACTGATTATTTTTTTTGAGTGTATAATTTTTTTTATCGGAACAAACCCTGAACATTTATTCAAAATAAGTGCTGGCATTGACAACCAGCCAGGATTAGAAATGCACCAGTGATCTTTGAAAAGACTTGCACGGAAATTCCATTATTCAAATATGCAAAAGTAAACTTCGTCAGAGTTGGTAAAAATCTTTGGTAAAAGTCATCATGCTGGGATAGAGAAATTTATCAAATCCTTCAGGGAGATACAGTATTTATTTCACACAAAAGTTTAACACAGCGTGCTTCTTTTTTTTTTTTTGGTGAAAGATACTCACTTTCCACCTTGTGTCCGTGTGAGAGTCTCTTAAGTTAAGTGCAGTAGTAAAATGATTGCAGCACCAACCCCATCTGAAATATCACCTTCCCTTCACCATGGAAATCTCCAGTTGAGACCCAAGTGCCCGCAATGGCCTGATGCCGTGGTAGATCCTCAAGAAACTAGCCTTCCAAGTAAGGCAAATAACGATCTCAAATTTGTGCAGGCATGTCTTCACTAGTGAAAAGCCGTTTGCTTCCTCCAACATCTAAATGACTAAAGTGAGGCACACAGTTGGGATTTAGGGACCAAAGACATCCAAGAATATCTTCTGATCCTTCCAGAATGCTAAAATCATTAAATATTAAATTAAAATCTTTAATGATGCGATTTCGTAGACATGACATGAATAGTTACTCAAATTAATAAAACTAGTCGTTCATTTCTTCCATACATTCTTCATATGGGCATTAGAGATTCATGGAATTTCAAGTTTAATTATTCAATACATTATGAGTAGAGTGATATTGTACAAGACTTGAAGAAAATGCTTTGGATATAATGGTTTTAACTATTATTAGTTTTCTTAAATTGAGATCTTTGCAAAGAAAATGCCATCTATTAAACCATATGAAAAGAAAAAAGAATTTATTATACAAAATAATAATATTTAATATATATTTATTTTATAATAGTGGTTCTAATTGTGGTGCATAGAGTTAATTGGAATGTGCCTTAATATATCAGACCAGAAATGCTAATAATATTTGGTAAAAATTTTCCTGGAAAGTTGTACATAATATGTGAGAATAATGCAAAAGAAAGGAAAACCCTAACACTAAACCTAACTAGTACATGAATACAATAAATTAGACCAACTAATGTTTCATACAAATAACAATAGGTACATCAACAAATCCATGTGTTCTATTTTTTATCCGACAATTTTCAGGTGTTACCTGGATTGGAAATGTGCGTTGTTGACTTAATTTACCAACTTTCTATTGACAGAATTTTGATTACCGAAATATATTAATAAGGAGGATAGCATTTTTTCTTCAATGAATTTATCAAATGAAAAATGAGTTTTAAGCATTATGGGACAGAGAAACATTCATCCCGAGCCTTTAAGTAGAGAGTAATCCAATTAAGCCTCCAAAGGACATAAATTTTTTAACCGTAAGCTATACCTGTATGATCTACTTAGCACAGTGCCATTCAAAAGATTTCTCTTTCTTTCACAACATCTTCAAAAAACTAGAATTCCTCCTATTATACCCCCTTTAAGATGCAGTCTTTGGCTAGCCATAGAGGGACAAATTTTATTACTAGGTTTGGTATCTTTGTCTCTCAAGTTCACTGTTCCATGGTTTGGAGTTCAGATTATGCACCGTCCCACTAGGAAGTTGTCACCAATCCATTGAGCCTCAGTAAATTCTAAACAAATAAATGGGAAAAAAAAAAAAAATGCTTGATATTTAAAAAAGGGTTAGAAAAATATTTAACATGAAAAAATTCTTTGGTGCAAAATCATTTTTTTAAAACTGTTCTTTTTTTTTTGGACCCTGATATACATCAAGATAAGCCGAAAAAGTATCCTATATTCACTGTTTGGATATGAGACCAAGAAAACAGCACATTTTTCAAAAAAAAGCCAGTAGACAAATCCATACTCGAACTTACTGTAGGCTTTGGTGCTTCCGAAATGTCTCCGGCTTAGCGTTTACCCACAACCTGTGATAAACTTAGTGTATAGTGACTAACTTTTAGAAACAAAAAAATTTAATGGCATATCATTAAATATGATGATTAGATTTGTAGAATAATTTAGAAACACTGTTCAGTTACATTTTTAAATTTAGCCGCTGAATGTTAATCTTTAAAATTCTCTTTTTCTATATAATGAATTTTTTCAGTATAGTCTTGATTTTCTTCCCATGGTACATTCACTTTGAGCAACTTCACTAACCCTTTATGCCTCTCTACATCAGCATTTTATTGCTAGACAATATAAGTTTTGCTGAATTCAGTAAAAAATTTTAAATTTTTTGATGGAGATTTTTTTTTCCAAAATTTATGTTTCATACAACAATCCACGGATTAATTTTTTATCTTTTGTTTTAGGTGTCATTGGTCTCTGTTATATCTTCAGCCAGAAAATTATTGATAACTACCTTCTTTCGTTCAATCGTACAAATTGGCTTGGAGAACTTCCCTTAGTTTTCATCCTTTTCAAACCATGCATATAACAATTTAAGTTCAATTGGTGGTAAAATATAAACCTATTCATAACAATTTTATAAACATTTTTTTACTTTTAGTATCAACCCATCCCGGTTATAACCTACAAAATTGTTAATTTATACTTTTAGTATGTGGTCGGGATTAAATGTATATCAAGTTTCTATATTGGGGGGAGTTTTGTAGCTGATATTTCATTTTTTGGGTAGTTTGCACGAATAGTACACAAATATGGATAAAGCACAAGTATTGATATCAACTTTTGAAAGAATATTTTCCATTAAGAGTATTTTTTTTTAAAATTAAAATAATATGGATAGTGTTTAATGTTTTGCTGATAAATCAGATTTAGAAATCATAAATTCTTAACAATACCCAAAAATGTATACTTATTTACGATACTTGTTTTTGTAAGTATACAGAATACATCAAACTATTACTTTGAGTATATCATGCCAATATGTATAATATAACAAATAGAATTTGAACCTAAATTTACAAGGCAAATATAAAAAAAAAAAAGATTAATAAGATGTTAACCATGGTACCTTCACTGTTTGTTGACATAGTCAAACTTTTAGCTATTATAATTTGTTTGCATCACTTGAGAATTTTGCTTCAAGACTATCTTTTGTCGTAACATTTAGGATTTTCATTAGTTATAAAACTGACAAGGAATATATATAAAAGAATATGTAGCGTTGTCTTCAGATTTGGATTTTAATCATTTTAAATATTCAAGAAATGAAAATGTTGCTCGGTAAATAATTTTTTCAACTACATTATCGTGACATAATACTTTTATGATTTAAAAAATCGTTGGTGTCCAAGTCGAAGCTTGCATAAAGTTTTACTGAAAAGCTTTAAATTGTTAAGGTTGGCTGAAAAAAAGTCTGGTTCAGTACTTGTACTGCAGTTATCTTCTATGAAGACAAAGTGATCAATTTTACATGTGGATATTCTTTCAGAGCTTGAATCTTAGAGATGATGGTAATCAAAGTATCTGGATAAAATTTACGGTTCACACATATGCATATAAAAGGTGTGTGGGTAAGTTAAGTTATTAAGATATTCGGTTTAAAAAATATGAATGTCTGGAAAAACCTCATTTATACTGCTCAACTGAGCAGGCTAAAAGTTTCAACCGTTTAAAATTTAGATATATTTCGATTATCTTGTATACTAAGAGTTGTATAATAAATCCTAGTTCTGCAACAAAACTACTGTATACAGTATGTACAACACTGAGCTTTAGAATAATGAAACTAATGAGTTAATTCAGGTTTGTTTTGGTTCATTTTTTTATCAATGCATAAAAAATTTTTCCAGTAATCAAGCACAGAGACCAAAATTATTCATTGAAGAGTTTGAAACATTTTTTAATTTTTGAGTGTTGAGTTTTTTTTTGACACCATATAATGAAATCTCGATTATTTTAAAACTGAAAGTATTGATTAAAATAGAAAAAGGAAAAATATAATATATTCTTGTTTTCCTAAATTCTTTAAAATTACCTAGAATGTATGGATGTTTATTGGCAAAATATTTGAGAGATTTATATTATTTTACAATTTAATTCGTTAGATAATTTGATAAGAAAAAAAAGCATGAGTTAATCAACGAGAAAGTTTTAAGAAAAAATAATATAAGCAGTTTCTCTTCTATGCTAAATTTTTAAAACTTAATTTAATATTAAATCAAAGTGGTACACCATCTATTTTGCTGCAAACTGGCTGTATGATTCATTTTAAATAAAATGGTTATATTGCAAAAAAACTACAACTGAAATGCATGTTTAAATTCCTTTGGAATAACATCTATATTAGTAAGTTGACGCTGGGCACTTTTGATGCACCTACAAGTACTTGTGAAGTGAGCTGAAAGATATTCTTACATACAGCCGCGCATATAATGTAAAATGCATGGCCCTGAGGAGAAAAGATTGGGAGTTCCTAAAAGGCTGCATGCATTCCTGTCAGCGTTTCATGTGTCACCACAGCCTTCTGGAGTGTCTATCAAGGTGTTTCAAACCCTTTAAAGAGAAAGAGCTGAGGAAAAAACTCACTATAAATAGACATTTAAATCTGTGAAGAGAAAAAGTATGTAGTATTTTTTAAGCAGTTCACAGCCTGGGAAATTATATGGTTTGGTCTCCTAATATTTTTTGTGATGTTGAGGAGAGGAGGTGCACTTTTAGCTCAGGTGCTGTCTCGTCATGACCAGTGGGTTTAAAATTCTGAGGTCATTCATCCCAGCCAGCACCAAGTGTTTGCTTTTATTCATGTTCATGCTAAAAGTCATAAAAGTTAAATAAAGGCGGGGTCTTAGGTCAAAACCAAATAATTTGATGGTTCAGTTGAAGACAAAAATAAACATGGGACAAAGTTATAGCAAAACACAGTTACCATATCATTTGTCATATGATAATTTATAAATACCGTCATGAACTTGGAATATTTTATTTCAAGTTTATCTTGTCCATGAAAATTATTTAAAAATACTGATTAGTTTAAATATTTGACTTGATAAAATTTTGAAGACAAGTTAGCCTAAGTCCCAGATCCGCTGAACTGGTAACAAATTTGCCCCAGGTCGTATTTGTTTCAGTTATATCACCTTGAAATATGTTCACTTGTTTTGTTGTGAGATTTAAAACAAAAACTTTTATTTCCTTGATGTAAGAAACTCCAGAGTCTCAAGAGATTTCTTTGCATTTGAAAATTTCATTTATTGGAATCGTTGTTAATTTTAATACATCAATGTTAACGATTTAGATATAAAATTAGCTTCTAATAGCGGCGTAATTTGGCGAAAAAGATGTCCCCCACATAATTTTGGAAAAATTCATGGTTTAAAATTAAAACTCATTGTCAATAAGCACTTTTGTGCATCTCGATGTGGCACGTTAAGAAAAGTAATCACAATCCCTCAATTGAAAAAAGAAAAATAAATACCAGGGTTTACCCTTTAATATTTAAAAATATAATGACGTGAAATATATTATACATATACAATATTTTATACATGCCTAAATTAAATATACAGACCTTTATATTCCAAAATGTTAAATATTTAAATAAATTGTTCCATATTTACTACATTGACAGATTATAGGTAAACAAGAATACTATTATAATAAACTTAAAACAAAAATGCAGTCTTGAATTTTTTGATATTAAAGGAATTAAAATAATAGGCTTAAATATTGAGTCATAGAAGTTTGTTCTTCAAGGCCAGCCTATAACATAAATTCTCCATCTATCAAAAGGAAGCCACTGTGTGTCAGGCTGATGAAGTCAAATGTGTGGTTGAGCTATTACCTCTTCATTGGATGAGGAGGACTGGCTCAAGCCTCAACTCATGATCAAGAACCATTGTTAAATTATAAGTATTTCAGGCTGCATTTGGAGGTTGAGTTTAAAGTTTAGAACATTTCCAAATATTTAAGAGATAGCTGTAATTTCAACAAAGGTTGTGTGATGTGAAGCTCAAAAATTAATTGCTTGATAAAATACCGTTGTACCGATTATTTTAAAACTGGCCATCTAGATAAAACTATACAGGATATTGGATTTTGAGAAACATCAATTATTATAATGCTGGCGTTAAGCGGTCGTTGTCATGTATATGTAGAAATATTGAAAGCTGTTTAATAATAAATTAAATTAACGTTAAATATCAAGCTCAACAGAATTAATGCAGAGGAGATTCATATATTTAAGAGATGTAACAAGGCTAAATTAAATAGGTTATAGAAGATTATAAATAGTTGTTTTTTACAATTCATTAAATGCCAAGTATGAATAAAATGTATAAGGAAACATATTAAGGAAAATATATTTATAGGTTTAAAGGTAAATTCTGAAAGTAGATTCCAGACATATTTCAACACACAAATTACTATAACTACAGTTTTGTATGAATTTTATACAAATGCATTTGTTCATACTTTGTTGCATATTCATTTTATAATTTGAATAAGAATATTTTGCAATATAAAGATAACTATTTTTTATCCTTTACAAGAATAAACAGCTGTAAATGTACTTGTTCCATTGGAAGGAATTTTTTATCAGTTTAGAACCAAGTAGTATCAAGAGCTTTGAAAATCAAAATTATATATATTTATTTCATGAAAACATAGTTTGCTGGTTTGCTTTAAAACCAATTGGTTCAAAAAAAAAAAAGATTTAAGGCTACCGGCACAAATTTTCATTTCCTTAACTTAATAGTCCAAACTAATTCCTGGACACAGGTATAGATGACTACAGGCAATCATTTGTCATAATTTTTTCTAATAAAATAAGAATTTTTTAGCACTAAATATAAAAAGTCAAAACAAACTCGCTTAGGACACAAGAGAGAATTGACTTTGACAACTATTTCATGATGTAAAATCAACAAGCAGAGAATACAACAAACTAGGAAACTAAAGCCAATTTCGTTGTCTGAAATCAATATCCACAAAGGAAGGCAAAAGTATTAGCTCCTAACAAAAATTACTACACTGATGTACATAACTCGGCTCAAACTTGTCTAACCAAAAATTATTTCAAATGGAAGACAATATCACATCTGTACTGAAAGTCTTTCCAAACAACTACTTGAAAAAGTATTTATGGGATAAAAATGAAAGTATTTGCCATACAAACACAACTATTTTAACACTATTGCAAACATTCAAAATTTTCAATAAAACTTCCTAAACAAAGCCAAAATTTATTGAGAATCATTTAAAATTCACAAAAATGGAATATATATATGCGGCTTATTACTCTTTACATGAGTTCATAAACACTTGTATCACAGTTTATCAATTAAGAAAATATCACAATTCAGTTGTTACAAATTGCACGTTTTACCCACAAATACATAAAAATAACGATTATTTTTTTGAGTGTATAATTTTTTTTATCAATTAAAACCATATGTTTTATTTGTCAAATAGTGCTGGCATTGACAACCAGCCAGGATTAGAAATGCACCATTAGTCTTGAAAGACACTGGAAATTCATTATTCAAACATGCACAAAAATCAAACTCGTCAGAGTTGGTAAAAATAACTTTGGTAAGAATATGCATACGATGTGAGAGAAATTTATCCAATCCTTCAGGAGATACATTATTATTTCTTACACAAAAAGTTTCCAAACATGGCAGTGCTTCTTTTTTTGCTGATGAAAGGGCTATATCACCTACCCTTGTGTGTCCAATGTAGAGATCTCTTAAGTTAGTGCAGTAATCAAAAATAATTGCAGCACCTTCATCTGAAATGTCTGTCCCTTCTACATCAAGAATCTCCAGTTGAGGCAAGATGCCCACAATGGCTTCGATGCCTGCATTGTTGATCCTGAAACAACCTTCCAAATAAAGAGCACGTAACGATGTAATTGTATTTATTGCAGGCATGTCTTCACTAGTGAAAACATTGCTTACACCTCCAACATCTAAACAAACTAAATGAGGCACACAGAGACCAGGATTTGGACCAAAAAAGACATCAGAATATATTTCTGATCTTCGAATGCTAAAATGTTCAATATTAGAAGGTAAATCTTTTAATGATGCAGATTTCAATGAACATGACATGAGAACAAGTTTTTTCAAATTATCACTTCGTCTGGTTAATTTCTTCCATACATTCTTCCTTATGGGCATTAGAGATTCATGATAAGATTTCCAAAGTTTAAATTCTTCTAATACATTAGTGAAGTGATATTGTACAAGGCTTGAAAATGCTTTGGACTGTAATGGTTTTTTAACCATTATTCGTTTTCTTAGAGTGAGATCCTTTGCAAGAAAATGCCATCTGTGACAAACCCTTGAAAGAAAAAGATTTATTATACAAAAATATGCTTAATTTTAATATATATTTTATTTTATAGCAGTGGTTCTCTAATTGTGGTACATAAATTGTTAGATGTACATAAGTATATATCAGACCAGAAATGCTAATAATATTTTGATAAAAAATTTTCTCGGAAGATTGTACATAAATATGTATTTGAGAATAATGCAAAGAAAGGAAAACCTAACTTACCTAAACCTAACTAGTACATGAATACAATAAATTGAATAACTAAATAGTTTTATACAATAACAAATAGGTACATCTGTAAAATCCTGTGTTCTATTTTCATCAAACAATTTTCAAATTGATGTACCTGGATTGGAAATGATCGGTTATTTGACTTGAATTCCACCAACTTTCATGGTCGACAGAATTTTACACGATTACCCACAAATATATTAATAGGAGGATAGCATTTTTTATTTCAATAATTTATCAAATGAAAAGTAGTTTTAACGTATGGAAGAAACTGATATGTAACATCCCAAACCCCTTCAAAATTCGAGAGTAAATCTGAAGATTAACCCTCCAAGGGTTGTAATTTTTTTGTGTAAAGCTATACCTCATATGATCTACTTAAGCACAGTTACTGATCGCAAAAAGATTTCTCTTTTCTTTCACAACATCTTCAAAAAAGCAGAATTCATCTATTCCTCCCCCCTTTTAAGATGCAGGTCTTTGACAACCCCATAGAGAGGACAATTTTATTACTGAGTTTGGTATCTTTGTCTCTCGTTCACTGTTACATCGTTTGGAGTTCAGATTATGCCTGATCCCACTAGGAAGTTGTCCACCAATCCATTGAGCCTCAGTAAAATTACAAACAAATAAATGGAAAAAAAAAAATGGCGTGTTAAAAGTTGAAAAATATTTCTTAACTTCAAACAGAAAAAAATTCTTTTTGAGTGTAAATCATTTTTAAAAACTTCATTTTTTTTTTTTGATTTTGTTATCAAGATAAGCCAGAAAAAAGTATCCTATATTCACTGTTGAATATGAGACCAAGAAAACAAGCACATTTTCATGTTTTTTTTTTAAAAAAAAGCAATGAACATTGTCCGCTTGCCTAGACTTGCACAACCTGACTTTGGTGCTTCCAGAAATGTCACGCTTAGCGTTTACCCACAGCCTGTGATAACAGATAATGTAAGGTGACTAACTTTTTTTAAACCAAAAAGAGTACCAATGGCATATCATTAAATATGATGATTAGATTTGTGAAATAAAAACTGAGCTTTCTTCATTCAATTACATTTTTAATTTATATGAATGTTAATCTTTTAAAAGTATATTTTTCTATATAATGAATTTTTTCAGTATAAGTCTTGATTTTCTTCCATAGTGCATTCACTTCAGAGCAACTTCACTATATGAAAATACCCTCTCTACATCAGCATTTGTGCCAGGGCAATATAGTGCACATTCAATCAAAAATTTTAAATTTTGATGGGAGATTTTTTTTTTTTTCAAAAATTTGAAAATATTTCTAACCACCTTCAATCCACAGTTAATTTTTCATCTTTTTGTTTTTTTAGTGTTCTGTCCATTGAATATATATTCGCATATATCTTCAACCAGAAAATTGTTGATAACTACATCTTTCAATTCAATCATTACAAATTAGCTTGAGAGGGAAACTTCCCACTTGATTTAATCTTTCAAAACAATACACTTATAACAATTTAGTTCAGTGAAATTGAAAGACCATTCATCAACCTATTCATAACAAATTTTATAAACATTTTTTACTTTTAGAAATACATCCTTAATCCCAGGATTATAACCCTACAAAATTGTTAATTTATACTTTAGTATTAATGGTACGGATTAATCATCATATCACGTTCTATATTGGGGGGGGGGGAGTTTTTGTAGCTGATATATTTATATTTAATTTTTTGGGTAGTTTTGCACAAAATAATGCCTAAATATGGATAAAGCTGCACAAGTATTGATGTATCATTTTGAAAGAATATTTTCGTAAGAGTAGGCTACTTTTCTAAAATTAAATAATATGAAGGATGAGTATTGCAAAATGTTTTGCTGATAAATCAGTTTGAATTTAAAATCATAAAATTTCTTAACAATACCAAAAATGTATACTTATTTAAAATAGTCTACTTATTTTTAATAGTCTCTGAATACATCAAACTATTACTTTGGTATGTCAATACTTAACTTAATATTAAGTATAATATAACAAATAAATTTCGAACTAAATTTTAAAACAAATATTTCAAAAAAAAAAAAATTATAGATATGCTCATAATTTTTTACATACTGACATTTCGGCATATTCAGCTTTGCTTCAATATAAAAATTTTATTGCATCCACCAAAATTTTTCAGGCTATCTTTTGCTCGTAACATTTAAAGTTTTCAGCCCAATTGTACAAAACTGACAGAATATATAAAAATATGTTAGCGATGCAATATATTAAAATTTGAATTTAATATTTTAAATATTCAGAGAATAGAAAATATTTATGGTAAATAATTTTCAACTGCCTTATGCGTGACACACTAATACTTTTATAATTTAAAATGTTGATATTCAAGTCAGCTTACATAAAATTCTTAGCTTTAAATTGTTAAGATTGTGAAAAAAAGTCTGGATTTCAATTACTTGTACTACAGTTATCTTCTAACAGAAGACAAATGATGATAAATTTTACATGTGGATATTCTTTCAAACTTGAAT
>BMAW01082377.1:0-11351 GCA_019974015.1 Nephila pilipes
GGGGAGGAAGTATGTTTCTTTTTCTTTTTTTTACGAAATGAATACAGTTCCGGAGCTATTGAAATAACCTAATCCTAATAATCAATGTCCTTATCAAAAACGAAATATTTGTTGTTTATTTAATACCTTTATATTATTTATCAATATGTGAATGTTGAATATTAATAATTATAAGGAATTATTCCTTTAAATTTCAAAGTTATTTGGCTACAGAATAAGAACACACAAAGACGATAATTATGAAAAATATATATGAGATAGAAAAATAAACTGTTGTTACTATATTTTTATTTATTCACTTATTTTCACGTAATATAATCTTGGGATTTACTAAAAAACGCTTTAAATTCTTGGAGCTCCATATTTATGAAGGGTATTGTGATTTTTATTGATTAAAAGAATAAGAAAGGTTCCAATAACATGCAGGCTGTTAAAGCATAGTAATAAATGGATTTTCAATGTTAATTCGTATCAAGACCGCAGGTAATAACAATTCCTTTTTTATCAAAATATATCCCTTAAATTCTGTTATTTTCTAAATTTCATTTAAAAACGTACACATATTTCTTCAAAAAGACACCTGTGTGTATATGTGTGATGCTGGGACTTGATCATTATCAAGAAAATCACCAAAGGGTAAAAAATTCATTCAAAAAAAGGATCCCACACAGTGTACCCGGAATTTCACATTCACAGAGATAGTTTTAAAAACAATAAAAACTATCGTTTTGCTTCATTGGAAATCAAAACTATGCTCCCAAACCCATTCGAAACGCTTCAAAGCTCGGCCGCTTGTGGAGGTCATAACACTTGTCGCACAGGGCGTGTTTTAGAAGGCTCTTCTGTACTTAAAGGCATTATTCTCAAATGGCTACCACAACTTTACACCCCTCTTATTTTAGAGCAAGCCGCCCTCTAATTCAATTCTAAGCGACTGATCGTTAAAACGCCGCGAAAAACAATTTTCTCATAAAAGACACACCCACATCATAGTTGGTCTCTTCATTTCGACCGTAGGTGGGTTTTTTTTTTTTTTTTTCCCCTTCCTTTCGAGGAAAAAAGAAGAATGCTGTGACGCAATAAATTTCGAGTTACTCATAAACGCTGGATATTAATTTTAAATTTATCTTCCCTTGCATGTTTACACAAAACAGCACTTAGACGTTTCAAGCACTTAAGGCATTTTAGAATCTCACTTGTTACATATAAACAAAAAAAATGTCGAGTTCGTGAATTATCATTTTTCCTCTGATACGTTAATTCCAGTAACCTTTTGATTAATAAATATCACAATATCTAAAATGTCTCAATAATAAAATTTTATCAGATTAAAGGACCCTTATGAAAGAAAACAATGTTTATGATTTTTTATACTTAAATCTTTTAAATATATTTTCATCTGTAATATTATCTTTTGTAACGAAATTTTGGATGTATTTTTTATAATTATCTGATTTTATAAAATGATATTTTGGATTGCTAAGCTTCTTAAAATTTGAAACAGTGTACGGAAATGGACAAAATACTCGTATATTAATGTTATGGATAAATTCTTATTAAATATTTGTTAGCACTGTGATCAGAGAAATATTGTCTCTCGCGTACTTAATAATTAGTTAATGTTTTTACTCGATATATAAAGTGTTAATATATGCATCGTATGGTGACTCATAATTCATATGATGTTGTTTCAGAGAAAACATTTCAGATGCACGTATGTTTCTAATTTTAATTAACCCTTTAGAAGAGGCCATTTTTTCCCCAAGATTATGTATTAAAATATTTTTGATATTGAGATTGATGTAAGAAAATATATTTAACTTATTAGATAAAATAAATTTGACTTTTAGTACCTCTTTTTGGGGGGAAGAGGGTCATGTTTCTTGCCCTCAATACCATTGGGTGCTATTCAAATGCAGGACACTTTATGACTTTTATCACCACCTAATTGGCTATTATTTTAGGTGGGGCGTTTTGGCATACCAGATCACTTTTCGGTTTTCATCCCCCCAAGGGCCTATTGTTTTATGTAGGCCCTTGGGAAATTGACGTACTATATTCAATTTAATAATTATTTATCATTTGCATTAATTTTAATTACAACTATCTGATATAATATTCAATTTAATAATTTAATATTTGCTTTACTTTTAATTACACGTAGCTTAAATGTAATCAATTAAATAATTTAATATTTGCTTTAATTTTAATTACATGTAGCTTAAATGTAATCAATTTAATAATTTATCGCTTGCATTAATTTGAATTATATTTCTCGAGCTTCGTTATCTCGAATTGCTTATCGTTTGCATTAATTTTAATTACAAGTATCTGATATAATATTCAATTTAATAATTTAATATTTGCTTTAATTTTAATTACATGTAGCTAAAATGTAATCAATTTAATAATTTATCGCTTGCATTAATTTTAATTACATTTCTCAAGCTTTGTTACCTCGAATTAAATTCTGAGCGAATGGCTCGAAGAAAATTTGATTATCATTCACAAATTTATGAAGTCATGGTGTTCACTTTTCTCTTAATAATTTAAAAAACAAACTCAACCGGGGGGGGGGAATAGCATGTTACAAAATAGCAATACCTTCTTCCTTTACGCTCAAAATCCATTTTGAAAAATTTACATAGGGCTCCACGATGCACTTCATAAGTATTTAATGCTTCCCATAAATAACATTCCTAGTCTTTCCTTAGCCAAACGAGGCCTCTAAAAATCGGACTCCATCATCGAGTACTGATTCAAAGTGGGTTCTTACTGATCATAATTCTGATTCAGATAAGCGTTAGACAGATATCTTGAATTAAATTCTAAGTTCCTATTCAATACTAGAATCAATAATTGACTGGCATCCTAATTCACAAGTTTGGAAAATCAGAGTGAGAACAGCTTTTTTTTATTAATTAAAAAATATGTAATTGAAAAAAAAGTCCTCCTGAAAGTCCAAAATCCATTATGAAAATTTTACACGGTATTCCATATAATGCAACTTCTAAAAATATTTAAACCTCCCCATAAACAACATTCTTCGCCTTTCTTTTTATCTATGACTCTAAACATCAGTCTCCATCATTGTGTACTGATGCAAAATTGGTTCTTATTGACTAAAATTCCGTTACAGATTAGAGTTAGATAGACAATTTTAACTTAACGAATTTTAATTACGAGTTCCTATTCAATGCTTGAATCAAAATTTGATTGGCATCCTAATTTGGAATTCAGGAAATCAAAGAGCTCATTGTTTCCCCTCATCAACTAAAAAATACAAAATTGAAGGGAAAAAAAACCTTTAGCATATTATCAAAACCTTCCCCGAAAGTGCAAAATCCATTGTGAAAAATTTACACAGAATTCCGCAATGGAGCTTCTAAATATTTAACGATCCTCATAAACAACATTATTTGCCTTTCTTTTTCCAAACAATGTTTCCAAACATCAGACTCCATCATTATGTACTGATGCAAAATCGGTTCTTACTGACCATAATTCCGATACAGATTAGACTATCTCGTTAACTGTTTTTACGTAGCTCTATTTGTGTAGAGACGCCGTCTAGCGTGAGATATCGTTCGTCCACGGCGCCTAGGCACTCTGCCGTTCCATTTGGGCCGAGAATTGTCGTTATCTGGCCAGATCCGAACACGGAATCACGCTTTGCGCCGTTAACGTTGTTGCAGACATCACAGCGAGACGGAGACGGGAGTATTACCTCGAGATGTGTGGCAACAGTGGATAAACATAGCTGATGAAGTGCAGCTATCAGCACGTTAAGGGTGTGTTTGTGGCATTCGAGAAGGAAGATGCTCCTGTATGAGGAAAAAAATAAGATAAATTGTTTCTGTTGAGACACATAAAGTAAACACAAATAAGTAGGCTGAAAAGCCTTTAGTAGTTAATAACTTATTATTGACAAATATTGTAGTTGGAGAAGTAAAATACTTAATAAATAATACACTATTAAGATTTAATGTATTACATAACACATATTTTGTGACTCATTTCCTTTGTTATTTAGTTAATTCTACACCCATCTTAAAGTCTAATTAAATATGCCTATAAGTGTAGACTCCAACTGAAGATAAGTAAAAGAAAAACCACACAGTTTAATAGCTATTAACGTAGAACATGGAAGATCAATCTCTTAAATTCCTCTAAGTTCAGTTAATCCTAGTTTATATTCCAGTAATGTAGTCTTAGCTTACTGAATCACTCTTTCCAATTCACACACTTCTTGTTTATCACAGATTCAACTTGTATTACTCTAACCTTCAATCCAAACGATAACTACGAAGATCCAATCCAATTTACAACTATTTATCAGCTTGTTATCCTTTACGTCCCTTCTCATTCCTTTCAATTCTATTTCGCTTATAGTTTTTGACAATCCTTAATTCAAATCATTACACTTCTTACCTTCATCTAATTTACCTAATTATATTTCATTTTGGTGAGGAAGAAATTGTGTAATTTTATGCAATTCAATTTACGATAACACCTGTAAAAAATGACTTCTTCAAACATGTTTTTTTTTTTCTCCAAATTTCACACTTTGTGTAACATATTTTCTTATGCCTTAAAATCTTACGAGGAAATTGTTTAATTTACTGGTTTCAATATTGTTTTACGTTGTAAACAAAATTGAAATTATGAGTAAAATTTAATTTTTTTAATAATTAGTTTTAATCATTTAAAGTTTTATTGATTATAATTAAACTAATTATCGTATTGTTATCCAAAACAATCCTGTATAGAAAATTTCAACTCAGTTGAGAGCTTTCAAATGTGGGAACAAAGCTTTTAAAGTTTTGACTCAGACATAGTTACAATGTGAGCAGAAGAAAAACCATTGAGGAAGGAAACAATTGCCTTTGGAGGAGCCGGGGATTAAACCCAGAGCCTTTCACATGCAAAGCGACCGCTCTACCCCTGAACAACATTTCAATTGTTCCAATATTCAACTGTTTCACGTTGTAAGCAATTGAAATTTTGAGTAAAATTTAATTCTCACACCTCAGTAGTTGCCATGGTGAAAATCCACGAATTACAAATTGAACTGCTTGATCACGCTCCTTACTCACCAGATATAGCCCTAAGTGACTTTGTTGTTCTTCAGTGAATTTCTGTATTCCAAGTGTAATTTAAAATTACACTTGGAGTACAGAAATTTTCGTTAAACGAGGAGGCCATCACCTTCGTGAACAATTATTTTACAGAAAAAGACGCCGAGTACTATTTGGACGGGTTAAAGAGATAGGAGCATCGCTGGGAGAAGTCTGTAGACTTACAAGGTGACTATATAGAAAAATAAAAAAAAAATTAAAAAAAAGTTTCTTATATTTTTGTTAGGTCGGAAAATTTTCAGACTACTCTCGTAGACTCATCAAATATCGCTTCCCTTCTATTGAATATAAAACAAGAGCTACGTGGCTGGTGTAATGGGTGGTCACACAAACAAAATTCAAAATGCCATCTCCGACGATTTTTCGAAAAATACACGGAGCTTGCAAAAATGTGCTACCGTCGAATAGGAACCGACAGTATACAGTTTGGCGTTGAGAATTGATTCTAATTCATGTGAAAGTCCAAAGGAAGCAACAACTTCTGGAGAGAAAAAAGGGGAATACCTGGTTTATCAGACTACCCGGTTTTATTACCCTTTCTCTTATATTTAGCCAAGAAAGTTCAAAAATATAAATCATTTCATCCTATTGATCTCTAATCACATAACAAGGCAACTCAAAAGAAAATAAATATATATTGAAACTTTATAAATTGATTATAACACAGAATATGTAACGTTATCTAGGGAATTGATTATTATTTTAATAATATATCCCTTACATAAGAAGCTATGGTAGCTCGAGCTCTGAACAGTGAAATGTTCTCTAAAAGTCATTGTAATTTTCATTTCATTGTAATTTAAAAATACTTCTGTTGAATGTAAAATCTCAAGAATAATTTATTCTAAGTGAAAGTATTTGAACAACATACATACAAAATTTCAGGTTTATTGATGCATAACATTTTGAGATGTAGGGTTTTGCTTAGTTTTGTTTAGTTTTTATTAATGTAGCACTAGAAGCAAAAAAAAGCTATTGGGACGGACCTCATAATTTTGAACCTCAATCAGGTGAAGAGGATGACACCCTTCCCCCTTCTCCTAACTTCCACACCACGCCAACGGGAGGACTTTGGACCCCGACAGATTTAACATGCGTCAGCCCCAGCTACACGGTGGGTCTTTAGGGGCCAAGGATCGAACCCACGACTGAACGAAAGCCGCCGGACACAAATCCGATGCTATGACCTATTGTGTTTTGCAGTAATGTGGAAAAAATGTAGTTTTTATAACCTTACCGGACAGAGAAACACATGATCAAGCAATATTAAAACAACTGTGAAATTCAATACCTAAATAAGGTAAATACAAAATTCAAACAGATTTTCAAAGGTAAAAGGCGGAATTTTAATATGAGAACTAAAATAAAATTCGATTTTGAGACCAAAAATTGTATGTTGAAGGCTTACTGTCACCTTAATGTATCGATTTTAAACTTTTTCTCACGATATATACCTAGACCGTGATCGTTATGCTCGTGTGTGTACTTACAAGTGACGGTTAAAAGTTTTGAACGTATCCCCAAAATTCGTAGACATTAAATAGTAATTTTCGGAACTATTCTTTCTTTGTTTATATATATATATATATATATATATATATATATATATATATATATATATACTGAAAGCTTACTTCTACAATTAAAACATTTCGAAATCTAGAGAAACTGTTAATTGACGTGGAATTGCCCTCTTCTGCCTTTTATGATTAGAAAGTATTTTAACATTGAAAGCTCAATTATTTTTAATTAGCTTTTCCTGGATATTTTTTACTGTAGCAAGATGCTTGAATTTATGTCTCTTTCATATGATACTATATCCATTCTCTTTTACTTCGAAGGAGAGTAAAATTAAAGTTATATTTCAATGATTCTCAATGAAGTTGGTATCGCTCACTGGTGGACTTTGAAGATATTTGTGAATGTTTGATCCAAGATTAATTAAGGAGTCTATTAAGACTAATTGCCCTTCCCTGGACAATACTCTGAAAAGCTTGATAAATACTAAAAATTACTGAACGCATGTGTCAATTATTAATTTTAAATGTTTTTTAAGGTATATGCCTATCCCAAAAAAACCGTTTTCGTAAAAATTTTCTAAATTTTCTTAATTACTTTTTATTAAAGCCCATATATTTACAATTTCAAAAATGGTTTGCATTTGTTTCTAGGGGATTTAGTTAATGCTTAAATGTCAGTATATAATTTTTTATAAAAAAAACATTAAAATGTGTTTTTTCCCCCCATTTTCTGCAAACTGCGATTTCATTTTTTTTTTTTTTTTTACGAAAATTCTCATCTCTAAAATTCAGATGAAATTTTACCACTATGTTCTGTACATCTCTAGGTATGTTGTGAATCTGAAAAATATAGCTTTTAAGTATATAACAATTTACTTTGGAGCTATTTTTATTTTTTAAATTTTTTTTTTTTTTTTTTTTTTTTTTTTGTAAAATCACGTTGAGTTTATAATTTTTCGTATTAACTCAGTAAGTTTAAGAGAAAACTGCATTTTTTCCGCTTAACAACACAGATAAATGTACATTAAATGTTTTGTTGAAACAAAAAGAGAAATATATTGATTAGAATTTATTATATGAACTTTAGCGTAAATGTCAATTTTTACTAAATTTTAAGCAAATATGACCAAAATTTGAAAAATAAAAAAAAAGTTTATTAAAATGACTTTAGAATTTACAATTTCTTAGACCATTGCAACTAAAAACACAAGTGATTCACTTTTTTTTTTTTTTTTTTTTTTTTGGAAAAAAAGGGGGGCTGCGAAGGTAAACACGTATCTTAAGCAAGACCAGTGTCTTATTAAAGATGGGTACTGGTACATTATAACTTGGTTCCCGATACTTTTTTTAGTGGTACAAGAGCAAGTCGCAGCATATGTTGTTCATCACATGGAGCACCACAGTGTGTGTGCGTATGTTCGGACATGATAAACACAGCTTATATTTAATAGTTTGGACTATCACGGGAAGATCCGCCGTGAAGTCAGGTCTGATGCACGCTAAATTTGTTGATAAGGTCAGGTTAAATCTGTCTGAGGCCAATGCACATTGTCTTAAAGTCCTCCCTTCGGCATGGTGTGAAGTTGAAAAAGAGAGGTGCCAACTCGGGTGTCGTCCTCGTCAATTAACCAAGGTTCGAAATTACGATATCCATCGCCAATAGCCCTCGTGTAGCTACTAGTGCGATGTTAATAAAACCAATCAATCGATTGGACAGATCATGATAATATTCAGGTTTCGGAACCATGAATATCTGAGCGTAATGTTAATCCTAAATAGCTTTCTACTTTTCTTCTCAAACTTACAGTATTACTTTTAACTGCATAGTATAAAATGCATTCGAAAGCATGAAAAGAAACTTGTTCTGGCAGATTTCTTTCTTTTTCTGGCTTTCAAAATTATTTTCAATTATTTATTAAAGATATGAAGATTCATAACTACACTATTGACTTTCAAGAACGGATGTTGTTTCTTCTTTTCTGAAAACTTGGGGGGGAATAATTATCTCCCCCCGCAGATGGGGTTGAGAGCCAAAAATATTTGGGAACCTATGGTATTGTTGATATTATTATGGTTTATTTGATAAGTTAATAAATATTTATGAAATAAAAATATAAATATATTGCAGTAAATTGAATTAAAATATAAAATATAGCAGTTAAAGTATATTCATAAAAGAAAAATATAAATATATAGCAGTACATTCTTAGTGAAAAATGTATGTGTTATTCTAACTGTTTTCCAATATTACTTTACGCAGTGTTTATACCAGGATAGTAACTACTTTCTTATAATTAGAATGTAAAGTACTATTTTGTGTGTGCAGTTATATTTTCCATGTCAGTGAATATTTGGATTATTGCTAGCAAAATTTTTTGCCTTCAAGTATGTTGAATGTTACTTTTAAAAATAATTTTATTCATAAAAAAAAAACCTTTTCCGATACCAATTTTTTTCTAGACTATTCGCATACCTCATACGAATTATTATTTCCGCAACCCGCATAAGTACTAGTTTTAAAGTCACTGACTTAAATAAGTGAATTAGTGAGATTTGAAGTTTACGGCTCATGAGCTAAATCTGGTTATGCATCGCCAAACAATGTGTCACTGTTATCTACTACATATTAGGAAAATCTGAAAAAAGTTGTCGAAAACAAAAGTTGGAGGGTCGAAGACAAAGAAGAATCGCTTGAGTATCCCAGGAGCGCGTCATCGGTGTTTACCAAAGACAATAAACACCACTGACTTGAGACAAACACTATGAACAAAGAAGATCAATGTTTGTTGTATGAGTTGACAAAGCTCTTATGTCTGTTATTTGAGAAATTTAGAGAATAAAAAACCACCAGTGATAAATTCTTGATTATCCGTTAATGGCTCAGAATTAGAGTATAATTCCATCTTTAATAATAATCTACTGAACAGATGTATTGTAATATTCTTCAATCAGATAATAATATAGTTAATTCATTTTAAAGCAGTTTCTGCTTAACTTTTAACTTAATTTTAGAATGAATCTATATTTCTATATTGTACAAATTATATTTCAGCAAAGCAAAGAATTTTTAGATCATTGAAAAACGTTTAATGCATTCGGATAAACACTGTTGTAAAATGTGTTATATTTAATCTAAATATTTTAATATATCACCCTTTAAAAAGTACTCTTAAGAAATTTTGTACTTTAAAAATTCACCTGTTTATTCGTATTACCTTACAGAATGAGAAATTTAATCTTTGTAAGCTGTAAGAAATTTATATATCCGTCAACACCTAAAATATAGGGGCACATTGTTATGTTAAGGTAACCTTGATAATTCAAGGGTATCATGCATTTTTCATTCGAACATTTCTGAAGCACGTTCCGAAATAAAACCCTTAACTGATGCAAAAATCTTCCGTATTTTCATGTTTTAAAAATAATCTAACATCTTACATTTTAGACATTTAATGTTTGTTTTTCATGGTCTGTTGTACACATGTCTAAAATGTAAGATGTAATCTAGATAAATCATACTTTAAATTCAATGGATCTTTTATTTACTAGAGCTGAATATCTTTAATAAAGTGGCTTGCATAAATGTGTGTGAATATATATGTACGTGCGTGCGTGTGTGTGAGTGTGTAAGTAAGTGAGTGAGTGAGTGAGCTAATTTTTCCCGATGTTTAACTCACAGTAAATAGTTCATTCTTTTTTTCTGATACAATTCAAATTTCTCCTTTAATTTATGTATTCACGCGCTAGTAAAATCTGTTGAATCAACTTTTCCCATGGTCGCAAACCTGTAGGTATAATCCCTACAAGGTTTTTCGACGCTTGTAGAAGTCCCTCAAGATCCCTTTATCCAATACCACATGATTACCACAAGACCTAAAAAAATCCTTGTATATAAATTCGAAGTAAGGAAATTTTTCTCCCTTCCCTTGTCACCAAGACGGCGAAGTTATAAAGGTATAATTTCAACATATTCAACAAGATAGATAGATAGATAGATAGATAGATAGATAGATAGATAGATAGATAGATAGATTCTTGGAAGAGAAAAAATCATTACAAACAAAATGAAGACTAGCATCATATAGAATTATATTAGCTAAATTTCGTGAGATGAGTAACGTTGATTTCGGCCATCAAGACCGAAGCGAAACATCCAGAAGAGAGAGAATTTTTCTTTATTATTCTATTTATACAAGGGATTTTTCCCTTTTCCGTGTTAGATCACATGACTTGAGGTGTAAGGATTCTGAGGTATTTACATGGCCTCCAACAACCTTGTAGGTCTTCAGCCGTGAGAACATTGTATTCAGCAAGTTTTTATGAGTGCGTGATTGCATAAATTAAAGGATAATTTGGATTTGTATCAAAAGATAAGAAAGAACTTCATTATATAGACAACATCGATTACAACTCTGAGAATACCAGAGATTGGGTGCTGTAATACCAGTAACCGGTCTTTCTAGAGTCTAACTCATTAGAAACGCAAATTTGCGATCGGACAGGAAGTTTTTGAGGAGTGAAAAGGTTTTTGTCCAAGGGTCGGATTCTTTGATAAAAAGCACGAGTCGATTTCAGAAAGAATGACCGTAGCATTTACCGTAAAAGACTCTTGCTGAAAAAGAAAAGAAAAATTGGGGAAAATTGGGAAAAAAAAAGATTTAGGCAATACGTAGTTCTGAACGAAGCATACCGA
>BMAW01082379.1:0-12803 GCA_019974015.1 Nephila pilipes
TATATATATATATTATATATATATATTTGTGTGTGTGTGTGTGTTGCCACGAAGTTGACAAATACCGATGGGTCAGAGATAAAGCGTTTGCTTACATTACCAGAGTTCTCGTATATTATATATAGGAATTCATGAGAGAGAGTGATAAAATTGTCTTTCCCGCAATGATTCAATTCATCTTATTATTATACTGCTGTTTGTAGAAAATGCAACACCATGAAAGAATCATCAGAATCAAATGAAATTTAATGCAGAAACGACTTGTACTGATACAAATAAATGATGAAATTTTCAAAACAAAAGAAACAAATTAAGCGTCCGAAATCAGTATTTGGTGCAGCCACCATGCGCTGCAATAAGTGCTGCTATACGACGTGGCATGGAGTCAAACAGATGTTGAATATCTGCTTGAGGAAGAGAATTCCATATCGCTTGTATGCGCAACCAAAGTTCGTCTTTGGAAACTGCAGGACGCGGATCACGAGCGAGACGCCGACCAACCATATCCCACACGTGCTCAATAGGCGACATATCCGGTGAATAAGCAGGCCAAGGAAGAAGTTGCATGCGTTGTGCTGAACAGAAGTCTCGAACAGTCCGCGCAACATGTGGGCGTGCATTATCCTGCTGAAAGATAGCTCCAGGGATGCCTTGAAGGAAAGGAACGACTTCGGGCGGTAGCACTTCACGGACGTACCTGTTGCTATTGAGATTACCCTCAATTCGTATCAAATTGGATCGTCCATGATACGAAATCGCACCCCAGACCATAACTCCGGGTGTTCGACCACTATGTCGTTCAATAATACACTCAGGAAGGCAGCGTTGACCGGCATAACGTCTAACACGAACACGGCCATCATGGGTCCACAAATTGAAGCGTGATTCATCTGAAAAGACAACTTGGTGCCAATCAGCTCGCCTGTCTCTGTGCTCAAGAGCCCACTGCCGACGCAGCCGTCGATGATTCGCCGTGAGGGGAATCCTGTATAAAGGCACCCTTGCACGCAATCCACGGCGCAGCAGACGACGACGAATTGACGAAGCCGACAATTGTACACCTGTAGCAGTAGACCAACGTGCTGCCAGCTGCCTGGAGGAAGCTGTGCGATCATTCACCGCCATGCGGAGCAGGTGTCGATCATCGCGCTCTGACGTCACCTTCTGTCGTCCAGTGCCTGTTTTTCGAGTTGTTCGGTGCTCGTCGGTCCACTGCTTCCAAACTCGCATCACTGTGGAACTGTTCCGCTGCATACGCGCTGCTATTGCGCGATAGGAAAATCCTCCTTCTCGAAGGCCGATTATCCTCCCTCGTTCAAACTCCGTAAGTTGCTTGAATTTCTTATTCTTCCGTCGTGGAGGCATACTCAGGTCTCACTAAACGTTTGCCACTAACAAATAATCATAGACTTTTTTCAACGTCCCGCTACAGCACTTTATTTATACGCTTTCAGCATCAATTCAGAGGGCGCTGTGCGCGCCGCGCACGCGCGATGGGTCTGAAACTTTATTAATTTGCATAATATCCTATAATTGACATTTGCTGCGAATTTCATTTGATTCTGATGATTCCTTCATGGTGTTGCATTTTCTACAAACAGCAGTTTATTATACAGGTTGTTTCGAAACCTATGGGTAAACATTTTATGGGCGATAGAAAACATTTAAACAAGCAATTTTTACCATACAACACATAGGCGGTATTGCAGAAATTAATTTAATTTACACTAAATTTTCTTGTACATGAATTCAAAATAATACAGCTCTACATATGCATGAATAATGAAAAGACTACTTACCTGATCAGAAGAGTTGCATTAGGGTAAAGCTAACGGGATGAAAGAGTCGTTGTCAGAGGATTCTATAAGACATTTTAATCTACTTAGATAAAAAAAAAAATCTATTTATTTTCACGTTAAAATAACACCGAATACTGCACATAACACCAGAAGTAAATATTTACTAGTTTTCAATCCATGTTACATCGTTCAATTGCATATATAGTCTGAAAACAAAAAGGAATTTTTTCATACCCACATGAGTCCCCCGTGCGTATTTGTGCGCTCCATACGCATGCGTGAATTGAGTCTCCAATCACAGGCGGAAAGAGTGCGAGATGCAACATACGGAGAGCAAAAAGGTGAACCACCAGATGGCGCTGTAAAGGGAAGCATACAGTGCAAGTTTTCTTACACGTCGTCATTTTCTACAGTCAATTTCAGGATGCATGGCAACGTCAGTAATCAAAGAAACTCAGCAAGGCATTTTTTTGCATGATCTTGCAAATTGGAATTCTCTGGAAGTCAAAAGACTAAACATGCTGCATTTCTCAAGATTTTTCACCTTTTGTTCTTCGCTTATGCATTGTGTGGAGAAAATTCCTTGTTTAGATGTTTTCTATCACCCCTTAAATGTTTGCCCGTGAGTTTTGAAACACCCTGTATAAAATAAATTGTAAAATGTTCCATGACAATTAAGGTAAATAAACTGTTTCAAAATTACACGAAAATGATTAATTCAACTAAAAATGACACCAATAGCACAAAATATAAACTGTTTCCTAGATATTTATTTAAAACGACACTATCAGTTATACTTCCAATTATTATTTGAATAAACGACAACTTTTAGCTAACTATTTAAAAGAGGATATCAAACTTTCAAATTGAATTCTTAACTTTCAATAATTATTTAAACATGGATTCTTTTCGCACATTGTAGGAGTTATAGAATTATAAAAATTCATGATAGAAATCCTACATTAACTAGCGAAATAAGCTTATCACTAAGAGATGTACTTCAATAATTAAAACGATAAATTATCTTAAATTAACAGAAACTACATTTTTCAATTTAAAGCTTATTTAACCAGATAATTTTCAAAGTTTAAGTAAACCTCGTCTTATGATATTTACTCTTGAAACGCCGCCTTCTGTCAGTTCCAGCCTAATTAATTTAAGAACGTACAAAAATTAAGAATAGATAATCGGTGACTATTATTGGATTAATTTTTTCTCGAATGAATTAAATTGCTTTCAAGTGCTTAGTACTAATTAATTTCTATTGTTAAAATTGACTATATAAATGTATTAGGAACATTTAATTATTCACATAATTGAATGTGAATTTTGTTACTGTAGGAGCATTGTTGTTAATAAAGCGTTTGTTTGACGTGCACATTTCTGGAACATCTTAATATTCGTCTATTTTTTGAATCATTATTTTTGTCATTTTAATTTTTATTATTTTATTTTTATTTTAATACATTTTTTTGTTTATGATAATTTTATATTCAAGCAAAGTAATTTAATTTAGTTCCAATAAAGGATTTTTATTACAATGACTTAAGATTTCTTCCGTTTGTTACCTTTGTGTGTACTCTAGTTTTACTTCTGCGTATGACAAAGAATATATCTAATATAAATAAAATCAAGACTCTAATTATAAAAGTAAGATCAAGAATATATAATTCAAAAGAAATATGTGTATTTTGGAATTAAAAACTAAATTCTTTAATGAAATGTAAGATGTGATATCATTGGTTTCCAAATGTAGGAGTATATATTTTGATTTATGTGAATATCATATGAGATTATGAATTTTCAGTTTTAGTAGAGATTTATTTGTAAATTTTTTTGATATTAATGATATTTATAAATGCAGAAATTATTTTCAAAAATATCAACATAAAAATAACTAAAATGAACCATTAGTTCCATTAGATTAACATTAGTTCCATTAGATTAACAGTTTGTATGCTTACAATGTTAACAAAATTCTTTATATATCATGTCTAAATAAATTATCACAACATTTCTACCATTTAAATTTACATAATAATTACATTTTTTTAAATTAAATGTCTTACAAAGGCAACAAATATTAAATTAAGCAAATTTTCATTTAAAGTATAAAACTTATAATATCTTAAGTGTAGTGGGTATTAATGAAGTAAATGTGTGAAATAATTATAAATTGATCATTATTTTAGCAGGGTCTTGGCATTTAAAAAAAAGAATGTAAGTGAGTAACTAAGATAAATGACGTGCAAGGACGGGAATTTTTGTTTATAAGAGCACAATTTTTTTATAAAAAAAATAATGACATTTATGTTATTTACAGGCATGAAAATCAATTAATTTTTTTTTTTATTTATAAGCAACTTTAATAAGCCATTTACTTGAAGAGAATATTGGTATCATCAACGTTTTAAAATTAGCAATCATAAGATTTTCGAAAAAAATAACGCTTAAAAAAGGCATACAAAATGTGTAATTCAAAGAATAAAATATATTACAACGATTGATTGAAAATTATTCACTACGAAGGAGATTAGTTTAGTTTAGTTTATTTTAGTTTTTATTAACGTCGCACTAGAAGCAACACGAAGGCTATTGGTGACGGACCTCTTAATTTTGAACATCGGTCAAGTGTCGAGGACGACACCTTAGCTGCCAACCCCTCTTTTAACTTCCACACCACGACAACGGGAGGATTTGTGTCCCGACAGATTTAACGCGCATCAGCCCTAAGAAGGAGAAGAACTTAATTGAGAAGCACAAAAAAGGTTTATAAACGGCTGATATAAAATATATCAAAAATGGACATATTGCCCTTTACTTCCGGCACACACACACACACACATATATATATATACTCATGGACAAAATAATTCGAACACCAAGAAATAATTACGGGATCACAGCGAAACTTGGCATGAAGGTACATGTCAAGGAGATATGCAAATGATTAGAAATGCAGCGTGATTGCACATTACGTATAGCCGATAGAGGGCGTTTAACGTCGTTCTTCGTGGAGTATAAAACAGGTAACCAAAGTTTGTTTGAGTGTGCTGAATCGTTTACAAAGGAAAAGCTGAGATAGACATGCCATTACGCCGTTTTCGAAGACAATATGAGTAGCTGTCGCAGTTTGAGAGGGGGCGAATCATCTTCATGATGGAACCTGGGTGATCAGCTAGAGGAGTAGCTCGTCCATTAGGCCGATCTGATTGTGTTTTGAAGAGATGTTGGGACCAGTGGATCCGAGAAATGTTATTTACACGAAGACCAGGCTCAGGACGCCCTCGACAGACCAGTCGTCGAGAAGACCGCCACATCGTAAGAAACGCACGCGTACAGCCAAATGCTTCATCGGCTGCCATGCAGGCACAGGTAGCACCTTCACTAGGGCCCCCTGTGTTTTCTGGAACCATACGAAGACGTCAGGCTGAAGGACATTTCGGCTCGCGTCGCCCATTATGTGTGCTGCCCGACAGCTACCCATCGACGCCTCTATTTAGAGTGGTGCCGCGCACGAGGAAACTGGACTGCAGCGGAATGGAACCAGGTCGTCTTTAACTACGAATCCAGATTCAATCTCAGCAGTGATGACAATCGTGTTCGTGTGTGGAGACCCCGTGGTGAACACCTGAATCCTGCCTATGCTTTACAGCGACACACCGCTCCCACAGCTGGTGTGGTGGTATGGGGTGCCATTGCCTACAATACACTGTCACCCCTAGTATTGATCCGTGGCACCATGACAGCCCAGCGGTATTTCCATGACATCCTGCAATCACATGTGTTGTCACTTATGCATCGGCTCCCAGGAGCCATTTTTCAACAAGACAATGCTCGGCCTCACACGGCAAGGGTGTCACAAGACTGTCTCCGCACACTTACTACCCTTCCTTGGCCTGCCCGATCCCCAGATGTGTCTCCAATCTAGCATATCTGGGATCATTTGGGACTGTGAGTTGGGCATCCCACGAGTTTGAACGAACTAGAGGCAAAGTTACAGCAAATATGGAACGAAATGTCTCAAGATAACATACAGAACTTGTATGCTTTAATGCCCGATCGTATCGCATCGTGCATTCGATCTACAGTGGGTTCAACAGGGTATTAAATCTTCCGTTCTTTTGCCTTTTTCTCTGAAATAAATGATCCTTTTCCTTTGATTTTCTAATCATTTACTTATATCAAAGTAGTCATTGCGTATGTAAAATTTCGTTTCATTTTGACGACTCCTTCTCTGTGCGCTAATTTTTTTGTCCATGAGTGTATATACGTGTGTATGTGCGTGTGTTAACCTAGAAAAACTTAGATTTCAGTTTATGTGTTTTCATTCTATGTATGAAACACAAATTATTTCTCAAAATCAAATGCATTCCGATCCAACTACACTTGCTCTATTAGGAATTAAATAGGCTATACTCAGAGTTTTATCTAGACAACCAAATGAGCACCACGTTTCTTAGGAAAAAAGGAAATTTTACGAAAGCAAAACAAATCATGAAAAGAATTGTAGCTTCGAAACTCTACAATGGATGTAAAAACAAGAAATTGATGTTAGGAAAATTTATATAAAATAGTTTATTTAACCGAGATATTGCAGGAAGGGTAATTTAATAAATCGAAACAGAAATCCACAGCTCCAGAGGCAATAGCAGTATAAGTAATTCCTATTACAGGAAAATTTTCGAAAGACATTTCGAGGACAAGCTCAATTCCAATGGAGTATTACGCTATCATAGACCGCGTTACCTGCAAATTTATCTTTCACAGCTTTCCTAATATTCATTTCTGCGGTCAACATTTATAATCCATCTAATTACAAAGTTTAAGTCTAATCTCATAAATATAACATTCAGATGATTAGAAGACAAAGGACTGCTGTTATATCACACTATTCTTTGATATTTATTAATTCACGATTCAAAAGTTGGATGAAAGAGACTGGCTAATAATTTTTCCTGTTAGAAAATCGCAACCGGTTGCAGAACTAACAGCAGATTTTGTGACTATTATCTGCGAAGGCGTACGAATCGATTGTTGGTAAGAAACAGGAATAGAAGAACAGAGGGAAAACTGGATAATAATATAAAGTCATTATGCAAACTTATAAAGCGTGTTCTGCAATATTATTCATTCATTTTCATTCGGATACAATAAATTCTACTTAACGATTGCGATTCCAATTATATATTAGCTTTGATATTGTTTGTTAGCCCTGAATTCAACGATATTTAGTAATAAAGAATGCTGCTTACAATGACGTTTAATTTCATCTGAATACAAGTGTTGACAATCAGAATCGTCGAATTTCAGCATCGCGACGATCCAGTACACGTTAGCTTCTTCCATTGTATTGGTCAAAACTTTTTGTTAGGAGTGAGTTCAATACATAATTCAATGCTGGATCATTCTTATATGAAAATGTTATTCCAGTAGGACAACTAACTTGTACCATTAATGCACAAAAGTAACACAACATTTAATTAGTTTTGTCTTCCCCGACTTCAACATAGGTTTCGGATTTGGAGAGCACTTTACACACTATGGAGTAACATCGTAAATTGGTTTATCGGTACAGCAGCTATTGATGCATCATTTTAAATATCAAATGGTTGTTAGTCGCATTTTTCCATTTGCATAACCTCACAAATTCTGGGGATCGATAGGACTTTTGACTGTGAAGTTAATCAACGAGGGTGACCTGAAAAGTTTCTTACCTGAACGTGAAGATGGCAAGAATCGTCAATAAAAGCTACAGAACATGGGTGTGTATTTTTTACTGTTACTCACCAAAATTTCTGCCATTTTGGACGCGCAGTTGTTGTTTGGCAATTGTTTGAGTGAGTCGATGGGAATCTTATTTTGTAAAAATGTGGAAAAAATCGCATATTGAGCTATCATTAAATATTTCTTATTATATGTCATCATGTCATTTTTAAAGGAAGTACACCTAAGCAAATTTAAGATGAATTGGACTCTGTGTACTGGACATGGCACCAAAATCTTCCCCCGTGAAAGTTTGGGCCGCTGAATTTAAACATAGCCAAATTAGTTTGGGAGAAGATGAACGTTCGAGACGTCCAAAAATTGCAACCACTGATGATGATAACTTTGCTAAAGTTCACCAAATGGTGTCAGATGACTGTTGAGTTAAAGTGAGAGAGAGATAACAGAGCTTATGCATGTCTAAGGAACGTGTGTATCACATTTTGAATCTAGATTTAGACATTAGAAAGCTGTCCGCGTGTTGGGTACTACTGTTACACCAAAAACGTACACCAAAAACGTATTCGAATGAACATTTGAAATGCTCTGTCGGCGAAGTTTAGGTACAATAAATCAGAGTTTTGGCACCAATTAAATACTACAGATGAAACTGAGATACACCATTATACGTCTCAAACAAAAATAAAAATACTATCAAAATAGTAGACTGAAAAAGGTAATCAGCTTAAGAAAAGCAAAAACTGTTCTTTGGAGGTAGAAATTCATGGCGACTGTTTAAGGGAATAGTGATGGAATTATCATAAAACGATTCTCTTCAAACAGGACAAGTCATTACAATAGCATACGACGCCTCATTACTTAACAAGTGAAGGCAGAAATTGTGCGAAAACGGCCACATTTGCAGAAAGAAAATTCTATTTCACCGAGACGATGTGCAGTTTCACACTTCAGTGGTTGAAAACCGAGAATTCGGGATAACTGTTTGAACTGCTTTACCACCCTCCTTATTCACCAGACTTAGCCCAAAGCGACTTCTTTCTGTTCCCTAATCAAAAAATTGTGGTTAAAGTACAGAGGCTTACGTCAAATGAGAAGGTCACCACTTTCGTAAACAACTTTTTTGTGAGTTAAAGAGATTGCTGGGAAAATTGTGTAGACAAGGGGGCTATGTAGAAAAATAAAGATAAATATTTAAAGAAAAAAATTTCTTGTATATCTGTTAGGTCAGAGACACTTCATAGACCCCCCCCCCGTACTATAAGTAACACGTGGATTGTAATCAATATTTCTTTGATATGTTACTACGGAGAATGTAGTACAGATGATGCGAAATGTGGTTGATCAAAAGGAGATCTCATTAAAGCAAGTTGATGTAAATAAAGTTTTCAAAATAAATCGTAGCTTTATTTAACTCCTTGTCGTCTTACAGTTCTTTATAACTCTTTTTGAGATTATACATTGTTAAATTTTCCTTAATCAGCGGCGTGGAAAGCTTCGATTTTCTTTCATGGATTCATTATTTTCACTTCGATATAATTACTTTGGTATAATGAATGTAATTAGTTCATGATATTGATTCCTTACATTTTTCTTAATTAATGACATGGGAAACTACGAGGGGTTCTTTTTCTTCATTGATTCCTTCTTTTCACATTGTTATCAGTTCTATTACTTTAATGCAATGATTGTTAATAAAACGAGAAAATGAAGACCTAGAGTATACTACAGATTTTTCTGCAAACTTTCGGCACGCACATACAGACACGAAGTTAGTTCAAGATGTACCATTGTTTAGAGTAAGAAATGGGGTATAAGTATTGGTAAATGAGAATAGAGTAACTCACTGTTATATTGTTAATGGTCCATTTTTTTTCTTTTTCTAGAAGTCCATAAGCATGATGCCCTTCCCATCCCAAAGTAACGTTGACATAATTTTTCGGTCGATAAGGACGTGTGTGTCTTCTTTGAAACAGGTTCCCAGGAAGAAACCCATTGCTTTGAATGTGGATTATGTTTCTTTGTACAAGGTTTTTAAAAACTCATGGGCAAAAATTTAAGAAATGACAGAAAACATCTAAACAAGCCATTTTTACCACAAAAGGCAATGGCGTAAAGCAAGTGGTGAACCGCTAGATGGCGAAGTAAAAGATAGCATAAATCTCAAGTTTTCTTACATCATCAATTCTACCGTGGATTTTAAGAGTCATGGTGAAGTACAGTAAACAGGAAAAGGTCATACACTAAAAAATCTTGAACTCTGTATATGGTTTCATTACTCGTATGGCATACAAGGTTTTTCGAAACATATGGGCAAAAATATAATTCATGACAGAAAACATCTAAAAAATATTACACGGTATCTGCCTCTTAAAACCCAAGGTAGAAATGAAAATGTGTAAAAAGACTCACGCGTTTTATATTTTCATATACCACGCTATCCAAAAGTTCAACGCAGGCTCTCCAACTATGCACTGTATGGTGAAAATTACCCGTTTTGATTTTTTCTATCACCCCTTAAATTTTTGCTCATGAATTTCGAAACACCTTGAAAAAGGATGAGTCTAGGCCTCATCGACAGCAAACACTCATGTTCCGACGCGTTAGCAGTCAAATTTTGATTAAGCTGTTCGTGATTGTCCAATCAAATATAACCGGTGAGTCAATGTCACGTGTGTTTTAGAGTCATTTAAAGGATGTCACTATGCAATGGTAATATTCAATTTGAATTTGCAAGGCTATGAGTCCTTGAAAGACAGGAATTTTTAAGTCCCCCTCGTGTATGTGTGTGCGTGTATATATATATATATATATATATATATATATATATATATATACATATATATGTCTGTGTGTCTGTGTGTCTGTGTCTGTGTGTGTGTGTGTAAGAAATATAATTATTAATAAAAAAAAGGTAAATAATAATACAACTTTAAAAATTCATGATTGTTTATTTATTTCGCTGAGACAGAAGGAGCATTACATTCTGATGAACGCAACAGCACTGCTTCGGCCACCAAGGCCGAAGCGAAAAACTATGTGGTCACAGTAGAAGAGCAAAACAGAAGAGAGCACTTTTTCACCGTGCCTTGAGTTTTACAGTTGGGATTTTCCACCCTAGACGTTTGAGACCACCTGGTATAGATAGAGGGATTCCTACGGACTTCAGATACAGACAGAAAGTCTTGTAGGGATTATTTCTGACAGGATTACGACCATGAGAAAATGGATTAAAATTTAATTTTTCGAGAATGCGATCTAATAAATAAAAGGATAAATTGGAATTGAATCAGGAAATAGAAAGGAGGAATTCTTTATTTTTGAATTAGAGAATGGGAAATACTAGGCAATTAAATTATTATTATGAGAAACTATTAGATTAAAGTTAAATCATTATGCTTATATATATATATATATATATATATATATAAAGCAATTGTCTCTCTCTATATATAGAGAGAGAGATTTTAGTTTGGAGAGAGAGTTTCTTTAGAACTGCTGCATTCTGGCTAAAAGTATTATAGGTGAAAACTTCTAATACCCTTAGAGGTTTTCACCTCTAATACTTTTACCCAGACAGATTCACCTCTAACACCTCTAATACCTAATACTTGAGTTCCTCTAATACTCATCTCTAACACCTCTAACACCTATTGAGGTCAGGTGTTGGAAGTAAAAACACCTTTCGTACAAGTAGATAGAACTGGCTTATCTCAAAATGTGTTTAAACCTCTTCTGTCAATCCTCACGCACGGGGAGCAGGAAGTTAATCCACGGTCCGACTTCCTCAATGTCATCAATTGAGATGACGGAGTCTGATGCATCTCAAAATGTACTTGGTCTCTCTGGGCAAATTTCACGGCCAGAGAATAGGATGCAGATTCGCGGTCCGCCTACTTCAAAATCACCGTTTGAGATGAGGGGGCTGACGCATCGCAAAGTATATTTGTCTTACCGGTCAAACCTGACGGACGATAAACAGGATAGTAGGATGCTGATTTGCGGTTGATCTCCTCAAGACAGCTGGTTTACCATTCTCTCCTTAGGGGGGGGGACAGGAAGTGATGCCTTTTTTAAATTACCTTTCAGAATAAGATGCATCGGCTACCTAGATAAAAAGTAAACCCTTCGGTCATAAGCAATTTAATTTTCAAAAATCGACAACATACCTCGAAAATAATTTCGTTGGTTATATAAGTACAAGAAAAAGTATTATAACTCTGTCATATTTACAACGGAAGAAGCAAGAAGAATATATTTTAAGGGATAGTATTTCTTCCCTCAATCCAAACACTATCGATATAGAAAATAACATGTATTTTGCTTGAAAGTTTATCTTGATTAAAATATTTTTATTGTAATAATTTACTTCTAATGTCTTAATGTTTAATATTGAAATAATCAGCTTTCTTTAATTTTTATACCCATTAATTTAATTGCATTTTATTTTAAATTGCCTTAAATTTCTCTTGGGCTGTACGGAAGAAATTTATATGCACATGTTTGTATTAAGATTTGATTTCTTATTATTGTAACTACTCATTACGATAATGCTTAATTTTTGTAAGTTAAAGGGTAAAAAAAGCAGAAATCTTATGTTTTTGTCCTTTTTAGTACCGAGAAATTCCTGCAAAAATGCACAGCTGGAAGTTTGTTAGTTTTAATATTTTTTTAATTAAGTATTTTCTTCTTAACAGTACTTGATTAGAATACATAAATTCACATATCTTTTATACATATATATACATATGTGGAGGCTTCCTACGCCATTTTGACTGCGGAGCTGTAAGGAGATTTGAAGAAAAGGAGCAAACGATCTTTTCTCCACTCACTTAAGTTTTAAATTTGTAAGTGTTAAGTTTGTTTGAGATAAATGAATAGTTCTTTGCCTGTCAAAAAAAAACGAAAGTAAATATTACGAAAAAATCGTTTGCATAAATGATTATGAAAGGGATTTGCTCCTGTGCGATTGGCAACAAAAACATTATTATTATGTGTGGTTCTATAAATTATTCAATCGGTCTACTGTTGTTGAAGATGTTTCTGTTTGCATTAAAATAAGTATTAATTAAAATCTCCAACATTTGAAGTTTCTTTTACGTGGAGTGCAGACCGTTTTCGGTGTGGCTAATTAATTTAATGGAACAGTTTTGTGCAGCTAAAGTGAAATGTTTAATGTAACAGCTCTCCGGAACGACAGAAAAGTTGCTTGCATCCCGTACACCTCCTGAAAGGAAATTACATGGAATTGACGGTTTTATCAACACATACCTTCCCCAT
>BMAW01082388.1:0-11630 GCA_019974015.1 Nephila pilipes
CCAGTTAAGACTGCTCAAGGTGTATTATTTATTATGCATTTGTTGCTTATTTATGACAAACATTAACTATTTATACTGTTCTTTATACTTATCTGCATTCTTAAGATTCCATTATTTTTAATTTATATGTAGCTACTTTCGTGTTATATTTAGAATGTAAATTAGCTTAATAATACAACAGCTTCTTTATTCTGATTGAGATTTTTACCAAGCAACATATTGATAAGTAATATTTACTTTGCTTTTCGTTTAGATTAACATTCACCACCACATTTATGTGCTTTTAAGTTTATTTTGACATCCAGCTGTTGAAATATGTGTGTTTGTAATAAATATAATGTTTTGAACCGTTAATATTTTTGCTTTTGCTTTTGGTTTTAAAACCCTCATGTTTTAAAATTGCATCCAAAAAATAATCATTTCTTAAAATTTCCTTTTAAATTTATTTTTGTTTTTATCTTTGCTTATTTATTTTATATGTTATTTTATTCGAATGGTAATCTGCTTGGTAACACTTTCATCTTTTTAAATTAATTGTTGCATTCAGCTGATAAGTTTTAGGTAACAATATATTATTTAATGTGTTATTCTATCTTATTGTATGATTCGATTCATAACGAAAATTGCTAAATTCTTATCCTTACTCAACGTTACGTTTAATTTTTATAAGTATTGTTATATTTTAAATTTTGTTAAAGGTTAAAAAAATATTTTATAATTAGTTTCAGCAACATTGAAAACATTAATAAATGTTACTTTGAAAAATACGATTTGTTTTTCTTTTCCAATATTGAAGCTCTTTTAATCATTGACATTTTTTACAATAATTCAGTAATTGAAGAATTTTATGAATTTCCGTGATCTAAGTGCTCCGATAAAAAAAAAATTTGTGTTTCGTCTCATAGGAACTGTTTAAATTCTTGAAATCAATTGTTGTTCTTTTGAAACTCCATTTGTGGTTTCTCAAAATATATGCATTTTTAATCCCATAAGAAATTTTGTAATTTAATGTCGTTTTTAGTTATGCTCAAAAGAAGAATGTTCTTATCGCTCCTTGACATATTTTAATTGAGAAGCTGTTCATATTGTTCATTAATTTTTGTGAGAGTTCATTTTTGTTATTTATTACTGGTAGAGATAAATTATTATTGTCTATTTGTTTATTTATTATTTTATTTTTGAGGAAATTTTTTAACATTAATTTTTAGGCCATTTTTTCCACTTTTGAAGTAATAATTTTAATTTCCTCAGTGATAACTATTGGTGTTTATATTCTATAAGTGTTGTTTTTTGGTTAGAATTCAGTACCAAAAAACAATATTGATGGAATATAAGAATATGAGCACAATATTATGTTTTATCTAATAATATTAATTTATAACTGCTCTGTTGAGTATTAAAGTGGCATTTTATGAATCATTTTCCCATTCAATTTCACTAAAATATAACTTAAAAAATTTAACTAGAGCCTTTGATTCAACTATTTCAAAATTAATGCTCAAAATGTCACAATAAAAATATATGCTAATCAAAATAAATCTCAGTTTTAGTTTGTCTTGGTAAATTTTTATTACATTTTTTTATTAATCTTTTACGAGTGGAGCTTCTTGTACAAGTATTTCTTATTACTATACTGCTATTTCGATACTGGTATTCATTCATTCATTCTTTGGTTAAAAATATTTTATCCACATTTCCAATGTGTATGAATTTAAATATTTAACTTTATAATGTTTTCTACTAAATAGTTCTTTTGTTGAAAGCTCATTCATTGTTAAATGAAAACTATAAAGAGAAAGACCTCCTTTAAAATATAATTTTAAATTTTCTGTTACGTTGTCTTGCACAGTAGTTCATTATGCTGATTAGGAATGCACTAAGCAAAACTGAAAATACGACACCAAGAAGTGGCTAGAACATTTTGCAAATTTCAGGGCAGACACATGTCACCAAATTATGAGAATGTTGTAAAACGCCTAGCTCTCCTTCAGGCATTGAAGAAGATGTAAAGGAAGAAATCTGCAGGGTGTTCAATTTTTGGGCTATTATTTCTGCCAGGGAAATCATCGTAAAAAATCTGTTCTTGTCTCAGAGGGCGCGTGTAATTGCAGAGAATGCCAGGTCGTCATCAACAAAGGTAGTTCAAGGAGACACACGATTTTAAGAGGGGAAAGGTGTTCGGACTGAGAAGGGCAGGTTGGTATATGCGGCAAATCTCAACTGACACAAACTTGGAGGCGTCTACAGTGGTTGTGGCGTAAAGGGTTGGAACTAGGAAATGTGGCAAGTTTGAGGAGTACAGGTGCAGTCAGAGTGACGTCAGCAATCGTGAACAGGTGCATCTGAAGCAAGCAGTGGCGGACCAGGGAGGCACTTCTACCTCCATTCTGCAGCTGGTTCATGATATCCTGGATGTTCTCATATCGACTAGAACAATTTCCCTTCGATTGGTTGCTAGTGGCCTGCACTTATGACGTCGTTAAAAAGATTGCCATTTACCTCACAGCACAAACACTAACGTCGGCAATGGTAACGGGTTCGAACAATGTAAGATGACGGAATGACAAAGGGTCAGGTTCTTAGATGAGTCACGTTACTTTTTCTCCAATGATAGTCGCCTCGTAAGAGTGTTGTGTCAACGTGGAGACAGGTCCAACTCGGGAGCAATAGTGGAAAGTCCCACCGCACGAGAACGTAGCACCATGGTTTGTAATGCAATAGCGTAGGATTCCAAGTGTACTATAGGGCGTATTCAGGGCATTATGACAGCCCAACGATACGTGGATGATGTGCTGTGGTCGGTGACACTCCCTTACCTTCAGGAGTTGTCCAATGATCTTTATTAGCAGGATAACGCTCGACCGCGCACTACTTGCATCAGCCAACGTGTTTTGCTAGGTTATAGATACCCTGCCACAGCTGTGCTCAGAAGACGAACAGTGATAAATGGTTGACATGGAGGGCTTGACTCTGTACCAAGACGTGTTGTTTCATGTATCGTCGTCCATTGTGGTCCTACAACCTACTAAGCCAATGCTGTTCTCGCACAGTATTATGAATATTATTTCTAAATATGTTCGTTGCTAACTCTCTCTGTTTACCTAGTTTCATCACTTTCTGAACACTCTTTCTTGTAGGTAAATTTTCAATGTCGCGTAGTGTATTTTAATTTTTGCTACCTGAATCTTTGATATTTTTTTTTAATTTCTCCTGTCCGAAGAACAAGGATTTCAGAAATTTGAGAAAGTTGGAAAAACTCTCTTATATCACAATAAATATTTAAAGACATATTTCATAATTTAAATATGCAGAAAATGTAATTTTTAAAATAGAAATTAATACAATTCTAAAGATTCCTACAGTTTCTTTGTTGCAACGATTGTTCATGTGTGCCTATTTTTTCTAACGATTCACAAATAAATTCAAAATGCAATTAAAAAAAAATTATCTTTTCAATTTTTACTTGCATGTGAGGTTATTTTATCAATTAATTCATTTTTACAGCAATTTTTAAAATAGCAATTTTTTCCTCGACCATCTCATTTATTCATTATCAGAAAACAGTTTGTGGACGCTCAAAATTTTTCAGTGTCTTGTTTCAAAATGAACATATCATAAGTGGATGAAACCTTAAGTTCTGAGAGCTATTTGTGAATAATAGCTTTTCAATGTACATTAAGATGTTTTTCATATACAGAACTGACCCTTGATATTTTTGTAAAACAGAAAACAAAAACGTTTTACTGAAAAACAGCTTTCAAAATTATTTCCTTAAAAATATATTGCTGCTAAATATTTTATAGAAATCTTGCCTTTTGATGTCTATTATAATGTTTATATATCTTCTCTTATTTTTTTAATAAAAGAAAATTTCACTACTCCTTTTTTTAATCGTACTTCCAAATTCTCAGTAGAAAACTATAACGTTCTTAAGAATTCTCGTTTAATAATTTTGTATCAATAAACATTGTTTTTGACTAAATTACGAATTGATTTATTTTTTAAAAAAATATCAATAGCAACTGAAACTTGCTTCAACTTCCAATTTTCATTCTTATAAAAAAATTGTGACTTTATTTATTTTTAAGTCATATACTTTTCTTTTTGTATAGTTTAAAGAAAGGGAATTCTGAGGACATGAAAGCTCTAAATGCTTTCTCTACCAAAGAGTCAAATTCTTTTTTATTATATACTTTCAAGATAAATAGCTGAATAGCAAAAATAACAAACGTTCTAGAATTCACGTTCTATAAAAGCAATGGTCCGTAAACTTAATATTTTTGATGTTTTCCTTCACAACTTTTATTTTTTATGATTCTTTTTACAAAATAAAAACAGACTTTTGTTGTCGATAGAGTTTTAAAATTTTCTTCTGATCCCGTTAAGGACTAAAATAATCCTTAGAATCAACTTATTGGAACTCTGTAAATATCGTCTCTTCGATTTTCTATGTTTTCCATATTTCGTCATTTTTGTTTTTGTTTGTAAAGGTTTTGTTTTTAAGGGGAGAAAAGCACAATTGAATATTAGCAAAGAAAATATTTAGTATTTTGGAACGAACACATTTGTCGTACTTTTTGTCTTTAAAGTACCCATATTATTTCCCTAGCAACAATAAAAAAGTCACACATACTTGCATATTTTCTAACTTCAAATGTATATGTTGCATTTAAAGGTATACAGAAAAAAATAATTAGGTATTTTCATTTGCGCATCGAAATTAAAAATATTTACGAAAATTGACTTAAAATAGCTGTTCTTTAAATTAAACGCTACTTTAAAATAATCTTGCACGGTTCGAACTTTTACATTTTTATCTATCCGAAATGAACTTCTTTACAATGGTTCTCTTAAGAAGCAAGAGACATTTACTGAGATTACACCAGTCATCCAAAGAAAGTTTAAGGAAGGACCTCATGGCAACGAATTTGGTGAATTCGTGATTTTAGCGACAAAAAGATGCTTCTAGAAAATGCTGATACCTAGGTGATATCTCCACTGGGAAGAAAGTGACGGACTTTCCTGAATTTTCCTTCTAACGTCATGCCTGATTGGTTTTCCTATATATAGGAAGGAACTGTGAAGCTGAAGAGATCGATTGAGAAATCCACTGGAAACGATCGATTGCGTATTACTGCAGAAATTTGTCCGTACTATAGACTAGTAAGCTGGTGATATGAACAGTGCTTATATCATTCTGACTGTCATTACAGGTGCTGTTTTTGTTCCAGTATCTGTGTTGCTAATCTGTAAAAGTACTCAGTTCTTGTGCAGTTAATCTACCTAAATACTGCTACCTGTGTTAGTTTTGTTCGGAATATCTGTGAACAAAGTGTCATTTGTCCTCATCCTTCGTTCTGAACTGAATTTAATTATATCCACCAACACGATATTGGAGAATTTTAGTAACGGAGTAAATTAGCATTCCAAATAAGAAAAAGACGGGGAGAGAGATTTCAATCACATGTTTGTAAGAGCTTTAATGTTCGAAGGAAAAATTACTATGGACAATTATCTTTTGCTCCTTTTTTTTAACTTGTAATGATAATAATAGAATAAACTTAAATCCTATCAAAATTATTAACACATCTGCATAATTTTGTTTTTAATCTTATTTATTTTAAAAAAAAAACTTTCATCTGCGTTTGATAAATATGAATAATACCGGCTCTGACACAGTGTAATTATTTTCCATTGTTTCTTCGATTTTAAGTGTCTAAATACTACGTACCCTGTTAAAAGTCTAACAAGGGTGGTGTGAAAAGTTTCTGAGTTTAAAGTAAAGATGGCAGCACGCGTCCATCAAAGCTAAGGAGTGTGGTTGCACATCTTTTGACTGACACTGGCTAAAATTTAGGCCAATTTGGAAGCGCTATTGTTTGACAATCGTTTGAGCGAGCCGATGTGAGTATTTTTGTGAAAATGAAAAAAATCGAGTATGGAGTTGTCATTAAATATTTGTTTTTGAAAGGCAATATTCCTACGCAAATCAAAGATCAGTTGGACTTTGTGTACGGGGACACTGCATCATTATTTACTACCATGAAATTTTTGGTAGCTGATTTTAAGGGCGGCCGAGTCATCTTTGGAAACGATGAATGTTCGGGACGTCCAAAAACTGTAACCACTGACAATAACATCGTTAAAGCTCATTAAATGGGGCTAGATGACCATCGAATTAAATTGGGAGAAATAGAAGAAGCTATGGATATGTACAAAGAACGTGTTGTTGCATATTCAATCAGGATTTAGGCACGAGAAAGCTGTCCACGCGCTGAGTGCTTCGTTTGCTCATGTTAGACCTAATACGTATTCGAATGAACATTTCCAACGCTCTGTTGGTGTATCTTAGGCGTGATAAATAAGAGTTTGGGCCCCGATTAATTACTGTAAATAAAACCTAAATGCACCATTATAGACCTAAAACAAAGGTACAGTCAAATATTAGAATATGAAGAGGGAATCGTCTCCAAATAAAAGCAAAAATTGTATTTTCGGCTGGGAAAGTGAAGTCGACGGTTTTTTGGGATAGTCATGGAGTTATCTTAATCTATTATCGTCAAACAGAAACACCTATCACAGAAGCACACTACGCACCATTACTTGGCAAGCTGAAGGCAGAAATTGTGTAAAAACGGCCACATTTGCAGGGGGAGAGGTTCTGTTTTACCAAGACAGTTTGCCGTGTCTCACCTCAATGGTTACATGGTGAAACCCCACAAATTAAAGTTTGAACTGCTTGACCACCCTCCGTACTCACCAGATCTTACGCTGGGGAGCAGAATTTTCATCAAATGAACAAATTATCACCTTCGTAAACAACTATTTTGGGTTCAAAGACATCGAATACTATTTGGACAGGGTTAAAGAGATGGGATCATCTCTGGGAGAATTGTGTAGACTTACAATGAAACTATGCAGAAAACTTAAAATAAATTCAAGGAAAAATCTCTTGCATCTTTGTTAGGTCGGAAACTTTTTAGGTCAACCTTGTTACCTTAGTTTGATTTTATTTTCCTACTTAGCACTTTTTTTAAAATTCTACTTTCGATTATTTATTAACCTAACTTTTACCTCATTTTGCCGATGTAATAACGAAATATTAAAAATGAAAGATAGTATTATTTGAACGTATTAATTTATATTTCAGTAAAGGCATTTTTTAAAATTTATGATAAGGAAATATTTAAAAGGCTTCTAAACACAGATTTTGTTTCAATTTTTGTATGCATGCAAATCATCTTTCAAAGCAGATTCCGGAGTTATCTTATAGTTAGATGAGTTGTCAATTCCGACACGTAATAATTATTTAAAATTAAAAGGAATATATCAAGACTGTTATGTATATATACAAATAATTATATATAGTTATTAATTCAAAGAAGACAAAATTATTAATGTGTATATAAAATTTCATAATAAATTACGAAACATATTTAATAAAAAAACAAAATTAAAATCAACCAATATTAAAATTTGAAAATGGTAAATGTTCACGGAGAAAAAAGAAATACTCAAAAATGAATACCTAGAAGTACTCATTTTGAAATGAGTATGTTTGTATCAGATTTGAGCGTATACCTTTATCGAATGTGAACATTACAAGTATTCAAAACCAAAAAAAAAAATGGGAAATCAGCATTCTCAAAAAATTATTACAGATATAAGGACTATAAAAGTTCCTTTTATATACTGACAACGTATTTTACAAAGTGGGGTTCAAAAACAAATATGGTTTGCTTTTATATTTTGAACTATATTTCGTATTTACCACGCTACACGCGGCAGAATACAGGAATATTAAAATGAGTATGTACGCATACTCATTTTCGCGTCTGTGTTTGTTTACATTTTTTCCCCAGTGAATTACTCACAACTATAGAAAGATTATTTTATTTAAGATATAAAAATGTTGTTGAAATGTTATTGATCATGATTTATGATTTGAAATGATTTTCTGTGAGTAGTTATTTGTGCTTTGCAAGTGTTTTTTTGTCTGTATTCATATTACATCGTAATCGTAGCTTAGTGACTTCTTACTTTAATTTGCATTAAAATTATTTTCATGCATGTAAATATTTGTGTATGAAGCTTATATTTTATAGAATAACATTACAGTATTCAAAAAGCAGTGTTGTTAAAATTTTGAGCCATTTTGCTACATTTTTTTTATCTATTTCTATACAGCGATGATGCTCGACAAGAATTCCATTTTTTTTTCACTTCATAAGTGTGTAAGGAAACTGTCTTTTTTTAATTCACAGAGAAATTATTATACATTTTTACCTTGTTTTAAGATATATATTTGTATTTAAGGTGTTAAGGTTTTACTATTTTCGAAGAATTGTACATCCGTATTTTGTTCCAATAATACTGTGTGGTAATCAAAAAGTTAGAAATGATACATTCAGAATAAAATGTTGACAAAAATAGTTTTTATTCCTGATTAATTTTATTATGAATTGAAGTAAATTTCAGATGCTTTATGACAGGAGTAAGATATTTCAGAATATATATTTTTTAAAAAATATGGTTTTAATTTAAACTCAAATTTAATGTATATTTTGGAATCAAATTTTCACAATCTAATCAGGCATCCTTCCTGTTATGTCTCACTGTTCATCATATTATAAGTGATTGTCTTGTGTTTCATCACTATTGTCTCACATTTTTTAAGTAATCCAATTTAAACTCCTATGACTTGGGGTTAGAAACTACTACTTGTTTGTGTTCTAATTCAAAATTTGATTTTTATATAATTAAGGTTTATACACAGACATTTCATATCTTGGTTTCTTTTTATAACGTGGCCCAAAATTATTGCAAAATTTTGAATAAATATTTGGTGCAGTATATTCAGATTTTATTCTATTCATGAACTCCAACCTTTATGCACACTGAATAAATAAAACAATTTCTTTTGTATTCGATACATGACACAAATACTATAGATATGTATAACTAATTCATTATAAATTGTAAAAACACTTACAAATGTTCACCATAGTACAGGGCCAATCATTTTATCTAGCCCTTTTATATGTTGATACTTGTATTTTTATTTATACAATTTAACCACTTTATTCATGCATTTCTTTAAGTTAATATGCTTGTGCCGAGATGAATTACTTTGTAATTCATCTCGGTTCTGGTGTTGGTCTTATTATACTAAAAAAAATCTTATTATATTGACATTTTTTTATAATCATAAGGAGACAAGCTCTGTCCGAGAAAATTTTAATCCATTAACACCAATTAAAAATAACACGTGTTTAGAAAAAAAAAAAAAAACTTGTATAACATATATTCCTTGTATAACAAATGTTTTGGGATCTAAGTGTGTCAAAGTTCATAATTCAAAGCAGCAAGAACTGCTTTATAGAATGGATGGTTTCACAGACCAAGCAGAAATTCTTACATGTAATAGTTTATACTATAATGGTTAAGTATATTCCAAAAATATAGCTGTATTATATGGTTGTGTAGATGACTTGCTTCTCTTTCGAAAAATTAAAGAACTGTCTACATAATAACAATGCAAAAATAGTATATTTATTTGAAACAGTGTTGTTTGAAAAGCATTTTCACTCGTAGTTAGTAACCTGACAAAAAGTTGTTGTTTTGAAAGAAATAAAAAATCTTTTTACCTTTACATATTAGAACTTCCTAATAATTTTAAATTCCTCATTGCTCGCTATATTAAAACGTAACTTATTTTTTCAAATGGAGTTGGACTGTAGTATAAATTAGATAGCAGTGTTTATAAGTGGTTTTTGAAATGACATGCCTTCATCTGTAGAAGTTAAAACATTTTACTCTTTTTTTCAATATTCTTGTTTGAAAATTTTGAATGTTTTGTTTTTAAATGCCTGATTGTGTATAATATTCAGAATAAATTTTTCAAAAATATGATACAGTTTTATTTTTTCTGTGCACAGCGAATCATTAATTTTAGGTATTAGATTTGTTATGATGTAAATTCAAAAGGAAATATATATATATTAGATGAAAAAAAAAGGCTGTACACCTAAGTTTTTTACTGTGGAAAATCTAATTTTCTTCATAATGTTTGCAAGATATTTCCAATAACTTATTATTAAAAAACTGAGCTTTCAATAAAACTCAATTTTCTGCATGTATAGGATTTTAACAGAACTATATATTGCTTTTAGAAGTATTTTCACTCATATTCAGTAATTTGACAAAATGTTTTGAAAAGAATTTAACTCTTGAATCGAATCGATTTTCGTTAATTAAAGATTTATTAAACCACTCGAATTGATTTAAATTTGAGGTATAAGCTCAAATTACAGTTTATGATCACATAACAGTTGCATTTTTGTTTCTAAAAGTAACAGTTTTGTTACAGTAAATGAATGAATTTTGGGTAAAATCGAACTTTGATGGATCCCCTTGGCGATTTTTTGAAAATCGCGCCAAGATGGCGCCAAAGCGGGTGTTTCAAACTAGGAGCTTCCGAAAGAGAGAAATTGGCTCTTGCGCCATAAAACCTCACAGTCACTCATTCACCGAAAGAGAGAAAAAAAGATGGCGTCGTGCCTGGAAGGCAAATGAAGTACCAGAATGACACCAAGGTGGGTATTTCAAATGAGAAGCGAGAAAAGATGGCGTCGAATCCCCTTTTACAGATTTTATAGGGTTACCATAAACACACCTGCATGATAACCACATTGGCGATTTATCGCCTAAAGAAAGTTAAAGTTTGCCAGGCCCCCTCCAACTTCGATTCAACCGAATTTTGAATCGGAAGTTTTGTAACAAAAACTTCATTAAGTGTAAAATAATATATAAGATGAAGAAAATGATACTTGCAAATAAAGGAGTGCTTATTTATTTCCCTGAAAATTTTAATTGATATATATTTTTCTGTTTAAAATTCATTTTCGATACAACAACAGTATCGGAAAATAAATTCAAAACATACTCACTGGATTGTTTGATTCTCATATTTGATGCAGTAACAGATTCACAAATAAATACATGACACTCATTTTTCTATTCCACACTCATAATTGATACAAGATTATATTCAAAAATGAGTATGTGAAGTTTCCATTTTGAGTGCGAACAAAAATGAGTATGTGCGAGACTCAAATATGAGTATGTTGGGATAGGAACTATTTTGAGTATGTGACGTATTCAAAAGTGAGTACGTGAAGTTGCCATTCTGAGTATGTGCTTGTTACTAAAAATGAGTATGTGCGAATCTCAAATTTGAATACGTTGGGATCGGAGCCATTTTGAGTATGTGAAGTATTCAAAAGTGAGCACTTTCTACTCGATTTTGCATACCCGTTTTTCGCAGTGTTGCAAAATTAAGATAAGCATAGAGTAAAATTAAATTTAAAAAATTAAATATTGAAGTTAAAAATAAATTAAAAAAATCTAAAGAGTAGAAAGTAATATAAAGTAAAAAAGTCACTAAATAGCATAAAAATAATATTCAAGAATACGTTCTAAATATGTAAGAAATTAAAAAATTACTATAACGATCAAAACCTGAAAAACATATCTCAAAAGAAAATTATAAAGAAATTACACTCAAAAATGAGATTAAACGCAAACACACACACACACACACACACACACACACATATATATATATATAT
>BMAW01082389.1:9281-43307 GCA_019974015.1 Nephila pilipes
TTTAAAAAAAAAAAAAAAAAAAAAAAATTAAGTTTAAAAAGTTTAATTAAACGTAACCAGAAAATATTTTCTTTGTTATGCTATAAAGTTATGTAATATCGGGTGGAATGCTAGATAAGGAATAAACCTCGTCTTCTGAGAGTATTTAACAGTTAGGAAATACTCAAAATAATGCTAGTCTTTGAGTTGATTAAAAGAGTTTCCGAAATTTTCAGTGGCCTTATGGATGTGAAATAGATCAAAATGTAAAGTATAGGTGCATGATTTTTTTTTTTTTTATTCTTGGTGAAGTGGTTCATACGGAGCAGGCCTTAAAAACGGTGGGCTCACAGAGCATCTCAGGCCTTCGGGAGTTTAATTTGCTTCCAGGTAACAGAGTCCTCCCTGATATTACGATGAGCAACGGGATGCTTCAAGAAAGTATCCAGCTTTTGAGTCTCATGAAAGAAGAGAGAGGTAAAAAAAAAGTTTTAATTTATTTACGTAATTGATGTGTTTAAAATTTTAATAATACAGAGTGATGATTTTGATTCAAATTACAAATCACTAATATGAATACCGGCTGCAACAGTAATAATCATATAATCTAATCATAATCATATAATAATAATCATCATAAGTAATATAGATATGTATAAAAATTTAATTGAAGTGCTTCATTTCATAGTAGTGATCCGGCAACCTGGGTGTGGACGACGATTTTCAGTATTAAATGTGAAAAGTATGAATGTTTCAGAAAGACTGATTTTAAATCGGACTCAATGCTGTTTAATTAGTTTAGTTTTTATTAACGTAGCACTAGAAGCAACATGAGGTAAAAAAAGCAAGGGCGAGGGACTTCGTAATTTTGAACCACGATCAAGTGACGAGGATGACACCTGAGCTGGCACTCCCCTCTCCTAACATCCACACCACACCGACGGGAGGACTTCGGGCCCTGACAGATTTAAAGTGGTGTATCAGCCCCTGCTACACGACGGGTCTTTGGCGGCCAAGGATCGAACCCGCGACTGAATGAAAACCGCAGGTCGTGAGTCCACGACCTTGACCACTAGACTACCGCGGCCCCCACTGCTGTTTAAAGGAATGTCCGCGCCATTTGTCAAATTTACGGCAAATTTGCCAAATTGGTCACGAATCTCTAGCTTTGGCTTAGCGATCCTAAAGAGAATTGAAAATTAATAATGGTGATATTAGTATCAGATCATTCGAAATTATAAAATGAACTCCACGGGAAATGTAACAAGACATGAATGTCTAGATATGGTGTGATGTAGAAATTTGAAGAGGAGAATACTACCCCACAAGCTGCCAACATATTAAACATACCATAGTACAAATTATGAGGAGCAGCACAAAAATGTTGTGAAATGAAAACAAATAACATATGGAAAAAGTCGTTATTCCTTACTAGATATATGACTTTAAAAAGAAAATCTTAATTGAAACTACTAAAAATATTATTTTAGTGATATATAATATACTATTATTTTCTATAATATTCATTATATTTCTTTAATCATATTTAATCTCAAAAAAAGTAATGACCATTTTCTTATTTTCTTAAGGAAATTATGGCAAGTTTTTCCAGATAAATATGTTTATTTAAGCTTGTTAAGCTAGAAACATAAATTAATAACGAAGAAAACACAACATCAAGGCAGTAACATCAGGATTTAACTCATATCATACTTATCGTAATATTCACATATTTTCCTTCAACTTCAGAAATCTCCTTTTTATCCTGCCAAGCCTAGTGTTCCAATTAAGTAAACTTCTAAAAATATACATCAAATTTGACGTCATGGAAAGAAGATGGATAAATTTGCATTACCGTCTTCGAAATTCGGCCCAACGGTGATGCAAAATCTTTCAATAAGAAGTTTTAATAGGTTTGAGATTTCGTCAACAAATCCGTAAATGACTCTATAAAACAGTTTTTAATTCTTTATTCTACATTCCACTGATCTGATAAAATCATAAGTTGAGCATAAGATGTAGTTGAACATAAAATAAAGAGCATATAAGTTGGTTTATGTAGAAAAGTTTTACTTTAGATACCTTTCTTTTTTCATTCATTACCTGGTGGTTGATGCATATATTGGTTTCCTCATACAATTCACCATAATAGAATGTGCCTATAATCTAGTTAAACAATTATTCAAACTAGCATTATCAAAAATAATTTAACTTAGAAAAAAAGCGCAACCAGTGAAAATATATTTGTATAATCTAATTCAAATATTTGTTTGGACTCATAGACTATAAGCCTACTTTAAAATTTCTTATTAATTTTTGAATTGACACCTTCTTTTTCTACAGAATAAATTTATTTAAAACCCAAAATGCTAACAATTCTAGGAAGGAGAAATTATATCTACACTATACTTTTGTTCTTAGTTTTTATGTCCTTATCCATTGCTTAACACCAGACAGTTTTCTGACGATAACTTTGATTGTTTGAACGATTGAGAAATTTCAAAGTTATGCTCCTTTCTCTGAAAAAGATCTACAAAATTAGATTGATCCAATTCGTAAGAATAAATAATAGTTGAATTATTAGATATACCAGTATGTACTTAATTTTTTTTTTTTTTTTTTTTTTTGAAAATAAGCTTAAAGTTAAAAAATTTAGAATTGAATTTAGAAACATTGAATGTTCTTTTCCTCACAATGCTAAGTAACATAATCTCTACACGTGGTTTTCTGATCGGGGAATAGTAATAATAAACAATATGTTAGCTTTCAGGTTTTTCCATTTTTGTAATCTTTAGCTTAGTTAGTCTTTTAATCGGATTATTTCTCTGGCTTAACATCCTCTGTTCACCTTCCCTTATTTCCACCATATTCTCTAATCCTATTTAATGAACACATTCCCGTGATTTCCCAACTAATGAATACGAAATCCTACTTTATGTACCCCTATTTTTATGTGTCTAGTTTTAATTACACGATGCTCATATGATAACGAAACTCGATAAATCTTTGTACCTTATGTTTACTCAACTAAGATTCCTACATCTATTTCTTTTTGTAGTTTATATCTTCATACACTGGGGATATGACAATCCATGAGATATCCTAAAATCGTGAAATGTTTAATTGAGGGATTTCCTATCAGTCCATATTTAAAATAGTCAAACCTGTAGCCGCTGACTGACCTCATTGATTACGTATATGAACATCTTTTGGATATTCTTCTCCCCCCTAAACGTTATTGCAATACACAATCAGCCAATTTCCTCAGATTCCTTCTACATTAGTTCTATTCAAAGTTTCTGCATTCTCTTCAGGGGAATTAACAGATTTTCTCTCTGCTTTTACACAGAATACTTTTTAAGGAAAGATTGAAATCATTTACTTCACAAAATTGCAAACCTTTATCAGTTCGAACATATTTTGCTTTTATATAATCATCTGGTTTTCATTAAAATCAAATACTCTTGAAAACACTTAAAAACAATGGATTTCCTTCAATAATATACGGAATAGCATATGTAGTTATAGCAATCTTCAATAATAGCGAAAAAATCTTCAATTATAGCAACAGTTAAAAATATTCACCCTTTTCAATACACAGAGCTATCTCACTATCATTTCAAAGAATGTTATACACTTTCCTATGTTAATACCACGAACTTACTCATAATGATTATAAGGGGGAAGGACTCCACTTATCCAAAACCTTATTTATAAATATCTAAAACCTTATTTATAAATATATGAGCATGATATTTAAAAGTAGCTTTAAAACATTGAGCAATATCACAATTCGGGCAAATTTAATGCTGACAATTCAAGTTTTCTAAGCCAGTGGCATTAGAATTTTTACCCATTCTAGTTATTTATAGAAAATGTACATGTCCAAATCGCCTATGAGCTATATCAATATTTTAAACTATTATATTTGAAATTTAAACTAATAGATTTAAAAGATAAGTTATAAGATTCAAAACTGCTGGCATATCATGAAGAATATAAAAACTAACTAATATAGGAACAGTTGAAAATATTCACCTGTTTCATTATTCAGAGAAATCTCACTATCATTTCAAAGAATATTATATACTTTGCTAAGTTAGTACCACAAATTAGTTACGACGCACGCGTGCACACACACACATACATGTTCGGGCAATAGAACATCTTTCTAATAAACTTGTTCAAAACCATTTTCGTCCCTAGCATAAAATTTTTTTAGCATACACCAAGTATTTCCGATATACAGTTCTTATTACTGTAAGGTGGTACCAGCTCAAGAGTCGTCCTCGTCACTTAAAAGAGGTTCAAAATTATGAAGTCCATCGCCAATGGCCCTCGTGTTCCTTTTAGGGCGACGTTTATAAGAACTGAACTAAAACTAAAAACTCAACTCCCCCTTTCACTTATAAGTTGGATTTCTGTGTATGCAAAGTTAAACGTTTAATCTTCTAGACAATGCAGCAATTGTACTGTGCTGTCGCACTCTGTAGGAATCCTAATCAGTTGGAGACAAATGAATTACTTTGTCAAATAAAAATCTGCTTCTTCAATTAATAGATTGGGTTCGGATACGCGCTTGCGCTAATGCTTCCTTCATCATCTTTAAATTTCAGCGCATAAAACTCATGCCTCAGATTAGAAAGTCTCAATCTAGATTTTAACTTACAGTTCTTTTCTTGTATATATCCCAAACACAGTGTTCGACAATAGAGTGACGAACTGACGAACAATTCACTGGCACGCATTTTCCTTAATTAATTCGAAATTGATTGGTTCTCAATTTTCCTTTCTCTGTAGGGCAACGTATAACTCTCTCTCTTAACAAAATCCCAACAACCTCGGTCAATCAGAAGAATTTTCTGATCACTCTTCCATAACTCAAAGTTGCAGCCATTCAACTTAAGAAATATGAAAAGCTAATATGCCGTGGTTAACAAACTTGTGCTATAGTAAGGCACGAAAACATGAAATGCAATTTGAAGCCAATATGTACCAATTGTAAAGAAGATCATCCTGCCTACTCCCTCAAATGCCTTCAGTAGATCACCGAAAAAGAAATACAAACAGTAAAAATAAATCAAATTACTTCAGACTCTAAAGCACAAAAAAAAAGTAAATGAACGTTTTCCAACTAGTGGCACATCTTATAAAGCCACACTTAAAACGAATAACTTAAATTCCAAATCTTAATAAATCTCCTGAATAAAAGATTCTGGTATTATACACAAAAATAGAAACAGAATTTCTCAGATGGTGACTTCTGTATCAAAACCCTAGAAAGTAAAATTCATTCTACATGTTTATAAAACTCAATCCTCTCCTTCCAAAGCCACGAATACAAATTCTACTAAAATAAGACCCAAGCCACAAATAAAAACAAAAATTACATCGATTATTCCACTACCAAAAACTGTAGATATCCCTTGTAACAAACAATTGAACTCTACAAAAACAAATAAAAGATCAAAAAAGTAAAGTGTAGCTAGGATTGATTCCCCAATAGAAAGAAATGTAGTGAAAATGCAGAACAAAAATGTAATTCACCAATCGAAATCTGATGATGAAGATGAACTAAAAGTTTACGTTTCTGACGAAGACAAAATTAATATGGATGATTTTTCTTTCGAATCAGTGGATCAGAGAGATGTTTCCTTTGCTCTTTTTTTTTAATTCTATTTTCCTTTGCCTCCTTTATTTCTTGGAATTGTTGCGGATCTCGAAACCCGATCTCCGAATTAAACCTCTGCGCAACAGCGGTTGATACACTTTAAATCTGCAGAGGCTCAAAATCTCCCCATTAGAGTAGCTTGATAGTTAGGAGAGGAAGGTAATAAGTCAAGTGTCGTTCTCGTCACTTGACCGAAGTTTCAAATTATGAGGTCCGTTACCAATAGCCCTCTAATTTACAATTACAATACAAAAAAAGAAAGATATTTATATAAAAGGAAAATTTTTCCGGCTAAACACGAGGCTTGGGAGCACTTCTGCACCTCCAATAACGAAAAAATTGGACTGAAGTTCAGGATTGTATTTGCAAGTACCTGAACTCTTAGAACCTAGAAGTTAAAGTTTCTGGTTCATCAAAAAACTCTCAAAGCAGAAATGTGAATTCTCATACGTTCTCTTCTTCACAAGAGCATATCAAACTTTTGATTTGAATTTTGGGGAGTCTATGCTTCCTCCGAGGGTTTCCACCGAAGAGGTATCTGTGGTTTTTAAAACTCTTATTAATAGGAAGGCTCCCAGCCTTGATTTTTGCACAATGTAGTTTGGAAGCATATTTTTTCTAATTTCTCTAATCCATAAGTGAAATTTATAAATTTATGTGTGCCATTTTCCTATTTTCTAAATAATTTAAACGATACTAAATTGAAACTCCTTCTTAAATCTGATAAGGAACTATCATCCGTTCAATCATACAGACGTTCTGTTTTTTACCAATCTTAAAAAAAATTGTTGACCATATTTTTGTCAATAGATTAAATTTCTGGAATCATCAAAAACAATATTCTTCCAGCACTTCAGTTTGAGTTTAAAGGAAATTTCAGTTGCATTGAGGCATTTTTCTATTTGGTTTCGTATATCTACTACAAACGTTCTACAGAACATGTTGCTTTTACTTTTATGGATAGTAAGGGTAGGTTCGATAATATAGATTGGTCTGTTCTATTTAAAATTTTTAGAAATCTTCATTTTCTAATCTGTTTTCAAAATTATATGTACTCTCACCTAATAAACAGACATATCATTTTTCTTAATAATAATTATACAATAAAACGTCTATTTACCTAAGGCTGTCCTCAGAGCTTGGTGCTTGCGCCCGCTCTGTGGAATTCATATTTTAATTCTATTTTAGAAATTAATTGCGATACCTTTTTAGTAAAGCTTTTCTGGATGATCTGACATTTATTTCCCCCGGAAATTCGATTCTGACCTAGAGCATAATTTCCATATTTTAGTTGTTCTTATTGCTGAACAACTGGCACTGCTAAGGTTGGAGATCTCGATTGAAGAAACCTAGTCGGTTGTAGTTAGATTGCTCGTCAATCCATAACAAGGGAATTTGTGGTAACAGTGTGTTTAGACGATACCCAATTTTTAAATTGAACAATTCCTAGAAAAGAATTTATTAATTTTATTAATATTTAGGTATTCGGATTGACACACACACATAATCAGCACTCCTGGAGCTCCCACATTAATTATGTTAAAGAAAACATTTGTTATCTCTTACTAAATGTTAATGGAGGCCGCGGTAGCCTAGTGGTCAAGGTCGTGGACTCGCGACCGTCAGTTTTCGTTCGGTCGCGGGTTCGATCCTTGGCCGCCAAAGACCCGCCGTGTAGCCGGGGCTGATGCACGTTAAATCTGTTCGGGGCCCAAAGTCCTCCCATAGCGTAATGTGGATGTTAGGAGAGGGGGGTGCCAGCTCAGGTGTCGTCCTCGTCACTTGACCGTTTTCAAAATTACGAGGTCCGTCGCCAATAGCCCTCGTGTTGCTTCTAGTGCGACGTTAATAAAAACTAAACTACTAAATGTTAATAGGGTTTCCTATAGTGTTTTCTATTCCAAAAATTATAATAAGTTATGGTACTGTACTGTATTGCAGACTATTAATAAAAATGACTTGTTTTCAGGACATCACATTTATTTCCACACATAATTTCAAACATAAATCAAATACACAATTTTACACAAGACCAATTTTTCAACGTTCGTCTTTACCTCTTGGAACCAAACTCAATTATCTTTTTTTATGTTTGTTGCCAGTAAATTATCTAAAAAACAAAAATATGATCTGGTGTTGCCAAAAAAATATATCTTAGTAAAGAATATTTTAAAAAAAGTATCACATTAGATTAAATCGTTTGTTTTTAAAAATTGAATATGTCACAACCTCTCCCTCCTCCGAAATAAACTTTAATAAATTTTTTAAATTAAAGTTTTTTAAAATTTAAATTATTGTTTCTTCCTATTTCAGGAAATTTTATTTGCATAGCAACATAATTTTTTATAAAATAGTTCTTTTATAACAACACCATTTCATATGCTAAGCTTAATTTTCTCATATTACATAAAAAGACAATAAGAAACATACATAAATATTAAGAAGAATATATCTTACATAAATACATACAGGTATCTAACTTTCTCCCAAGATAATTGAGATAACAAAATTCAAAAGACTTTTTTTAAAATACTGTAAATAACAAACAGAACAGGAACTGAAAATCACAATATAATTCTAAATACTATTTTTTTTTTTTTATTTTTAATTCCACTAGGTATTTAATGGCACTTTTAGTCTGCAGCAGATACTACGAATTAAAACCCTTTATAAGAATCTATACAAAAGTTGTTATAACACATAAAATAGAATACATAATAAAAGTAATATCCATAATCATCACATTAGACAAAGCAATAATTTATAATGAAAAAAATACAAAAACAAATATAACATTAGAAAACCTAAATTTTTCACTGGTATGCAGCTTTTGAAAATGTACAATAAATATGAATTACATGCAATTTGTGGTGAAGAAAGTTGCAAAAACAATACAAACAATAAGCCAAATTGTAAAAGAGTAAATGGCAGTACTCTAAGACTGAAAGTATATTATTTTAAATATAATTTCTCTAATCAGGTTATGGAGTGAGACTTAAAAGTATCTGCATGTTTATGACTCTTGCCACTGCCAGGAACTTCCATATAATTATAAGACTGTAAAGTCATTGCCCATCCTATAAGTTGTGGATTTAAATTTACAACATTTTTAAGCCAAGCTAAAATATTATGGTCCATCGTGGTAATGAATTTATTTGGCCCATCCAAATAAAATTGTAGTTTCTTCACAGCAATTTTTTTGGCAGCGCACTCTTTCTCTGTAACAGAATATCGCTTCTCAGTTCCTGAAAGCTTCTTTCTGAAAATATCAGAAAAGATACGCTTTTTCTCATAGGAATTTCTCTTTTTCTTACAATTAAATTCAATATCTTCACATTTACTAGTCTCATATACTTTGTCATTATCGATAGATACACTTTCATCAGATTTGGGGAAGTTTACAAAATATTTTGAACAAATTTTCTTAGAAGAATGCCTTTTTTTACAGCATTTCTTTCTTTTTGAATAATAAGTGTTATCTTGATTATCTCCTTCATCTGAACTTGATGTTTCAGATCTATCAAAAGCTACATTATGATCTACCTCATTGTTCAGTTCAGGATTTTCATTCATTTCACCAAAACAATCTTCATTCAGTTCACGCTGAATATGATTTTCTGGAACTTGTTCAATATTTTCAATCCTGTTTTCAGGTTCAACACTTTCTACATAGACAATTACTGATGAGACTGCACGTGATTCTGTACAGAATTTCTTCAAATTAACTTTGATCAATTCTTTGATTGCAAAATCTTCACTAGATGGTGGTAAAATCTCTTCATTAATTTTGGAATTGGGAATTTCTTTTTTAAGATTAAAACGTGGCACGACATCATGAATTTTGTTTTTCACAAGTAGATCAGATAACTGCATGGATTTTCCAGGTGGTATACCTGTAGCTCTTAATTCCAGTTCCAGTTTTTCCAGCTCAAAGGCTCTAACTTGTGCTCCCTCTTCCAGTTTTGCCTTCCATTCCCGTTCTTCTTTTTGCAGTTTTTCCTTCATTTCCCGTTCTTCTTTAATGGCACCAAGTAATTGAAGTTTAAATTCCTCATTATAACCAGGATTTTCAACAATCAGTTTATATAAATGAATAAATTGGTGAGAGTTTTGAAGGTTATTGTGTTTTTATATTTTCAGTATTAATACTACTTGATGTATATTTAAGATATTTTGAATTATTTAATTTACTTTTTCTTATTGTGTATTCTTGAAGATAATTGTATTTAGAGCATTTTAAGACACAAAAAATAGATTGTTTGTTTGAGGAGTGACAATTCAGTTCTTTAACATTATAGTTCTTGATATAAGCACAATTTTTGATAGAAAACATTTTAAATTTGAAGTTAAGGTTCTCCAACATGGAATTCTTAGCTAGAAGTAGGAAACAGGATTTACAAGTGTTAGCTGAAGAATTGAGTTTGAACGTAAAATCTGTATTCTCAGAGCCTTGAAAATGATAGAAAACATTACGGAAAAACCTTTCATGATTGAAATTCTGTTTCTTTAGTAAGATGATGGTGAGTCAACTAAACTTACACGGAATCCGAAAGTTAGCCCATGAAAAAGACATGCAGATGTTTAAATGAAATTTAGGCGAAAAAATATATATAACATTATGTTGAATCTAGAGGAAGAGTGATAAACGTTTAATAATGGCGACACATAGTGTTTCAAATATTAACAAATTGATATTTCAAAATTTATTTATTCAGTTTTAAAAATAGAGAAAAACGCCATTTTAAGTTTAAATATTTCACAAAATTTTAATATACTGCACTTTGTTCAAGCATAAAATTCTATTTAATTTTAATTTAAATAAATGTATCATTTTTAAATTGAAAAACAATCATATGTTTCTTGCTTATATATTTTGTTCATCACTGCATTTGTTGTTTGCTCGAAGCAAAGAATGAATTCTTTTTAAAAAATAATTTCAGATACCCTCACTAAATATAACTATATTGATTTTTTAAGTGAATGTAATTTTATTAATTTATTCCTTATGTGTTGATAAGTAATTTTATCGGCTGTTCTGTATGAGACCATTTAGATTTAAAATAAAAAAACAAAAAATACTAGTTAGTTTTATTTTTTAAAGAATTTTCATGTAATTCATTATTTCTCTATATAGATCAAAATGTTTATTAAAATTATATGAAAGATTAATATTTTTAAAAGGGGTATGGATTGCAAAGGAGCTTTAAAATGTTTTTTTTATTTTATGAAATTTTATATACAGGTATATATAACGTTGTCAACTTTTAATTTTGTTCCAACTTCCTTTTAAAAGAAATAAGTAAAAATTGTGTTTACATGTATAATATAAAATTCTTTCAAGCGTTGAAAATCATTTATTTTTCTATTGAAAATGTCATAAGTGTTGACATTTTTACCAGTTTTTTGAACAATGCATATTATTTTTATATTTGTGTATAACTTGGTTTGGAAACACTAATTAATTCAAATTTTGAAAAACTAACTTTCATTTTAGCAGAATCAATAAATACTGAATTAACAAAGTCTAGCAAAAGTCTTTTTCATATTTCACAAATCTTTTTCAAAGTCACATTTGAGTTTAAAACTCTCATATAGACTTTTTTTTTCTTCGGAATAGTTAATTTTTAAACATAGCATTTCAAATTTATTTCGAACTAATATTGTCTCATTTGCTAGAAAGTACGAAAGAGAAATTACTTAACTTATAGGAGAGTTAAGCTTAGAAGCAACAAAGTTAATGTGACTAAACCAAATTTAAAAAAATTAAATACAAATAGCATAAAAAACGACGAGGAAGACATCAAATTGATGTGTGATTATATCATTGCAGAAAGGGGGGGGGAATGAAGAAGAGAGACAAGAGGCAATAAAGGAGTGAAGAAGTGACAAGATGATATAGAATTGGAGAAGCTAAGAATTGAGTTTCAGATTAAGTCGAATCAAGGGACATTGGCAATAAATGCTCATACACCGTGCAATGAATTGAATAAATTGTTTTTTAAATTGGATATGAATAAAGATATTTTTCTGTTTTTGATATTTTTCGAGCGTCAAGCTAGTCTGATATCCGTACCAAAAGAGTTTAGAGTCAACTTCCTCAAAAATTAACACAACTGATTGCTCGAGAATCTGAAGAAAAGGCAAAAGATTACGGTCATGCAAAGATCTTGTTACTCAAATTATTCAAATGACCTCCATTGACTCAAATTGAATTTTAAAAGTGTTTTATAGTACTACACAAGAATGAAAATTATTACAGAATTTTAGAATGAGTATGAATTTTAATAGCTACATTAGCTTAATGTGTTTACAGTATGTAACATTTATAATAACGTAACTTAAAATAGCATATTAGAGTTCCACAGAGCTAAATGAAAGAATGTGAATTTTTTTTTTTTTTTGTTTATCATATTTTGACAGTAGAGATCCCAGAAATGTTTTAAAAACTTAATCATTATCGTTTTCACGAATTTAAATATATCTATTTCCGCAAATGCTCCAGCTCCTCTAAAATTTTAAATTTTCATCAAACGAGTTAAGAAATCTGTATATTTCTTCTATCAACGCAATTCATATCAGTAAAAATATTAAAAATTATAATAAAAAATGCACATGGAATGAGTTGTCAACTTCTTTATCTTAACGCCAAAAGATTCAAATCTACTCCAAAAAAACTCTGATTAACAAAAAAAGAAGGAAATATGAGCATGCGCTGTAATTCCCCAACCAATAAAGAGCACTTAACTAGTAATAGAGAAGTAAAAGGCTTAGGGTTGCCATCTATTTCAGTCCTGCCTAAATACGCTCAGGAACACTGAAAGTGGTGCACCAAGAAGGGAGCTTTGGATTTGAAAGAAATTTAATACACATTATGATACAGATTAGAGATCCACATGATCCCAAAATCTAGGCAATTAAACAAATGAAGTATGTATAACTAGACAAATGCAGTGTAATTTCAATATCACGTGAAACCACCCCTGCTGATGTACAAGGCGCAACATTGTCCAGTATTAAACTGATTAGATGTTGGATGTTATCCTGAAGCTGATGGACGCTCAAACTTTGAACAGCTACCTCCAACACATGCTCAGAGTGACACTGTGGCATTTGGCGCTTCAGCCCTCGTATGCTCTATAGGGGACACGCCCGGGGAACAGACAGGCCATTGAAGAGTCTGAATATTACGTAGAAAGTCTTCAGCTGTACGAATTGTATGCGGACGAGCATTATCTTGCTGAAAAATTGAATCCTGGATGACCATTTAGGAAACGTCCCACATAGGGTCAAAGAATGTCATCAACATAACACTGGCAGGTTAAAATTCCACATACCACAATTAGAACGGACTGGCTCTCTTAGACTATAGCTTCTCAAGCAATTACGCTTGTTGCGTGAGCAGTGTATTTAGTTACAACTTAGGTGGAATTGCACAGTACACCAGGGTGCTTCCACTCCCTTACGTGGTTTGTGTCTGTCCTAAATATGAACGGGGATGACATTACACACCATATTTTGCTAATCTGTGGCATTCCATTTCGCTCTGGTCTTGCACCACAGTAGAATGAATCGCCAATGTTTCAGTGTTACAGATAGTGGACGAAAAGGGATATTGGATTACAGATTCGCTTTCGCAGAGCGCCAAGAAATGGTTCGTGGAGCAAATGGTAGACCAACATCTGATTATATCGTTGAAGAGACACTGGATCATCCACGAGTGATTGCTGCAAGATCCTTTAATCCTCTTCTCGTCATCTCCCTATTTACTTTATACCCAATTCTCCGCAAGTGATTGCATTTCGTGTCCTCTATAATCAAAATTTCCTGACTACGCACTCCGACTGTACAAGGCGGGCCAGCCTATGGTTGATGAGGTCTTCAGAAACTCGCTTATGGTTGTCTTCGGCTAATATAAAAGAATAGGGCCCCAAAGTTCGAACATATCTTAGGATATAAGAAATTATTCAATAGTAATATAAATTATTATGGATATAACACATATAATTATTTATAAATAGTGTTCTTATAGTTTTAGACAATGTGTGTATGAAATATTTTTAACAATGTGTATGCTTCTGGATGGGTTACTATTAAAAATGAGATTTAAAAAGAAACATACTCGCATGGCTTCCGGGATACAACATAAGAAGGGGTTTGTCAATTAAAAAATAAGTATTCAATCACACGAAAGGGCTTTCATACTTTCAGTTGGAGAAAATAAAGATTTCTGACATTTGGTTCTAACATGTAAGTTATAGCTCAATTTAAATCGAAAGCATTACGAGGCCTATTGTTGTGAACCACATTCAGATGACACCTGGGCTATTCTCCATATCCTTGCCTCACCCGCGTGAGAACTTTGAGCACCGACCGATTTCACAAGCATCAGCTTGGTTACGAGGACGTGGTGAATTTTGGAAATATTCGAACCTGCATCCCATCGGTTAAGAGTCCTTCGTTACCAAATGCGTTGCCCAATTCCGTTTAGATAAACCATACGGATGAGACCTTCAATAAAGAGGTTGTCTTAAATATCCTTAATAAAACACACACAAATGAAAGTGTCAATAAAACTCAACTTGGTTTGCTCTCAGAATAAAAATTATCCTTGTAATGATTTATGGTATGCATTATGTTTAAAGTTTGTTTGTTTATATCGAATATTTTTCTATAACAATAATCCTAATACGTTTATTTACTAAGCAGGAATTTGGTATATATATATATATATAAATTTTTGAACTAATATAACTCATCCAAATGGACAGAACAAAAAAATTAAAACATCATGTTAAACTTGGTTTTAAATTTATCTCTGTATTTCATGTAACAGTCATTGTACTCATTCTTTCGGAAGAAAAGAATAATAATTTTAATTTTTTAAAAAAAGTGTAATCCTCTCTTAATTATTAGTAGAATTCAATACTTCACCACATAGAAACTTGAAAATAATTTTTATTGATAGTAAGTGCTATAATTTCCGTTCAATTTCTCTTCTAAGGGCATGTGATGTTTATCCCCAGTATACAAATAATTACATGGTACTTGATTATATATAGTGCTGTCTTGATTATCTGGCAAATATTGGATAATAGCATCGCCGGATTATATGAAAATTACTAATAATTAAGCCTCCAAACAGAAAAAGTAACACATTAATGTAACAAATTTAATACAACTCATGATGCTTTAATCAACCAAACGAAACAACTAAAATCACAAAAGATTAATCGTTTTGCATTGACGTGGGAACGGTCATAAGAAGAATGCGAAGAGAATGTGATACGAGAAAAACTCACCTTTCTGTATTCCTCTGTACTTAGATGTGATGTGTGTGAGATTCATTGATTTTTCATTGATTTGAGTTACTCTTCAGATTAGAAAGAATAATTTAGATTTAAAAAAGGTCCTGCCAATTGCACTCATCGAATGTAGAATAGAACGTTTCAACAGACGGCTTGCATTATTCCACTGAAGTAAAAGGAACACATTTTCAGTGCGATCTAAAAGCCGCATTATAAAGGGATTACTATAATTAATTTTGCTTTTACTAGGCTTCAATTTATTATTAGTGTAGAAAATGTGGAATAATTTAAACTATGAATCATATATATTACATGCTTTTAAATTCTTAGTGAACTGTTGGGAAAATAATTATCTACACATTTTAACATTTTAAATCTTTAACTATATCAAAACAGACATTTTTGCAAAATTAGTTTGAACACATTATAATTGTTTTACGTTATATATTAAGCACCAAGTCTTTTGATGAAGTTAAATAATAGTTTTCTATCAGAAGACGTTTTAAAGTGTCATGCAAAAGAAGTACTTAAATACTTTCTCCGCAAGATACGTACCGTGTTAACTACGTTTATGGTTGAAAGGATTAATTATACAAGTAGCAGAAAATAATTTTTAACTTTAAAAAATTTGCGAGGTCTGACATTTCATCTACATTTACTTAAAGTAATTAAGAATGGCACCTAAAACTGCAAAGGTGTCTCTAGGCAGAAGAAGTCATATCATTAACCTCCATAAAAACCGAATTTCATATCAAGAAATTAGAAACGAGATTCAATTTTCATATACAATTGTTGAAAGATAGTATAAAAGTGCGAAAACTTTCGATGCAATCAAAATGAATGCAGAATAGGATGTCCAAACAAATTAACAATCGGAACAAACAGATGTGGGGCTCAAATTGGTTTAAGAATCCAATAGGTTATGCTCAAAAAAGTTGCCTAGAATTTGCTAAAAAATTAAACAAACGGATTTTTGAAAAATGGTTATTTTTTCTGATAAGAGTTAGTTACAAATTTCCTCTCCACGAAGCACTCGACATATTTAGCGAAAAAATAAAACAGCCTTAGAAAAAACAAAATCTATAATTTTGTAAAAATGCTAAAGAATTTTAAATGTATATCAACTTCAAACAAAATTTAATGTTTATGTTGGCCTTTGAATTTATGCTCTTGAAAATTAAATTAAACTTAGTTTCATACACATCTACTGAAGAGCTTCGCTGTACTTACGGAAAGCCTTCAATTTCTTGAATGATTTAGCTTTTTACCAACAATCTCAATATTTTCCCAATTGCAAATGCGAATATTCTTACTTAATTCCCTGTTCTTTACCTTCAAACTATTTCTTTCGTTTTTAGATTCGTTTATTATTAGTGCACATACAATATATCCTTTTTTTTTGGCGAAGGTTCGCGAGATCGCGGCCAGCTCAGTTTCATTCGAAACAATCTGACTTAAAAAATTGAATTCTGAAATGTATTTGAGATTTTTGTGAAAGGGAAATATTCTCTGTCGATGTAACAGTGAAAGTTTCCCCCTTTCGTTAACTGAAGTCAAAAATTAATGATTCTCAATCTTTCGAGAAAAATGCTTCATTTACTTTCGTATTGTTGAAAATAGTTTATGCTTTGCTGATATTTTTTTCAACATTTTTTTTTTTTTTTTTTTTTTTTGATAATGATCTCAGAATTTGGGAAGATGAGAAGATTATGGAATTTTTATTAAAACAAGTAAATTATAAAAAAAAAAAAGTTAAAATGTGAAATTTATTGAACACAAACAAGGAGGGGCTATTAAATAACAAGACTGACTCTGCGAAAGAAAAAAAATACGCATGCGATAAACTTCTGCGATCGACAGCAGTTTACTGTGAAGCATTCTCTTTTGAATGTAGCTACTCTCGCTTCTGTATAGTTACACATCCGCAGAGCCGTAGCCTTCGTTCACATTAGAGTAATTTTTTTTATTTTGCTGGAAAAAGATAAGTACACAGAATACAGCCACAAGTTGTGGTGAAGTTTCCCATGATACGTGGAAAAAGCGCATCTTATAATTTATTAAAAGAAGTGTATGACAATGAATGTTTATAGCGGACACATGTTTTCGAGTAGCTTAAGCGTATTCAAGAGCGCCGTTGAAGATGATTCACGCCCATGTCACCCTAACCTGTCAAAAGCGTATGTCAATATAAAAAAAAAATTCCATAATCTCTTCCGATCTGACCATCGGTTAAGTATTCGAGCGATTGCTGAGACTATAAGAATTGACAAAGAATCCGTACGGAAAATTTTACATAACAATATTAACATGCAAAAGCGTGCTAAAAGGGTGAACAAAATTCTGACGTTTGAACAACAAGAAGCTCGCAATAATATTTGTACTGACTCTTTGAATGCTATTGAAAATTGCCCAAACTTATTGGAAAAGCTAATGACATGTGACGAATTGTTCTTTTTTACTTATGATCCTGAAAAGGAGCGCCAATTCACACACTGGAAGAACCCATCTTTGCCAAGAGCCAAAAAAGCTCGAAGGAGCTAATCAAAATTCAAAGCAGTGCTGATTGTTTTTCCGATATTCTTGATTGTTCAATGGGTTCCTCAAATTATTAATTAAATCTTTCACTCCATGAAAGAATAAGGGGAAAAAATCGTAATCATGAAAGGACAACTCATTCCAGATTGGTTTCTAGCCAAGTTCAGCACCCCAGTGTTAGCATCCTCTTATTCACCTGTCACGCGACTTCTATCTGTTAAATCTGCATTAAAAGGAACACGATTTGGGTCTTTTGAAGCTATGAAAGAGAAAGTGGTACCTTTCCTGAGAGAACTGTCTGAAGGAGACTTCCAGTACTTTTTCGAAGAATAGAAGATTAGTATGGAACTTTGTAGTCAAGAGGAGGGATGTATATTGAAGGTAATAAAAAGTAAAAATGAACGAAATCAAAATAAAATGTTTTACAGCTTCAGTCTTTTTATTGAATAGCCCCACCTCTTATATCTGCCCAGCAAAAGCAATATACATAGCAAGAATAATCAGGTTGAAAGAGAAATCATAAATTTAACAGGATCCGACATTTTAGTAGGAACAATTCCTCGGCATCTGCAGTAATATAATCCAAGAAATTGAATAATAATTCATGAATTAAAACTGAAATAAAAATGGTATACAATAATCCACTTATGGTAAAAAAAAATAATAATAATAACTTCAAATATTAACAGAAACGGTTGTATTTTCAACAGGAAATAGTGAGGGAAGAAATTCAAATAGTGTAGGATTCTTTACTCACTATTGTATCAAGTGGGGAATCTGAAGCAGCTTCTTCTATTGCGTGATAATTTTGTACAGAAATTTGAACTCTATTAGGAGACACAAGAGTTGATCACTTATGTTTCTTACTTGCTTATTCTTCAAAACGTGTTGCCAAATAAATCACGCCTTTTACGATGCATTCTATAATTGTTTTCGATTTGAAAAGCATTCATGTCCCAGTACTAGTTATAGTAAAATAATCAAATTTTATCTATGTTATTCGTACTCAGAATGCAATTTTTTCTTCATATTTCTTTGTCACCATATTCATTAGAAAAGTTTCTCTAAACAGGAGAAATCGTTTCATTGACGTCCATAAAAATGGAAAACTATACCACGAAATTGGGAAAGCAATTAAATAACCTTTTAGAACTGTTTGATACTTCTATATTGTGAGAAAGTATGAAGGTATAGGATGCATTGAAAATGGAACAGGATGTCTCTGCAAATTGACATTGAAAACAAAAAGAAGTGTGGTTCAAACTGCTTTAAAAATTCTATCAGGTTGCATGCAATATATATTACTGAAAACCCTACGACACCTCCTGTTATCAGAGCAACATCTCAATCAACAAGAAATATTCTCTTCAATACGATATAAAAGGAAGAATCTCAAGAAAAAAACCATTATAAAAGAAAAAAAACAAAACAAAAGACGCCTTATTATACAGATATCTATGTGGTATTTCATAGTGTTCAAATAGTAAATTTCATACACGATTTCTAAAAAAAAGAAGTAATCCTTCATTTTTTATATAGCAATAACTACAAAAAAGTTTCTCTTCTGGAAATTCTATAGATTTAGAAACACGATTCTTAAATAAAATCACAATTACTTCCATCAAATCCAGGGGCAACTGCAAACTGTAGGGGGAAAAAAATATTGCCATTTTGTAATGTGGACAAAAAAAAGGTTACAAAATAGAAAAAATATTTAAAGAAAATTAATTTTAGGATAATATGACAAAAAAAAATTAGAATTCATTTGTTTCAATTGTCTATTACCCTAACTTGTTGATCCACGATAACCCCGGTCTATACCCATGCGTAACCCAGCTTCGATTCTGAAAGCACAGGGAAAGAGAAAAAAACGAAAATTTATGTAAATGTAAATTTTTAGTCATTTTGTATCCCTGAAATTATATTAGTAATACTGTTACAACTGTTACAGTTTTTCTTGATATTCAATTAACCCATGATCTTATATTGTAAGTAGAAAGCCTGAACGAGGATTTTTAAGGAATTATTATTATTAATTTTATTATCATTTACATGTGTTGGAATTTTATAATCGTGTAGCTATGGGAAAATGTTATTTCAGTTTTGTTTTGCATGTGTATTTTTATTATTATTGTGCATAACTGTTTGTATTACATTTAAAACTCGAAAGTAATTATTTTATTTCACTTCACACAACTGTATATACTTATTCAAGAGATTTCCTACAAAACATTTTAACTATATTTAAGTAAAAAGATTTTGAGAATAGGACTGGCACAATTATTTTTAAATAAATTACCATTTTCGTATATTAGTGTATGCAATATATTTCATACATTAAGTATATTGCCATTTCGATACATTAGCAACATATGCGTGTTGGATATCTTACGAAGAGAGAGAGAAAAAAGAAATTTGCTTTTTTTTAAAATTATGAACTTATAACTAATAGAAAATTGTTCAAATTTTTATGATAAAATTAAATGTATATCTACATATATTATTTACATACCATTTATTACTATTTTTTTCAAAACTCCATTTGTAGGAATCAAATTGGAATATATCGATTTTTTATGATTAAATGAAGAATATAGAGAAAAAAAATTATTCTGGTTCTTAGATATGTGGACAATTTTACAAGGCTAATACATTTTTCAAGAACGGAAACATTATTTTACTGCATTGAAACAGCGTATGGAGTAGCGAATGGTTATGCTCGCTATTTTATGGCTAGCCATGTTTTAGTTGAGCCGAGTGTTCGAGTAATATTTTCCTCGAACAGCCACAGGGTGTTTCAAATTTAAAAAAAAATAAATAGCTCTCATATTTCATCCAATTGTAACGGTAATAAATATTTAATCCATACAAAAAACAATTTTAGAATCCGCGCGCGAACAAGAATTAGCTTCCCCCCCCCTCTCTCTATCTTTAATCTAATAACTAATGCAGAATGAAAGTTATTAAATGGATATTATATGAATAAAGCTCTGCCAAGAAATATTAGCCACCCAAGGGGCTATTGATTTCTATATACCCTATAAATGTCGTACCTGACTACTTTTCAAAAATTAACTTGTATTTGGGTACATATTTTATGTCTTCTTTCGCCGGTAACGAACTTAATTTTCAAAAATACGTCATAATAAATTTCTCCCGAATTTTTGATAGGATTGAAATAAAATATATGCAATATATGTTTGATACCTGCTTTCACCTCTAATGAAGTCAATTTTCAAAAATATATCGTCAAAAAATTCCCATAATTTCTTATATTGGATTGATGGGAAACAAATATAAAAAATTAAGTATTTTACTTACTTATCTATTTATGTATTACCTTAAATCATATAAGAATTAAAGAATGACTAAAAATAAATATCATTATTCAGAATTGTAAGCTCTGAGGCAGCCTTTTTTTCCCCCACTTTTGCCTCGAGAATTTTTTAGTTTGATTTCTTTATTAGAATATTTTATGGTCTAAATGATTTTAAAATTGATTTATTATTATTAGCCACTAAAGTAGCTATTGTTTTATGTGGATCCAACTTATTTGGTTGATTGGAGTTTGAGTGGGCAAAGTCTCTTGACTGAGATAAATTTATAATTCAAGATTGATTTAATTATTTTTTTTAATATAATTGTCCATTAAGATTCTATATGAAGTACATTAGAATATTGCTTTCTTATAATATTCGTAAAATTAGTTATCATATTTTATGTCTAATTTTTTCCTCTTAAATAGCACTATATTTTTAGAAAAATATGATTTATTAAAGCTTAGATTTTGTTATTTATTTGTTTCATTAATGACGTACTATAGTAACATGTTGAACTTCTTAGCGACTCACTTCAGAAAAATTAACCAAGGTTTGATAAAGGTAACGACATCTGAAACTGTACGTTTACTGTCTCATTTCTATAGTTTCTTTGCCTTTCATTTGGAATAAAATATAAATTTTGTATCATTTAATTCAAATATTTGACATGCATACTATTTATTCTTTTGTTGGTACATTCTGTGATTTATAAGCTTCTATCTTGAGTGTTTGATGCATTGAGTGTTACATGTGATGTTAATGGTACTGTATTGTGATTACCTGTGTACAAACTAAAATTATCATTACCTTAAATTTTTGTAAGCCTTTGTTATAGATCAGTTTGTTCTTCAATCTGGGTTCCTTAGAACTTAGACTGGGGTTCCATAAATGATCACTATTTTTTTAATCAAAGAGCCAAAATATTAGTTAAATTTGAATTTTTATACAAGTTTGAATTCTTAAATGCAGTTTGCTTGTAAAAAATAAGTATAAATAAATATTTTTTGGATAAAACAAAATCTTAAATTTCATAAAAGTCATGTGACTCAAATACATTAACCGAGACACATTAGGTCACATATTAATCTCCATTCTTTGACTCAGTCGATATTTCTCAAATTGCTATATTGACCAGCACTCAATTGAAACTAAAATTTAGTCAAGTTCATATTATGCATTTTTGGATTGACATTAGAAAAGAATATTCTGAAATTGCAAAAAGAGCTGTGAAATATCTAATGTCATTTGCTTCGACCTATGTATGTGAAAACGTTTTCTCTTTGTAAGCTGCGACAAAAACAAAATGTAGAAACAGATTGGTTGCTGAACAGGACATTAGGTTGCAGATTTCATCAATTATTCCAGATGTTAAAATACTTTGAAATAAAAAACAATCATAGCCAAGTCATTAAATATTTTCTTTTTTATGAATTTGTTTTAATTTAAAATATTGTTGATTTTATTTATTAATAGAATACATTTTAGAAAAACAAAAAACGCCATTAGCTACCTTTCCCTTCATTATCTTATTCAGAAGTTTGTGTTGTGATTAAAAAGATGCAATAATAATTTTGTAAATTTGAGTAGGATTAAGTTTTGACATCTTATTTTTTCTGCACTTTGATCAAGAGGTTCCTTCAAGAAAACTATAAGCTCAAAGGGTTCCTAAAGTGTGAAAGGTTTAATGCCCTGTTAAAAATAATTGTTTCACTAAAAACAAAAATTGTGTTAAGGTAATGATTTTAAAACTTATGTTTTCAAAATGAGAGTAATCCAAATTAAATCTCATAAAACAAGTAAATGAAAAGTTTGTATATATATATATATATATATGTATATATATAAAATAAATGAAAAAGGAAATGAAAATATGGTTATTAAATTACGAGACTGACGCTGCAACACAATTTGTTTTAATCTCATACATATTTTTACTTATTAACGCCTTCAATATACCTTCATCGCTCCTTGAGAATCTTCCATTGTTCGAAACAGTGCTGGAAGTCTTCTATCAGCTCCTTCAAGAAGTGTGCAGCTTTCTCTTTCCAGCTTCAACGGACTCAAATCTCGTTCTTTTTAATGCAGATTTCCACTTGCAGAACAGATAGAAGTCTCAATGGTACAAGTTCCGGAGAATAAGAATTATGTTAAGACAATGGGATGCTGTACTCAGCTAGAAATCTTTTGACGGACAGTGTGGAATGAGCCGCTGCATTGTCTTCGAGGATAGATTTGCCGTACATACTCATATTCTGAGCAATCACACAAATACTTATCCGACAGATCAAAGCAGATTACCAAATTTTTTTGATACTGCCATCCGTTTTTGACGTGGAAGGGCAACCCTTACGGGAATGGTTTTCAACGTCTTCGAGGCTATCTTGAAAGCTTTTAAACTACTCAAAAATACGTGCACCCGAATAACATTCATTGCTAAATAAATTATAAATTTTAGTATCAGGCTTTCCAAGTTTTATGTGAAATTTCACAATTCATTGCTCTAGTGTTACCCTTATCCTTTTTCCGGCGAAAAAAAATTAACTCTTATGTAAAGGAAGGCTTTGGCTATATATGTATTTGCTTACAGAAGCCAGAGCACTGCATTCGAAAGAGAAGGCTTCAAGCAAAATTGACGTTTGGCGCATGCGTACATCTTCTGTAGTAGCGTCAGTCTTGTGTTCTAATAGTCACGCCTTGCATTGACTTTTAAAAGAATTGATAGGATTTTCATGCTTAAAATACAAAAATAACAGCAAGTTCGATAAATGTGAGAGTCGTATCAGATTTCTTTTTCCTCCCAAAAAAGGTGAAGGGTATCTTAAATATGTGTGATGTGTTCTTTAAAGAAAATGTTTATGCCAAATTTTAACTATCGTAAACAGACATTTTTCTAGTTAGCTTAGAAACATTTGGAACGTATATCATTTGACATGAATAACACAAATGAACAAGTAAAATGAATTTTAACCAATTAATCCAAAGCTATAAATCGCTATTTATATCAAGTCGAATTTCCTAATTTTATGAAAACATAAGACACTATGTTTTAGAAACCGTGGTTGAGTGTCCGGTTTCTTATTGTAGTAGAGCAAGTACAATTAAAGAATTGTATTCCAATAAATCTTAGTCGTCAGTGTCGCTAGTCGTACTTAAAATTACTTTATGGTAGTTTAAAACGATAAAAATGTCCGATCTATAGCACCTTTTTTACCCAATCTCACTTTAAGAAAATTATAATTTTTTTTTTTTTACAATTGTTTTATATTACGTCTTAAAATAAATCAAAAAGTTCGTTTTCAACTTCATCACATTGCTTTTTCTTTCTAATAATATCACTTCCAGCGCGATATAAGAGATCGATCACGTGATATAGAATGAGATTCTTATTAATGTCGGATTCGAAAAGAGCAGATGACTGCATCTCGTCATTTTGAGCATTGGTCAAGTGATGAAGACGATACCTGAGCAAGCTCTTCAAACTTCCACACCATCCAAACATTAAGACATTGAGCCAGGAGCTTATACTTCGATACATTTCTGTGTAATTAGGATTCTAATCCTCGACTCATCAGAAACAACGCCAGCCCTGAGCCTTGATCGTTGGGCTACATGAGGGAGAAGCAGGGACGTCTTAAGACTTCTTGAGGCCCTGGGCCCTTAGGAAAAAATAGGCTCCACCTGCGACCCTTTAATCTAATTTGGTGTATATGCATGTACAGATCTATAAAAACAAACCACAGTAAAATGAGGTCTTATGTAAATATTCGTTTTCTACATTTTAAATTTGAAAAATCATTTTAATTCGGTCTTCAAAATCAATTGGTAATAATATTTCTTTTTCTCTACTCATCAAGCTTAGATTATTCAAACAGGATTGAGTCATACGATTTCTCAATTCGTTTTTGACCAGTTTTTAATTTTGAAAATGAACGCTCTCCACTCGCGTTAGTGATCATCATTGATAAGAAAATTATCATTATTATTTCAATATTGAGAAGTACAGTGAATAGTTTTTCATTACACTTGTACGTAAAGAATGTGTTGATCCCAATTCCAATCCCCTCATCCAACAACTGTTCTTCATCTCCATTGGTAGGATTGTGGCAGACGGTTTTCGTTTAGTCGCGGGTTCGATCCTTGGCTACCAAAGACCTACTGTGTAGCCCGGGCTGATGCACATTAAATCTGTCGGGGCCCTAAGTCCTCCCGTTGGCGTGGTGTGGAAGTTAGAAGAGGGGAATACCAGATCAGGTGTCGTTCTCGTCACTTGACCGAGGTACAAAATTACGAGGTCCGTCGCCAATATTGCCCTCGTGTTGCTACTAGTGCGACGTTAAAAAAACTAATCCATTAGTAGAATTATATATTTTATTAATCTTTCTTTTTTCCATTTCTTCTCTTTGCTTTTTCTTCAGCTTTTTACCATGAATGATCATGTATGACTTGAAATGCTTACATTCCAAGTTCATTTCCTCTCCATTGATGTCTTTATCGTAAGATTTTGTTATTTTCTCACATGCTATTTTAATATCTATCTCATCCAAATTAGAAATATTTTGAAAAAATCCAAACATTTCAAAAAGCTTCTCATATTTTTTACTACTCGTTTGTATATTGTAAATTAGTGAGTCGATTATTGGTAAAAAGGTTTCTATTTTAAATTTCTGGCTGTGGCTGTTTTCAAACGTTGTGTCGGTGTCTCTATTTCCTTCAAGGAAAGTTACCCTAACACAGGGGTGTCTTACACGCTTGTGAATACTTTGATACTTCTTTATAAAGGACACTTCCTTGGTTTTTGACTAATAATAGTCAAAAGAGTCTCTTTTGGTTTTTATATATATCATTAACGATTTTAATCATTTTGAACTTTTCGAGAAATCCATATATTTACTCTGGAGAAATAGATTTACTTTGTCAATATGTGTCAAAAAGTTAATCCAAAGGATGGTTTAAAACAAAAGTAGCTTCTCTAATTCATTAATCTTAGTTTTTAATTTTTTGCAGAAAGTCGAATATCCGCTGCCTGTAATTTATCATTAATTAAGCATCCATGCTCTTGAAAATATTTAAAAATACTTGCAAACACTTTTAAAAAATCGAAAACCAGAGAAACTTTCTTTTCTGCTCTTTCGAATTCATTTTATCCCATGCAATTAAAAGGGATATCCTAGATGTAAATAGAAAAGTACGAAACTCCATAAGATTAACATTAACTACACTCTTGGTGTCATATCGAAGGTAGCTTCAAAGGTTTTATTCTAGTACTAACTGGAGTACCCATTTTCCACATGAGTGAAATTTAAAAAAAAAAATAATGAGTTATTAAAAAATAAATGACCAGTAAAACTTAAAATAAATGACCAGTTATAGCTTAGAATCCACTTTTAAACCTGTACGAGATGATGAACAAAAAAATTATGAATAATTTAATAAATGATTTCTCCCCTTTTTATTAATATCCTAAAAACAACTAAGATGTTTTTTTAAAATAACACACTCACATTTTGGGGACGAGTTATTCGAAAAAGAATAGTTATTTTGCTACTAAAAATAAGTAAATAAATAAATACACTGTTCTAAAAATCATTATGCCTTATCTCACATAATTCGCATTTTTTGTACTTTTCAAGAGAAAAAAAAAAAAAAAAGAAAGAAAGAAAACTTGCTCACAAGTATATAAATAAAAAAAATGTATAAAATTAAAGTATTTTTAATAAATCTCAATTTTCTGTTGGAATATCTGATTAACTGATTAAACTAACACGCGCAAATAGAACATTTCTAGTGAGGGTTTTTATACCCTAAAAATCTCTTATTTTGTACCGAAAATTTCTCTTCTTTTAATATTTACTCTTAAAATATCAAATAGTTGTTCAGGCATTTATTTGCCTAATTATCAAATCGTACTGTAGGATTCCTGTTATATGACTGATTTTCTACATTTATATTACATAACTGCAATCAGTAGCATGTAACTAATATATTCGTTTTATAAATGTTCTTTTTTTATTTGGTTTTCAATAATAATAAAAACGAACAGACATTTGAATTTTTAAACGAGTAAAATAACGCTTTCCATATCAGAAGCAAATAAAAATATTTCTCCGAATGACAATACACATCGGAAATTCTTTTGGAAGATCATAGTGCATTCAGAATGAAGGTAGAGAGCAATTATGCATATTAATCATTGTAAAAATATTCTAAAAAGTCTATTAAAATATTTATATATAATTTTATAAACAGTTAAGAGATTATTTCACGTTGTTCAGAGGGAGAGAGAAGAAAGTTTACAAAAGAAAAATAGCAGAATTTTTTTAAAACAGGATACTATTTTTATAACTCAGTCAAAAAAAAAAGCAAATACAATTACATATTATTTCACTTTTTTTTAATGCGATATAAATATTTGTTTATTATCATAAATCTTGAATACAATTTCAAATTAAATCATAATTACCTTTTGCTGTTTCAAAGAAATTAAATTTAATGGAATGAATTGCCGATTTAGAACTGTAGGCCACTCGTTTCTTCGAAAAAGAGTGATTTCCTTCAGGATCATTTCAACCCTCTTTTTATTAGTCCTGAGGCCTGTCATAAAATAGGGAATGTGTTTTTGTTACTTCTGTTGGGGTCTTAAGTGTATCTCTTGTCCATTCATAAGCGATCCTTAACTCATGTGTGCAAATAAACAAAAGATCGCTGGATAGAGTGTCTGTTATGTCTGTGACTGTCCTTCCCACAGCAGCATTTTTATTAATAAATTGGACATAAGCTGCGTTAGAAATAAAACTAATATTTTCCCCGATTATCAGCGAACGTTGTAAATAGAAAATTTTAATATGGAAGTAACTGTCTTAAACCAGTTATGTCCAAGAATAATATTTGACAATTAAAATTATTCTGATCATGATCTTATTGAGGCTGAGTGGAGAATGAGGCGAGGCCCTGGGCCCAGTTGGCCTATGCCTTAAGACGTCCCTGGGGAGAAGGTAACTTTTAGGTTTCGAGGGTGGCACCTAAATTGATACATCCTTTCCTTGTGACGTTGGGCTATTCGCGGTTTCCTCTTAACTAACCTTGGGGACTTTTAATTAAGATTGATTGCTTTTTTTAAACAACCTTTGCACAACCCAAAATAAAACGTGAATATTTAAATTACAAGCAGGTAGAAATAAAGTGAGCAAAGGAGATAGGAATTATATAAATTTAGCTTGAGACACACGCGAAAAAGGTCGAGTGGTTCTAACGTTTGGCAATTGTTCCAAAGTCGAAGATGGGGTCGAGAATAGTTACAAGTTATCGGCTGCATAGTGAAGCTTAGAAGTCAAGACAGCCTCAACTTTACGGTAATTTACGATGTTATAATTACTTCGAGGTCTTTTTCTGATCATGCCCACCACCTGGAGATATTTTTACAATTTTTGCAGGACGCGGGGCTGATTTTTTAACACTGAGAAATGTCATTTTGATCAGGAAGAGTTGAAATACATAGGGGTGATCATATGTAGGAATGGGGTGCACACTGATCCTAACAAAATTAAAGCTGTTCTTGATATGCCCGCCTCGAAAAACGTACACCAGGTTTCGAGATTTTTGGGGATGGCGATTTGGTATCAAAATTTCATCATACTCCAAGCTGTGTGAACCATTGTATGCACTTAAACGCAAAAAGGTCAAATTCGAATGGACTCTAGAGGCCCAAAAGGCCTTTGACATGCTAAAGGTTGCCTTGACTTCGCTAGCGTGGTCGGAGAGGGTGCTGTGCTGGCGCAGGTCGAAAGGCCCATAGCATATGCTTCAAGAACGCTAAACAAAGCAGAGAGAAATTATTTCATAATTGAAAGAGAATGTTTAGCAGTGATTGGGGAGTTACAAAAATTTTGTTCATATTTCAGACATTGTCCAACAGAAGAAGTAACGGACCAAGCAGCGCTGACCAAATTACACGAACACGAAGAACATTTCAAGTAGGATGATAAGGTGGGTGTTAAAATTGGCAGAATACAATATAGAATGCGAACATAGACCAGGAATCAGAATATAATGGCCGATATGTTGTCCAGAGAACCTTTTGAGGGACAGGCACTCGAACATGTCTCTTGCGCCATTATCAATTCTCTGGTGTTGACGTCAAGAGAACAGCTGAAAAGCGAGCAAAGACAGGACCCGGAGTTAGGTCATATTTATCGTTGTTTGGAAAATCCAGAGGATTCGATAATAAATGCTGTAATATAAGAAAATTAGCCCCACGTTGGGCGTCACTGTGACGGTGAACTATTCCTATTCGCTTCTTGTGCCATAGCTAAATTCAAAGTACTAACACTAAAAGTCGATAAAGCGTTCAAGAAGACGTTACACAAATTTCAACACTGTTTATTGACAAATTGCTAATATAACGACAAATGTAACTGACTTTCCTTAAATAGCACCCTAAATATATTAACTTGTTCCACCAATATCAAACTAACAGAGTCTGACGAATACCGTAAAGTTGAGACTGTCTTGACTTCTAAGCTTCACTATGCAGCCGATAACTTGTAACTATTCTCGACCCCATCTTCGACTTTGGAACAATTGCCAAACGCTAGAACCACTCGACCTCTTTTTTTGTGTCTCAAGCTTAATTTATATAATTCCTATCTCCCTCGCTTCATTTTATTTCTACTGCTTGTATTTTAAATATTCACGTTTCATTTTTGGTTGTGCGAAGGTTGTTTAGAAAAAGCAATCAATCTTAATTAAAACTCCCCAAGGTTAGTGAAGAGAAAACTGCGAATAGCCCTACGTCACACACTTATTAACTTTGAAGTCATCCACTTCCGTTTTAGAGCATCGTTAATTCAAACCAAGCCATGAATTAAGTGAGTGTCTCATGAAATAAATTTTTAATTTAAAAAATTGAGAAATAAAAGTAATTGAAAAGTTATTAAAACAATTTGTTCCATGCAATGTTTTGTAAGGAAAAAATTTCACCATCAAAAATGTTAAATGTTTTTAAGAATTATTCTAATTAATAAAATAATTTCCGATTTAATTTATAAAAATACCCGATTTAATTTATTAAATTAAACGATAAAATATCAAAGGGGTACTAATATTTTTTGTATATTAAAATTATAGTAAGGTATATGTTATTAAATTGAGTATACATTCTAATCTAAATGAAACTGCGACGAAATGAAAATGAACAAGTCACATGGATTACACACTTGAGTTTACAAAGTGGTCACTATTTTGTCATTGACTGAAATAATAGCCTCTGGGATGCCTAAATTTTTTTATATGATTATTGAATTATTTCTTATAAATATCCTGTAAGAGAGAGTATTATTGATTTATTATGTGTGTAACAGCAATAAACACGGAAAATAAAAGATAATTGATTTTATCAGATAGATTTTCTGATATATTTACCTTAGTAAAAAAACATGAAAACATATTGAAACATTAGAAAAAGTTAATTAGAGGTCTTTAGGTGTTCTTTAGGCTGTCCCTTCGACAAATGTTAAATAGGGCCCAAAACTCGAACATACTTTCAGGCAAAAGAGATGCACCAATACTAATATAAATTACTATGGACATATCACATTTATTATTTATTAGAAAACTTTCTAAGAATTTGTAAGTTTTTAAAACAAAATATGCATTTTTTTTCCCTTTATGTAAAATGCATATTCACTTTTCTATGTTGAAGTATAGGAAACGAAATATTCGAAAGCCTTTTTTACAAGAAAAAATGTATTGATTCAAGCTGAAATGAATTAAATAAATGCTTTATCGTAGCCATTATATAGTTTTATGTCGTCATTAATTGCTTTTTAAGATTTCAAATTTTTTTAATCATTATTGACGTACTTCGGATGGTCAGCAACAGATGGCGCCAGGGTATATTTGTTTTCGAAAAAAACATACTCCTGATACGGAATGTTTATTTTTGGCGAACCATTACAGTTACTTTCTGAAATAAAATTGCCAAATGGAAGTACAGCAACTTGTACAAATGGTAAATAATGGAGAAAGCTTTACGATTCACAGAAGTGTATGAAACTTACGAACTAATAAACTCGCAGGCTTGGGAATATTTTGTGCGTGTTGATAAAAATTTACTTATAATGATAAATTTATGTTATTGGAAACATGTTTATAAAACTAATTTTAATTCAGTAAGTATGGAAATTGAGAATCTGATTTAAATTAATACTGAACTTCTCCGAAACCAATTAACAGTAAATTATTGAAACTTTCTTAATTTATCCTTTAAAAATGCAATAAAATGCTTATTACTATTTCGTGAAGCATATAATGTAAAATTTTAATCTTGTCATTATTTTGCATTGAATTATTTTTTTATTCTAATAAAAGAGTTATTTTTTTAAACTTAACTTTATTTATTTATTATTCTTTAAAATGAATTACGCATCTCACACAATTTAAGTATTAGAACCACCGGAGTACATAATTATTAATAAAGTATCATCATTTAAGATGATTTCAAATGTTTGGTTGGAACTTATATTTCAATACATTGTGTATGTATTTCAATTTATATTTTATGTTTTTTTCGAAATCATAAGATCAATAATAGTCATTGTATGAAACAAACAAAACATAAAAATATTGCTTCAATAAACTGTAATTTTTTCTTCGAGCGCATAAGTAATAAGTATGGAAAACAAATAAATAAACATAGGTAGCAAAAAACTGAAAACAAAATTTCGTCTTTTGTTTCAACGTCAGTTGAACTTTTAAATAGGTGTTTATCGTAAATATCCATCATATTTGTAATAAGATTTATATCTGTCCTAAATGTGTAATTATAAGTAAACATTATATTTTCTAATTTTTACCAAATAAATAAAGTATCAAAAGATTATATAGATCAGTTAGCATTTATGCATTTCCATCTCGTCTTCTCATAATCTCCAAAATTATTTTATATTTTCCATAAAGGAAACTGGACAGAATCTTGTAGAAAAGCTATCCCCATGCGATAAAAATATTACTATCGCTTAACCAAACCATTAACGCTATAAACTTTTGATAACAGTGTAAAATAAAATAAAAACATACTTATGATCAGTGTAAGTTTTTCTGACTGCTGCAACAATTCTAATACTTGGTTTTTTTATATATACCGTCAGGTACTTGCCTTCCTTTGGCAAGTACGGGTATCACGACCCCGAGACACCCTAGTTATCGTTTCTTTCGCTTAGTTTTTACCGCCTTTGGTGAAAGGTATCACGACCTGGGATAGCCTTGCGATACTTCTCAGCTTTTCACCTCCCCTTCTTGTCAATGAATTCTTACCTATTTTTCATTTTTCAAATACTGAGATCACAATTACACTTTGTTTGGCGCAGTATAGCCACATCTGGTTCTTGCACCATCAAATATTATCTTTGTTCATACTTTTCCTCACTGTCTTGCATTCATAATTTTAAACGTAAGTTGCACAATTATAGTTTTATTTCAAATGAATACTGTAACAAATACTGTATATGACCATAAATGATTTATTTAGTATAACAGGAAAAAAGAACTTCATTCAACTGACTTTCATGCAATTCCATGTACAAAAACGAATGGCGTAAAACTTTAATTAAATTAATCGATAATTGAACTTTACAATTTATTAATCAGTGTAGAACTTTACAATTTATATGTGATTACATTCGCTTTTTTTTTATTACTGTTAAAAATTAAAATCGGACATTTTCTATTTTCTAATCAAGTACTCGAACAACTTTTTAACACAATAATAGCAATAGTTTGAGGACAATACATTTTACACATATATTAGTTCAGAATTATAATTAATTCAAAGAAATTCTTTTGCAGTTGAATTTAACAGAATAACAATCTAACATAAAACAGTATTACCACAACAGCACTTTGAACTTTTTTGTAATTATCGGGGTTTTTTTTCTAATTATTATATCTAAGCATAAGTTTATTCAATTTTTTTTGTTTAAATAAGAAAAAAAATTAACGAAAAGATTCCGATTCCTTTGGAGCATTTGAATGATTGAAAATTAATTTTCTAAACATGCAAATGATGTCTTAAATTCGACAAAGCAAAGATACATAATTTTCAACAGTGTAAGTCTCAAGTTTCATGATTTGTTTGAAAATTGATAGAATAAATACAGCGAATTGTTTTGATACATGTTTAAAACATACTCGCGCTTTTTCCCCTTCCACTAACTTTTTAAACTACCTTATGACGTTATTAGATTTAAGAACCTCGCTTTACGTATAAACTGTGAGTTATGTTCATCAACAAATTTATAAAAGTGTAGTGAATAGGAAATGATGGGATAGAAAAATTGGACGTTTTAAAATGTTGAGAGGAGATCGAAGACAATTATTACAAGAGTACGCATGATATTGGGGCGGGAAAGTTACGTGAGCATCGGAAAGCTGATATTTGACTCAGACTCTGTTTCAAAGTATCATTCTTGACTCAGATCCAATTTTTTTCTCTCGATAAGTTGAAATTTCGGTTATAGTATTGAGTTCTGGTGGCGAGTTAGTAACCTATTCACGCTCATATAAATATTATTCATTCTATAATACAAATAAAACTATTTTGATTTTTTTAGCTAGTTCTTTCTTGGAGGGACATTCATTGAATTCCGATTACTTAGATCCTAAGTAACGATACAAAAGATGTCTTGAAGGAAGAAACTTGAAAGAAGGCTAATGTATCTCAAAACTATAAGTCCAATTGGATTGGAGATATTTATTTTGATGAAAATATGTTTCCCTTATTCATTAAATTCTTGCACAATTACTGGCCAAAAGGCGTTTTTCTCATCGAAGCGTGGATTTGAGTCTTGATTAAATAAAACCATTTAGTTAGGTTAATCTCTAAGTCATCCCGTTGACGTTGTGTGGAAGTATGGAGAGTAAAATTTAAGTTCACCAATGTCCTGGTCAATTGACTTGGGTTAAAAATTATGAGATCTGTCACCAATAATTATGGTGTTATTGGTGTTACTTTTATGAACGAAGTTAATAACATAATCAACTTTTTATAACAAGGGTGTCTGTTGCACTATTTTAGGAGCCATATATTGGAAACAAATATTTGTAAGAGCCGTTTATTCAATGTTGCCATTTGAATATTGTAAGATTTCCCCACATCACGTATCATTTTCCTCGACAATGACACTATTTTGTGAATTTTCTCCCAAGACAATGAGTGAGTGAA
>BMAW01082400.1:0-19395 GCA_019974015.1 Nephila pilipes
CATTTTAAAGGGTTTTAGAAGGACGGTGTTTGTAGACATCATTGGCAGAGACTCCGCTGACACACTTTAATCATTTAAAATATAAAACGTATTAAAATCTTATTTTATTCCTTCCATCTGGTCCCTCATTGTCGAGTACCCAATCCTCGTTTTTCTCGACTATTTATTGTGTGCATGTAATGCACTGAAATGTGCAACACTCAAAGCTTTGTTTGTGTTTCGATATTCAAAGTTTTATTTTGTTTTACGTCGCACTAGAAGCAAGACGAGGGCTATTTAACGACGGTCCTCGTAGTCTTGAATCTCGGCGAAGGGAAGAGAACGACACCTGAGTTAACACCCCCCTCTCTCCTAAGTGACGAGGATGACGCCTGAATTAGCATCTCCTTTTCTTAAATTCTGCAAGACAGCGAAAGGAGAATTTTTAGCTTCACCGTATTTAACGAGCATCATCCCGGGTTTCATGGCGGGACTTTCGAGGCATTAAGGCTCGACTCCTTGACTCAAACCATCAGCCAAACCACCGACTGAGACACCGTAATCATTACCACTTGATTAATGCGGCCACTCTCAGCTGTTAGAGAAATGGACAACGAACCCGTGAACATCGGTTCATGGAGTTTCCATAGTCACTAGTGTATGAATGTTACCAAATATAAAACTATAAAACTATAACAGTAAATAAACTATAATAAATTATTAAATAAATCTATAATATAACTATACTGCTGTTTGTAGAAAATGCAACACAATGAAAGAATCATCAGAATCAAATGAAATTTAATGCAGAAACGACTTGTACTGATACAATTAAATGATGAAATTTTCAAAACAAAAGAAACAAATTAAGCGTCCGAAATCAGTATTTGGTGCAGCCACCATGCGCTGCAATAAGTGCTGCTATACGACGTGGCATGGAGTCAAACAGATGTTGAATATCTGCTTGAGGAAGAGAATTCCATATCGCTTGTATGCGCAACCAAAGTTCGTCTTTGGAAACTGCAGGACGCGGATCACGAGCGAGACGCCGACCAACCATATCCCACACGTGCTCAATAGGCGACATATCCGGTGAATAAGCAGGCCAAGGAAGAAGTTGCATGCGTTGTGCTGAACAGAAGTCTCGAACAGTCCGCGCAACATGTGGGCGTGCATTATCCTGCTGAAAGATAGCTCCAGGGATGCCTTGAAGGAAAGGAACGACTTCGGGCTGTAGCACTTCACGGACGTACCTGTTGCTATTGAGATTACCCTCAATTCGTATCAAATTGGATCGTCCATGATACGAAATCGCACCCCAGACCATAACTCCGGGTGTTCGACCACTATGTCGTTCAATAATACACTCAGGAAGGCAGCGTTGACCGGCATAACGTCTAACACGAACACGGCCATCATGGGTCCACAAATTGAAGCGTGATTCATCTGAAAAGACAACTTGGTGCCAATCAGCTCGCCTGTCTCTGTGCTCAAGAGCCCACTGCCGACGCAGCCGTCGATGATTCGCCGTGAGGGGAATCCTGTATAAAGGCACCCTTGCACGCAATCCACGGCGCAGCAGACGACGACGAATTGACGAAGCCGACAATTGTACACCTGTAGCAGTAGACCAACGTGCTGCCAGCTGCCTGGAGGAAGCTGTGCGATCATTCACCGCCATGCGGAGCAGGTGTCGATCATCGCGCTCTGACGTCACCTTCTGTCGTCCAGTGCCTGTTTTTCGAGTTGTTCGGTGCTCGTCGGTCCACTGCTTCCAAACTCGCATCACTGTGGAACAGTTCCGCTGCATACGCGCTGCTATTGCGCGATAGGAAAATCCTCCTTCTCGAAGGCCGATTATCCTCCCTCGTTCAAACTCCGTAAGTTGCTTGAATTTCTTATTCTTCCGTCGTGGAGGCATACTCAGGTCTCACTAAACGTTTGCCACTAACAAATAATCATAGACTTTTTTCAACGTCCCGCTACAGCACTTTATTTATACGCTTTCAGCATCAATTCAGAGGGCGCTGCGCGCGCCGCGCACGCGCGATGGCTCTGAAACTTTATTAATTTGCATAATATCCTATAATTGACATTTGCTGCGAATTTCATTTGATTCTGATGATTCCTTCATGGTGTTGCATTTTCTACAAACAGCAGTTTAATAAATAAACTATAAAAATATACAGAGAATATAAAACTATAAAAATCTAAGTAGTAAGGATTATAGTATTATTTAATTTATTTTAGACTGAATTAATATATAGCATGAAGATCGAATGAAAAGAAAGTGACTAACATTAAAACAAATTCAAATACAGGATATTTTTTCTTTGCAACTCCAACTCCGGCTAACGTCATTCAATCAAACAACTCAACAAAAGCTTTTTAATACTGTTTGTAATGGAACTGAATTAATGTTTTTTTTCCAGTAGTTATCAAGAGAAGAAAAGATATTTAAGTGCGCGTAGGCAGTTACGTGTTGGAGTGTTTAGTCGTCAAATATCAAAAATGGATGCAAAAGTGGAAAAGTGTTATGTGTGCAATATTTGCTGCAAACAATTCAAAACAAAGAGATTTTTGTACGACCATATAGAGTTTCATGACGAAGAGAATCATCATTGTAATGAACGTAGCAGGAATATTGCGGAACAGGAAGAAATAAAGTCTTACGTACAAAGTCCAAGAAGAGAAAGTACTCACAAGTGCCAATTTTGCCAAAAGGTATTTCAGTCAAAGGCAGACTTGAACAGACATTTTATGATTCATTCAAAACAGAAATCTCATTCTTGTGAAGTATGCAACAAATCCTTTTTAAGGATGCAAAACTTAAAACGACGTCTGCAATTTCATGCAAAGAAGAAATCGTATTGTTGCGAATTTTGCCAAAGGACCTTTAATCAAAAATCTGACTTATATATCCATTTACGTATTCATACAAATGAGAAACCCTATTCTTGTGATGTATGTAACAAAGCATTTTGCCGTCGCTCTGGCTTAAATGTGCATTTACGCACGCACAGTAAAGAAAAGTCTCATATTTGTAAAATCTGTCAAAAATGCTTTTCTGAAAGATCTAATTTAAAAAGTCACATGCTTGTTTATACAAAGGAAAAACCTTACAATTGTGAAATATGCAATAAGGCCTTTTCTCGAAATGGTAATTTAAAAGTGCATTTGCGTATTCACACTAATGAAAAACCTTATGTTTGTGACATTTGCAGTAAAGTATTCAATCAGAGTGGAGCTTTGAAAGCACATTTCCTTATCCATACCAAGGAAAAACCTTACATTTGTGAAATATGCAATAAGGCATTTTCTCAAAGTGGTAATTTAAGATTGCATTTGCGCATTCACACTAACGAAAATCCTTACGTTTGTGAAATTTGCAATAAGGCATTTTCTCAAAGAAATCGTTTAAATATGCATTTACGTGTTCACACTAAAGAAAAGCCTTATGTTTGTGAAATTTGCACAAAGGCTTTTTATCAAATTGGTGACTTAATAAAACATGTGCGTGTTCATACAAAGGAAAAGCCTTATTCTTGTGAAATTTGCAACAAATCCTTTTCTGTAAGTAGTAGTGCAAAAAGACATTTGCCTGTTCATAGTAAGTAAATTTATTGGACCAGGGAAATTTGTGTTGATTGAGTGTTTCTGAAACAGTAGTGTTTTGTAGTATATATGGAATTTATGTCTGAATTTATATTTTGAAACACTAAATGCTGTAAATCTTTAATGCTGTATTTTTTAGCAACTCTAACATACATGGTTTAATATTTTCATTAACAACAGTAAAACTATTTTTATTCATTTTTGTCTTACGAACTCAAAATTGGAAAATTTAAGTTGTTGTTAATTTACTTATATTTTAATTTTAACAAAACATGAATAGAAAAGTGTATAAGAAAACTTTGTTTTCTGATTCTAATTTCTTTCCTAAACAGTCAATTTCAGGCATTATCTTAGAAATATTTTTTAAAGTTCACAGATAACTTTATAGTTTTGGTTCAATTTTTAGGAAAAATGTTTTTAATCAATCATTTAATGAGAAAATTTTTGTTTGATAAATATAAGAATGTAATTTTCAATTCAGCAGTAAAATGTTCTTCGAATATAATTTATTAAAAGCATTTCAGCGGTTTTTTGTTAAAGTGTAATTTCTTGCACAACAGTGGCAATAATTTTATTAATTGATGTTCAAATTTTTCCGTGATGTTTTTGAAAAATATTTAATAATAATTTTTTTTTAATTTTTAACCTTTCATAAACGTCATCCTTTCCTATCATCTGTACTTTGTTGTTAATAATACGAAATACGAAATAAACTAGAAATACGAAATAAACTAGAAATGTGTATTATGAAGTACAATATTAATATGCGAATCTCATAAAGTAATTTTATGTTTCACTTAAATTTTTTCTCGAAATGGTAAAAAAGAATTTTTGCATTTACAATTCTAGTTTGCTTATAGAAATTTTTGTACTTTATTCAATGCAATGTGTAAACAATTTCGATTTTATAACTTCTTCATCATTTACCTTATAAATATTATTTATAAGAAAAATGTGTTGGGTTGGAATGCAGTTAGTCCAAAAACTGCATTATTAGTTTATTGCATATTTAGTCCTGCATATTTAGTCCTGGAAAATATTTTTCGAGATAACTTGCAGAATATGGCTGATCCCACTTTTTCATCACGCGATACTGTTTTTCCTGTGTTTCAATCCCAACAATTTTTGCTTCTGTATACTTAGTTAAGTGCATATTATGAGCCTGAGGATTTCAGCACATGTTCAGAGTATGGAAATGTTTTGGCCAATCACAAGTGTTTTTTTCCCGTATGCGTCTGCCATAGGTTTGAAATTTTTCCTGTCAAAATAATGATGTGGTCAACGGAACTTTTCTGATATTTTTTAATGTGTAGCCTCATGAGAATAATATTGCTAAAAGGGAAACAATATTTAAGAAAGATAGAAATTTGTTTCATATATTTGATATAACCTACAAACACGGAGGACCTGAATATTAGTGGAAATAGGAACATATAAATTCATGAAAACGATAAGGATTCATTTCTTGAAATATTTTTCTCATCCAATGTCAAAATGGGTTAATCAAACATTTTTCATATTTTTTCATTCATATCTACGTAGCTCTAATACGACATTTTGATGCAAATTATGTTTTATTGTAAATGTTAAGAACGTTTTTGTTTAGGCTAAAGAGAAGTTTCTTTCAATAAACTATTATAGTTATTTATTTTTTTTATTTTTAATGTGAATTTCAATAAATTTACATTTATAAGCTCTAAATTGAATTTTAAGAGATTTAAGATAGAAATACAATCAAAACATCAATCTAGTATAATTTTTCAAAGTCATACTCCTTCCAAAATCTTATTGTAATTTTCATTCTTCTAGGGACTGGAAAAACATTTTTAAAAGTCATTATGATGTTAATTTATGAACATAGAGATTAGTGTTATGGGAATATTTAGTTATAGAGGGAATTTAATTAAATTTTTGCCATAAAGGGAAATAAGAGGAATAGCAGTTCTTGAACTACGAACACCTAAAGGGCTATCGTGTTTAGGTGGATCACTTTAGGCGTACTAAATCACACATCAGTTTTCTATCGTTTGATTCAATTTTAATTATATTTAAATTAAATATATTCATTTTATAATTTATCATTTGCTTTAACTTTATTTACATATAGCTGATACAATATTCAATTTAATAACTTATTGGTTTCTTTAACTTTAATTACATTTATATTAAATATATTAAAATTAATAATTTATCCTTACCTTTAAATTTAATATCGGAAAAATGTACTATTGTACATTTCCCGAGATTTCATCTCTTACTGTAATTTTTATATTTGAGTAATTTAATAATAATTATAAAAAAGGTACATTTGGTAGCTAAATTTATTCTTTGCAAAACTTTGCGTAAAAGGTTTGTCATTCTTAACATATGAAACATTCTTGTGACATCATAGAGAGATTTAAGAATGCAAAATGTTTTATTAATTTTACTTTTATATTTTTATTACTTTTGGAAGTAAGTATCTTTCAATAATGAAAAAAATGATTATGAAGTTTTCAAAACATCTTTCGGATCTAAAGGCAAAATAGGTTAGTAATGTAGTTTTTCGCAAACCGTGGAACTTGTGCGATTACAAAAATCTCATGAAAGATCGAAGCCAAGGTTTGTGCTAAACAGCCGTTTTACCAATTTTCGTTTCCCTAGTTCACAAATGTAAATTAGAAAATAGCGCTTATGAAGATATTGTCCAGTTAATAATTTTAATGTAAAAAATTTCAAAAAAGGCTTATGGGTAACTAAAAAGCTTTTTAATAATTTTTCTTGATTGCAGAAATTTCCGCTGAAGGAAATCGAAAATCCGAAAGAGAGGTGCAAAATTTTCTATCTGCGTATCTTGAAATCTATAACAACCTTGTAAGAATCATCAAAAAATACAGAATTGCAGAGGTTTGAAAGAGGAAGGTAGGGGCAAACAATTCTGGAAAAAAAATTCCGAACGTGAAGGCGGCATCTTTAAATATAAAAGAAACGCTTTCGTTTGATTGTACAGAGCAGTGATTAGGAAGAAATTTATTAAGTTAAGATCGCAGTAAATGCAAATAATAACCATTGTTTCACTTAGTTTTGCATTATACATATATTTATATTTTTTTGGTAAAAATAGTTGCTTGTATGGAATTCAGAAAAATATTTTTCTTTAATATGTTTTTTTGGAAAATCTAATGTCCCTTTTTGTACTGACATTTTGGATCAATAGTTTCTCACAACACAATGATTATCATAAATTTATCTACCATGTTATAGGAAGCAACTTATCTCCAATTTATCAAGAGTATGATTTCAAAGAGCTTGAACCCATGAAAAACTGTTGCTTACAGATATGTGTGATTAACAATTATTAACTTGTTGCTACCTCTTACAACAAAATAAAAAGGTAAAATTTGCACAATATGACTGCGTTGATGTACATAAAGTACCCAAGAGAAGGACAGATAGACAATCAAGATTTTGTTATACTAAATACCATTGGTTACAGAGACTTATACTCATATCTATTGATGTCTCAAAGTTCCTCGATTGTGCAGTATGCTGCGTCTTAAAAAATCGAATTTTACTTGCAATACAATTAATTTCATTACTCTAATACTCCCGTTAATCAGAAATATTTGATAAAAACTACAAATATTATTTGTGGTTCAACCGCAGAAGACAAGTGTGTTACTCATGTTAAATGCTATTGGTTCTCACTGACGTTTTAGAATGTAATTATTTAAAAATGAGAATGTATATATATTATTTGAAGTATGCACCTTTTTTTTTATTGTTATTACGATTTTTAAACTACAAACGGTGAATTGTACTCTAAAAGGCTTTAATTAGACTTTGATTAAAATTAAAACATTTTTGACATTTAACATTAATTAACAAAGGTGAGCTGATTTCTAAATTATGACTATCTTAATCTACAGAAAACTGAACTTTCTATACAACATAGTAGTGGTCAAAAAGCAATACATAAATGCAAAAAAGATGAAACCTTTGTAAAACTTTCGGAGTAATGATGAAGTTTAATGGCGCAAGAGCCATCTGCTACCATATTGCGCCAAATAAGGTGTAACTATGATCCACACTTTTGAATGATTAAGTGATAACATTTTAATGGAACAAATACCCTGTTCCAAACAAGGTAAATGAGTGAGTGTAATGATGTGATATAGACGTGAAGAAATTGGAAAAAGAAAATTTGGTTGACTAGGTGGAGGATCGAATATGAGAAGGATCGCTAGGTTATCTCGGGGGCACGTATCTCATATTTACCAAAGACAGTAAACCCCATAGGATCGAAAAAAGATCATTAGGATGCCTGGGATGAGTGATGCCTGTACCTTCTAAGGAAAGCAAGCCTCTGAGGTACCCAGGGACAGTGTTCCTTGCTATATCCCTGAGGTACTGCAGGTCCGTTAAATACCTTCACTCCTCTAACATTCCGTCCCTTCGAAGCTATATGTATGAGAACTATCTTCCAAAATCTTTTAGGAATTTACATCTCTCACAAAATTGGTATCCATACCTAGTCGTGCTAGTACCAAAGGTGCTGTGACGTAAGAGAACTCTCTCCCTAGTTATTTCGCACACACTTTTACTGCCCTGTTCTTAGAAAAGGATTTTTCCGTGAAGTCTCGGAATTTGAGTGCGATGGAGTTAAAAATAAGTTGTAGAAAAATTCTAAGTGCACCTAATAAGAATAAATGCAATGCACATGTAACCTGTGATGTTAGCTGTGCTCTCTTATGTCTCTCGTGATGTTTCCTAAATGAAATTGTTTTTTATATTCAACTCATACTAAATAGCTACACTGTTGTATATATTAATTTTTAGCACTATTTATATACAGGATTTAAAAATGTAAGTACTTTGATAGGAAAAAACCTAAGAAAATTTTCTAACATTTAATTATGATTATCTTCATATTTTTTGAAATTTAATATCCCCCCCTTTCTATTTGTGTGTGCTGATGGTCAAAAATGTATCTAAAGATATATTTTTGTCTTTTGGTGGAGTAAATTTCTTATTCCTTGATTAAATAGCTTGATAAAACATAAGGGAAAATACTTTTGAATGAAAATAGTTCATAATAATTATCAGAAAGTAAAAGATCTTCAAATATTACTTCTACATTGAAGGAAATCTCCAAATAAATACCGTAAAATGTACACAAAGTTTGGAATACTTCTCAAGGGAAGACAATGGTAACAGGGAAAACTACATCGACGCTTATATAAAGCTCTAATAACTTGCAAATATCTGTTGGAACAATAAGCATAGTAATAAGTAGAATTAATCTTAAAAAGTTAAAATTTACCTAAGATATTTTATGCTATTCTGCTTGTAAACCATTTAGACAAATGGAAATTAATTGTTACCCTTAATTACTTAAATGATTTTAGCGAAAAATGTTTACAGACTGTGGAGACAAGAGTTCAAATATGGGTCCGAGAATACTAAGAAAGTTTAGGAAGGATTTGATGATAGTTAAAATAGTTAAAAACAATTTTGCTATTCAAACTATGTGCTCTTGAGTTTCTTTTGTAGTCAGCGAGTAAATGACAATCAATGTCTGCGAGCTCTTTTTTATTTAGAAGAATAAATAAATGAAATAGTAATGAGCAGAGAATTTGATGGAGAGAGACATGTGCATGATAAAAATCCTCGTTGCACTCAAATGAATATAAGCGACCGCGGTAGCAGAATGGTCATGGTCGCTAACGCGAGACTGATGTTGTTCGATAAGGGTTCTATGGGAAATCCCGACACTTGAGCTGGCTCCTCCCTCTCCAAACTTCCACAAAATGCAAAAAAGAGGTCTTTGAAACTCGACATATAGAAATTGTTTGAGACTCGGTTACAGGGTTTGATTCTAGTCGTATGAAAATTTGAACAAACGAATCGAAGAAAACAACCGGCAGCAAATCCGCGACTATGACCACATAGCTACTTACGTCACAAAGTGAAGCTAAGTGCTGTCGAGAAAGTTCTTTACTCTCCAGATTAGCAACTTAACTTCTCGGGTATTTTAAATATTAGTTGTATGTATAAAGAGTATTTAAATCAAACGTTAACAAAAATTTACTTATTTTGAATTATATATTTACGCTATTCTAGATCATATGAAATTCATTTAAGTATTAAATAATCAAAAATAATATAAACCAAAAGAAAATAGATCGATACGCTATTCCCATCTGTAACTAATCTTACTAGCGTCTGTACGCAGCTCTAAATCCCTATGGGAGACCGAAAACTGGACGAGTACTTAAATCGCAGGGATTAGAGAAATTTCGCTGAGATGTTGAGGGGATTTTCCTGGCGTCTAACAGCCATGCATCGTATGGAGACCGAAAACTGGATGAGTGAAGCAGTGCATTTATAGGAATATAATAGCACCAAGGCGCACACAAAATGATTTGGGCAATTAGTTGCAAGAGCATTTCTAGATTGTTTGGTAGTTTTTTAGCTGTTGTGATTTCAAAAACTGTGAAGCAATATTAGTGTAAGAATAATGCTTGGGAAGGTTTTGAAATTATTTTTTTCCTGTAAGAAAAGAATCACATCAGACTATAAACATTAATTTTGAAAATAGATTTTCATGTTTTTATTAATTTACTTGAACTAAAAAAGTCTGAATTTCGTGATGAAATTTGTATTTAATTTTTTTAAAAAAAATACAAGTTTGGGAAGTATAGTAAGTGTCTGTAAGAAACAAATTGGATATTTGAAACTCTTGAGTAATTCTGCAAGGCTGCTTTATAATAATATTTGTATATAAAGAGTATAAAACATATGCATGCATATGATGTGTAAAACACGTATTTAAAAAAAGATGCAAGCGAATCTTAAAACACACTCATTTGTAAACTTTGAAAATAATGAAAGCAATATATATGTGTAACAAAGAACTCTTATACGTTTGGAAAATGCTAATTTATCCTAAATGTAGTTGCTAGGCTGTTTATTTTAACATTTCCTTGATTTAATTAGCTAGAATTTTTTTTAATTCATCATGAATTACTCTACTTGAAATAATTTTAAATTTTCAAGATAGATGAAAACGTACAGAAAACATTTTTGTCTTACTGAGATGTTACCACAAAACTTTAAAACAAAGAACTCGTGCATTCTATACGTAGATTGATTCTGTTATTGTACAAGTACTTTGTAAACAAAAAAAATCCTAAAGGCAATCCATGATTTATTTATAAAGCAGGCTTTTGCTATTTATTTAAAAACTAAAGAAATCAAATATGTACAATGCAATTTAAAAAGCATTTCTGTATACTACTTTGCAAAATGAATGTGTAATTAAATGCAATTGTTACAAAAAGCTGAAGGATTAATTTTATGCTTGCTGTTTTAATCGATTTATTCAATTCAGGGCAAGTAATGTAGTAATATATTTTTTTGGAATTATGTGTGTGATTTTCATCAATTGTTTAATGTATTCAACCAGTATTTAATAATTTTTTGATAATTGAGGAAATTTATCTGCTTTTGAAAGAGTTTTCGTTTGACTGACCTTCGTTTTTCTGTTTTGAATAAGTTGCCTTAGGAATGAATAAAAGTTGTGAACAAACAATGTTTTCATAATGTTTTAAATATCCAGGAAGATTTTTTTTTGTCCATTTTCTTGGATGCAATTTATCTTATTTTGTAAATGAGTTTTATAAGTTTTATCATTGAAAAAAAAAAACATTGTGTTGTTTATTAATGCTTGTCATGGAATTTTTTAGGATTGAAATATCCATTCTAAAGTGGAATTGATATTTAAATGCTTTATAAACATTGGATATATGTATAATTCAGCTTATTCTATCTTTTTATCTAGAATTTATATCACCAAATGATGAAACTGACTGCTGAATCCACAGCTCTCACTTTTAATTATGTATTTAAAAGGTGTGTTTGCATTTATATTCTAAAGAAACTAATTGCAAACTAGTAGAGACAACTATGAAATCAATATAGAAATGCTGTAATTGCATTACATGAGCATGTTACTATCATGTAAACAAGCTATTTCAAATTTTCATTATGTTTTAATACTTTTTTTTGTCAAATGTATGTAGTAATTTTTTATTTGATAATTATGTAGTTTTAATATTAGGTAGGTAAACATATCTGAACTGAAAAGAAATTTTAGGAATAATTTTAAGAGATGAAAGATGTTGTTTTGATTGTGCAGGTTATGTCAATAGAAAGGATACTTTTTTTACAAATTAAATTAATTTATTAACAAAATGTTAAACAACAGAAATAATTATACACACATCTGTGTTAATAATACTAATTAAATACAGTAAAACAATTTGATTAGTAACCATTTATTAATAAATAATTTAGAGCAATATTAGTTATTGAATACTGTTAGGATGCTAAAAGGTTTTCAAAAATTCTTCAAAGATGAATTTCGGGAAGGAAACAGTTGATAAGATATTTAGTGAAATGTGCTGCACCCTCTTGAAGCAGTGCGAGTTTTTCAAGCCATTCTTTCATCCATCAATTATATCTTGAATAAAACAATGATATTTTATTCACCATGTTTAAATTTTGTTCTTCTGAATGCAGTTTTCTCTAGCATGAAGTAGAAATGACTAGATTACAAAATAACTTTATTTAAAAAAACAAGACTTTCCAAAAAAAGATAAAAGAAACTGTTACAAAAAAAATAAAGAAAAAGAATGATTGTTTTTTCTTTTACAGCAAATGTAATCTTAAAGTAGACAAATGAAGCAAAATGCTATTATAACTAATTATAAGTTTAAGTAGCATTCATTGTCATAAAAACAACTTCCGACTCATTAAAATTTTGATTGCTTAAGAAAACAATCACTATCATATACGTAATTCATCAAAAAACAACATAAGTAAAAGCCTGTAAATACACATTCAGATTTAATTAACCTAGTTTCCTCTAAAGAGACTTGGTACCCTTAGACTATTTTTTTTATTAATGCATTTAAAATTTTTGTTTTCGGCAGCTATGTAGAGTTTCTATTCAAGACAATGATTTTACATGAAAATTAGAATACATTGTAAACACAATTTTAATTATTTTTTTTTTAAATTAAAAATTAATTTTTTTTTAAAAAAAAATTAAACTCCTACTCCTTTTTTATTTATTAATTTCTTAATATGAAATATTTTTTGTAATGTTTTTAAGGATATTTAAATAACTTTAGGGATCTATTTTGTAATAGCATATTTAGTTTTGGAGGGGAAAAAAATAAAATGTGGGTTGGCATGCTAAAATCCAGAAAAAACACAGATATCTTCTACATTAAAATTTGTTTTAGAAAAAAGCAAACATTTCTTTGTAAAATGGATCCCTAATTTTGTTACATGTATTATATATAACACACAGAACAAAAATGGAAGTGATTGACTTATATTTGTAGGAGGAGTAGCATTTTAAATGCAAATGAATAAAAAGTATTTTATTATCGATTGAAAATTTGAACAAGATGTATAAATATATATAGGGAGAGTGTGAACTAATAATAGGAATTAAAAAAGAAATTCTCTAAATAAAATGGTGCTTATATAGAACACTATTTACTTCTGAAACATGATTTAATTCTTATATAAGCTTAAATGAATTTAAAAAAAGTTCATCACTATTAAAAAGTGAAACTTGCATTGTTTATGTTCTAGTTAAAATGGCTCAAAGAAATGAAAATTATTTTGACATCAAATCAAAGGAAAAAGCTAAAAAGCAAATGGATATATCTCCACACGTATTTCTATTTTTAATAAAAACTAAGAAAAAAATTATGCATCCTCATTTATTACAAGCAAATATTCATCAGATGTATCAGTATTGTTAAAAGAAATGATATTGTCCTTAAATTTTTGACAAACAAAATGTACATGTTTACAAATAAGAAATCTTATGGACTAATTAATATAAGTACAAGTGAGGGAATGGATGCATATGTTACAATTGTAACATATAATGCTGCAATCACAATAGGTGTTTTTTCGATGGCAAAATATTCTTTCGTTTTAGAGAAACTTTTATCGTGTCACTGTTGTAACAGTAATATTTTTTAAATTAATTTCCCTCATTTCAGGAGATAATTCTATCCATTGTTATTTTTTGCAATGGCACTAAGAACAATTGAAAAAGAATTATTTAACCTATAACTATACCACTAGCTTCTTCATATTAGAGTAGTTGATGTTAATAACTCAACGAGAACTCTAGCAAATGGTCCAAATTGTTATCTTCCACAGATTTTTTTAAAATAATCAATTATTGTTTTGATTTCTTCATCTTTATATTCTTAAACAAATTATTTGTACATGCATTAGAAAGTTACTTAGTTCATTTCATGAAAAATTTGATTAAAATTACTTTCCAATGACATTATTCAATTTTTGATGTTAATATTTGTCTTTTCCAGTTACACAAGTAATGCCTGCTGCATAGTAAACAAAATTATTTCCCCATAAACTTTTAACCATGCATTATATATATAAAAATAAGGCATGATCATCAGTCATAAATACTTTTAATATTAAAGTCAGCTGTTTTTTTTAAATTTCTTCAAAAACAAGTTGTATTATTAATTTCAGAACACACATTGTTCGAGTAACAGACGGTAACTGGGAATCTCATCGTTTCTATCATTAACAATCAAAGTGGAAAGCTGTATTTGTTGGTGCCATTAGTAGAATGGAAAATAAGTTGTTCTTCTTAGACTTACAATAGCTCAGTTGAGCTCATTCATAATACACTAGTAAAATATTTAATATCAGTTATCATCAGGAGTACTACCTACTCATTTTGCATAATTAGAGCTTTTTAAGTAAATATGTATGATCCAGCAATTTGGCAAAATCAGCCCTTTAATAGGGCTTTGTGAGATATGCAATCTCACATTTTTCCAGAAAGGGAGCTATAATGTCCACTTAAAGAAATTTCATCCATCATATTATTCGTATTACACAGTTGATGTTGTATGTATTCAAGAACGAGCAGTATAAACTTGATCTTATGAGAGATTTGATCAAACAATCTTATGAAGATACAAATTTAAATTTGAAATATATTTTTCTTACTCTGGCAAGGAGTTTGATGAATGGAAAAGACAATGTCATTATTTATGAATAAAGAGGTAGCAAGTGCCATGACAACATCGTTTGTGAGAATTCTATTTGCATAGGAGTAGCACAGAAAATTTAAAACCAGAAAGGAATCAACATATTGCATAGTTCTTGAAGCAATGAAACTCCGTTGTGTAGCATATCAGATGCTCCTTTAATTCAAATGGAGGTCGCTAGTTTCAGAAGGCGTTGTCTAGATATTGAGAAAGGATGCTGAAGGCTCGGGGGATGTCACTACGACTCTAGGAGGATGTTACACGAGGGTGATGCCCTCGTGTTGCTTTTAAGTATGACAGCAGTAAACAATCAATATATTACAATGTCATATTGTTTTGCACGAGATTGGGTGGCCACGGTAGCCTAATGGTAATGGTTTCAGATTCGTAGCCAGTGGTTTTCGTTCAGTCACGTGTTCGATTCTTGTTCGTGTAGCCGGGGCCCCGAATCCTCCCGTTGGCGTGATGTGGAAGTTAGGAGAAAGAGATGCTAGCTCAGGTGTTGTCCTCGTCACTTGACCGAGGTTCAAAATAACGAGGGCCGTCGACAATAGCCCTCGTGTTACTTCTAGTGAGACGGTAAACTAAACTAAACTTGCACGATGTAATTCAATTAAAGTGTTCATGTGCATCTTTCTTTTTACATTAAAAATAATCCATAAAAAATGAAGAATGATGTATGTGATCACCGTAATTTTGATTTTCGGACTTTTGTTTAGTTGTTTATTAACAACAGAATGCTCAAGGCTATTCTGCACGGTCCTCGTACGTTTTAATGTAGGTCAAGAGAAAAGGACTTAACCTACGTTACAATAAATGTTAGAGTTTAAGACTCATTATATTTTATGTACATCAGTCCCACAAATTGGTAGGTTTTTAGTGGCATCAGTGATGCACCCACGATTCAATAACAAACCCTGAAACCGATTTAGTGATTTGGACCAGTAGGGTTGATACTTAAAATTTTTAAGTTTCCTCACTTTTGGAAGGTCTTAGGTCCCATTTCAATTAAACAGAGACAAGCTCCTATATTAAGAATAATGAGAGTATAATAAAATTTGGAGTCGAAATCGCAAACATCGACTCAAGGAATATACATTGCCACAAGATATTGACCGTTATCATTAGATTTAACTTGGTAAAGGAAGTCCAGATTCGTCAATTTGAAAGAAGCGATATATTTCCCTATTTTTCAAAAATAAAAATTGAATTAAATTTTGTTTGAGAATATGATTTATCTCATATCATATGCAGTTTCTCTCCCAAAGCATTGCTTTTTAAAGGTTTACCAACAACAAATTCAAATTCTGTTATCAGTACATAAATCAATATGTTGAAGAAATATCAAAATAAAATAAATATCTAAAATTTTGAATAGTTTCATTACTAATAATTAATATTATGTAATGACATATTATAGTTTGTCTACCTGTACTTATGATACCATAAAATGTTTCTTTTTCATTTTCAAATGTCTACCAAATTATTTCTTTGTTACTACCAAGCCAATTTATATGCAAAGAAACTGGAACGGAATTTCTAAGTAAAGTAATTGAATTAGGAATTTTACTTACTCCTGTAAAGAGAAGAAAAAAAAACTTTAGTTGTGTGCGGGTAATTTTATGCTGGTGAGTTTTGTCATATTAGTTTAGTTTAAACAATGGATACAACGGGTGAAAAGTGTAACATGTGCAATATTTGTAGTAAAGAATTCAAAAGAAAGAGGTCATTGTTCAACCACTTAAGATTACATAATAAAAGTTGCATTCTTCAAAAAGAATTACAAGACTTTTGATGAAATGCATGCAATGAAGTCTCATGAACTTACACCTCATGTAGGAAAAATTGATGAGTGTCAATTTTGTTCAAAAACATTTCATCTAAAGGCATGCTTGGACAACCATTTGATGATTCCTTCAAAAGAGAAATCTCCTACTTGGGAAATATGCAACAAATTCTTTTAAGGATGCATAGTTTAAAACGACATCTGCAAACTCATGCAGAGAAGGAACTGAGCTGTTGTGAAATTTGCCTCATCATCTTTAAACAAAAATCTTATTTTCATAGACATTTTCGTACTCATACAAATGAAAAGGCTAATTTTTGTCATGTATGCAACATGGCTTTTTCCGTTCATCACAGATTAAATTCGCATTTACTCACTCATACTGGCGAAATACTTTATGCAATATATATAACAAATTTTTTTCTGTGAGTAGTGGTTTAAAAAATCACTTACGTATTCTTACAAACAAAAAGTCTTATGTTTGTGAAATTTGCAAGAAGGCTTTTTCTCGTAGCGGACATTTAAAAAGGCACCTACGTAATCACGCAAACGAAAAACCATACATTTATGAAATTTGGAAAAAGGCCTTTTCTCGTAGCATACATTTAAAAATCAATTTGCGTATTCACACTAAAGAAAAACCTTACGTTTGTGAAATTTGCAATAAAGGCTTTTCTCACAATATAAGTTTAAAAGTGCATTTGCAAAATCTTTCAAGATGATGGCCTTAAATATGAAAAATGCGATGATAATATGTCTTCTTGTACTCAAATTTCTAACTTTTTGGGATTTTGAATCAAACCTTGGAAATCGATGTGTCTTCATTATGAACAATGAAAACTTTCTAATGCTGTAATTTTTTTAAATTTATTTATTCGTATAGGAATATTGTATGTATATGAAATATAAAATTAAAACACTTTTATCTCGATTATGCCTTTGATCTGCTGCTTGTGGCGGCATATTTTGTTTTTAAATTAATTTAAAATAGAGAAGCAAGCATCTTTTACATGTGATTTTACTTCTGAACTTTAATTTTCATACCATTAATTGTATGCTTTCTAATTGCTGTGAACTAATTTTTCATTCTTTTTCCTTTTATGCAAGAAAATTTTTTAATTGTTTCTTTGGTGAGAAAATTGGTCTTTGATAAATTTAACGATGTAAAATATTTTTTTAACTAAACGAAATAATTTATGTAGCATATATTTAGGAAAAACTATTCAACTGTCATAGTTGAAATATTATTTCATTTAATATAGTGAAAATATGTTATGAGACAAAATAAGTTTTTAATCTTATTTTGATGCATTGTTTGCAAAAAGGATTAGTAGTGACTTTTAATTAATCTAATTGCTATGTTTTAGTTTGTGTTTCGTTATAGATTACCCATTAAATAAAAAAAATACAATTTTAAATATAAAAATAATTTATCATATATAATATTTTATATATTATTCTTATAACTTTTTCGAAAGAAAAATGTTGACTTCAGTCTGCATATATATATCACAGTTGATTATTCCTTAGAAATTACTTTGATGATATTATTTTTCGTTTCATTAACAAAGTTCGAAATAATGAGTTCTAATACTAACATAAATCATGTTGCTTCCAATTGCGGCGTTAATAAACAACTAGTTCCAGTGTATCTTTAATAAACAATGATTTCATGGATGAATAATGATTTTGCCAAATAAAAAAATAGAATATTCACGCTGTTGGCTTAATTGAAGTCAAACATAAATTGGTTCCAAAAAATATTCCTTTTTATAGCTTTACCATTTTTGTTCAGAGGTAAAGTGTATGTATAGCACACGAATTAAAACTATTTCAATTTCGAAAAAAAAATATTAGGATTAATGAACAAAAAATCAACTGAAGTTTTAAAATTGTGCATTTATTTAATGTACTATTTTCCAGGTTTTTTTTCCGTATGAAATCATGTTGCATTAAAACAGCTTTGTATAAAAAGTTGTGATTCATGCATCTTTTAAACAAAGATGCATAATTCACATCTTATTTGAATCTTTATCTTATATTAAAATACAAATTACATTTTATTTTAATATTTAATCCTTATACAATAATTTATTATTCATCTTTTACACATATTTATACAAATGTGTTTCGGGAAAAAGCTAAAGTCGCTCTGAGTTAGGAATTTTGTTTAAATTTATACCAAACTGATTCACACACACACGAATACTGATTTCAAATTAAAAAATTTTAATGCTATACTAATGATTCTAACTTCTATAATACGAAAGAACTTCATTAATAACATTCTAAAGTATATTTTGTATCTTAAAGTGCTGATTCGATTTAACTGAGGCAACCGATGGCCAGATCCTGTTTTTCCTGGATCATACTTAGATAAAAGAATGTTTTTGTGAATAAGGAATAAAATTAATCATTATATCCTGTCTATTAGAAAAAAAATGAAATTTATTACACATAGTTGAAAGCTGGTGAACATTTTTGTTCGTAAATAATCAAATACAACTATTTTTGCTTTCTATCAATTATATTTTATCTTTGTAAGTAAATAATAAATTTTAGTAAGATTTATGATTTTCTTAACCATATTAATTTAATTTCTTTTTCACTGATAAACAGGACATAGCCAATTATGCATAGGTTCGTCCTTTTTGTGAAAATTATCTAATTTAATATCGGTTTTCAGTAATGTAAAAATAAAACACGACATAAATTCAATTGATTTTAAATCTTCTTTAAGCTCTTTTGTCGATGATAGAAACATTGAACATCAAAACTGAAACGGCAAACCCAAATCCATCATATACCAGAAAAATAACGCGGGATCTCAGGAAATAGTATATTTGATTATAAACAAATGAAAAGGAAGGCGCCAGATATGGCATTCCTATCATTAAACTTGCATTTGGCGCCAAT
>BMAW01082406.1:0-31479 GCA_019974015.1 Nephila pilipes
AGTTCTGGTCAATATAAAGAGCCACATTGCATGCCTTACAGATAATATTTTTTTTTTTTTTTTGTATATTCTTTTTCGCACAATATGCGCATCTTCTTTTCTTTTCGTCAATCGGTCAATGAGAAAATTTATTATCATTTGCCTTCTCTTTTTATTTTTTATTACTGAAAGTTCTGTATTTTTATGATTTATTTTTGCTGTCAAAGATTTGATTAAATTCATTCTTAACTATTTTAAACTGAATTTTGATGAAGTTTGGTACGACTTAAATATCAGAAACGCATGCAAAACAGCAATATCGATTAATACTTCATGGAAAGATAAATTTTCTGTGTGATTATACACTTCTTTAAAAGTTGTGTTAAAACAATCGAATATTTTTTTTATTTTCCACTATCTGTCGTAATTTGGAGAATCTACCTTCTTTTAAACTATTATCGGAAAAGTATACAAATTTTAATATCATTAGGAAATGATCCCGAGGCATCACTTCTCTGAAAAATGAAGTTTCTATCAGATTATTAGTTGTTCAATAATATTGTAAACTGTCTTTTTCGTTGTTTCACATCAGTAAAAATAAACCAAGAAACTTTAAAATTTCATTTATGTCAGAAATTATTTCCTTGAAGGTGCATGTTTTATTCTGTCAGATGTTTCTCTAAGAAGATTAAGTACATGAAATGCATACCTATTAGTTTCTTCAACCAGAACTGATACAATTTGATCTATGTAAATCAGTTTTAAAAAATCACTTTTATTTTTAAAATTGCTGGCATTAACTTTTAATCTAACTTTACCTATAAATGGCAATGCATTTACAAAGCCTTCGACCTTTTAAAATGGAAATAAGTTTTCTACTGCCTCATCAAAATCAGCAGTTACATCTAAATCAACCTCCTTATTATCTTCAAAAATGCTATATTCCAATTCAACTGCGAACTCTGAATCACTATCATTAACATTTTCTTCATCTAAATATTTCATCAGATTCTCAAACTCTATCTCTGTGAGAAATTTTCGAGGCATTCTGAAAAATCGAAGAAAAACAAGAGAAAAGAAAATCTATCGTTCATAGACAACGTAAAGTTGACGGTTGGAGTATTTTTTGTTTAAATCTGGTTGTTCCTAAAGGTCGCCACAATCATAAGAAATTCGTACACAACTCATAACTTTGGCTAAAAATATCCCCACCCAATTATGGACAAGAGAAGAAAATTCATAAAAAGGGAAAGTTGTAATAGGGTCTGCTATAAAAAAAGAGGGGAAGATCGGTCTCTAGATAGCAGTTGTACTGCAGCTGAAGCATGTGACAAAAATGTTTTTCGTACAGCATATGTACCGCCGAGTTATAAAGGTTAAAGTCTCGAAGGTTGGTGAAGCGAAATTGCGAATAGCCCTACGTCACACGTTCAGTTACCCTTTTTTTAAAAACTCGTTTGATTAATAATATCTATGATATAAAATTATTTATTCGGTGAATTATCTGTAGTTTAAATAAACTTTATTTTACTTAACATCAAATGCACGGACTACTTAATTTGTGTCAGAAAATAGATACGGCTGTATGGAATAATTCACACATTTGATATTTTCGTCTCAATTAATGGAATTAAAGTTGTTCTAGAAATGATTTGTTTGCCTACCATATTGAATAATACTTAATTCAGAACAATTAGTTCTTTCTTTTTCGGCTATAAAATCTTAAAGAAGTGGAAAATTTGTAAATGACGAAAATAACATCACAATAATTTAATTAAATTCCTGTCAAATTTTTCTTGAGCATCAGGCTAGTCTAAAGGTCTAGGTCTCTGATTTGCAGCCGGCTGTTTCATCGATTCATGTGTTCGAACCTTTATGCCATTAAAACCGGGGTAATGCACGTTAAATCTGTCGAGGTTCAAAGTCTTTCCTTTAGCATGGTTTAGAATATTGGAAAAGGAGGTGTCGTTCTCATCACTTGACAGAGATTCAAAGTTAGGAGGTTCGTCACCAATAGTTCTCGTGTTGCTCCTTGTGTCACGTTGAAAAACTAATCAATCAATCACATTTGACCATCATAACTTTTTCAAGCAATACTTTTGAAAGAAATTACTCATTAACACAATATTGTTTGTGGTAAACTTTCAATTTTTTATTATAAACACATAAACTTACAAGACAGACACACATAAAAGTAAAGTTTAGATGCTATTCTACAGAAAGTTTTATTATTCCATTAAATAAGAAAACTACGTACTTGTTAAAATGAAAGTTTTGAAGGTGTCACCTAATATAAAATTATTTTCGTGTACAATTTACTCAAAAATGATTTGCATTAATGATTTTTCGGTCATATCAGTGAATGAGGATAATATATTTATCTGGATATACTTGATTTTCGGTGATAAAGGTATATTAAAAACATTTTTTTAAAAAATGTAATTAATTTTCTAGGTAAATGTTTTATAGGTGAGAAAAACGACCAAGGGTTTTAGATTTAATAAGAATTCAATATGATATTGATTGTCTATTAATTTCACACTTAGATGCAACACGATAACTACTGGTGACGGATTTCGTAATTTATACCCATAGTCAGGTGACGAGGACGACACCCGAGCTGGCTTTCCTTTCTTCATGTTCCCACACCAACTTGTAAGAGGGAGTATAGGAAAGCCAACGTGAGCTCGGGGAGCCTGCTCAGATTTGATGGCGGTTCTTAGCGGAATCAGGAATCGTACTCCTGACTCGACGAAAACAAAACATGATCATTCGGCAATTACGACCAATAATAATGAAAGATTATTATCGCGAATTTTTCGAGCATTGATGGCGTAAACGTTGAACTCTGAACCACAGAATGGGAGTTCCCAGGTTCAATCCCAGGACAGATAACATTAAAATTCGTGTTACAATTCTGTTTAATTATTTCCAATAAAAATTTCTAAAACCTTTCAAAGTTTTCTTTACATTACCAGGAATAGTGTTATGCTGTGTTTTAGTGTAACATAAAAACCCAACGATTTTCAGTCTGAAAGAGTTCTCAGCCAAGTGTAGCAGCTCTTAGTAGATTAAAAAGTTCTTCGGATGTCTCTCGTGTGTTCAATTCTACTGCTGCAACATCTAGGGAGAGGCGGGGGATACAACGATTCCTACGTCCTAAAACCGCATGCTGCGTTAAGAAGCAGAAAACCATTGAAAAATATTCATCATGAGTTCGAGCTCTTTATTGCATTTAGAAGATCAAATGAAATAATACGACGCACTCTGAGAAAGAAAATTAAAATGATACGCTAAATAAAAACTCAAAAATTTCTATACAAATTTTGTAAAGAACAGATTTATTCCCCTAAGTGCACATTTTTTTTATATTTATTAATAAAACACTCAAATAAATATAAGAATCATTGTAAACGATATCAAGAAATGGACTTTCATAAACTTACCTAATATTAAAATTAAAGGGAGTGATAAATTATTAAACTGAATATATTTAAGCTAAATGTAATAAAAATTAAGGCAAACGATAAATTATTAAATTGAATATTATATCAACTACATGTAGTTAAAATTAAAGCAAGTGAGAAATTATTGAATTGAATATATTTAAGCTAAAGTTAATTAAAATTGAAGCAAATGATAACAAATTGAAAAGTGATGTGGTACGCCAAAACGCTCCACTACAAAAAATAACATTTTGAGTGGCAAATAATACAACTGGAACTATGAAAGTTTTTACAAATATTTATAAAAGTTATAAAATTAAAATAAGGTACTTTATTTCATTTTATTTTTATATTCTGTCATTCCTAGGGTACGGTTTCCTCATAAGTTTGCATGAATAAAAAATGTTAGAAATATGTTTCTGAAACAGCATTCATATCATCATTGTTTGATAATTTATTTGCATAATAGCTTTGAATGGTAAAAAATTAAATTTTCATTTAAAGGTTTAATTACTAAGCAAAACACTACGGCACAAGAAAAAAAAAGAATATTTTATAATTGAACTCTGATAACAGTACTCGAGAAAGGAAAAAAAAAATTTACAAATTTAAAACATATACCGAATGAAGTGGGTGTTAGAAAATATAAAATATTATGCTCAGTTGAATGAGTACTGAATTTAGTCTAACTGCTCAAAATTAATTTAAAAAAAAAAAAACTTTTAGAAAACAGGAGCTCTGATATACATTAGTTTATTTGTACAAATAATTATATAAAATGGAGGAATATTCCAGATGTAGTTAGTTTTTCAAATCATGTATTTCCCTCCTTCATAAAAAAAATGATTAAAATTGTATATTTCTTTTATATTCAACTCATTGATATGCAAATGTTAAGACGTCAAGTGAAATTGAAAAAAATAAATAAATAAAGCAGAAACTATCAATAGGTACATTTTTTTCCTTTTTTACTCTTATACAATCTTTAAAAAATAAGTTTGCTTAAGTTCAACTGAATTTTTACAGGCAAGAAAAATACTATATTGAATATATAATTCGTAGTAAGAGCAAATGTTTTGTGTGCTGGCAAATATGTTCACCATGTAAATAAACAGGTGTCATCTGTTGATTTTAATTATTAGATTGAAAAAATGGGAGGGATCGGTACTGAAAAGAGGAACGAGCATCGATATAATTGAGGGTAGAGTTACGGTTGGCGGAGAAGCGGTAGAATTGGCCGTAAAAAACTTTTTTTTAATTAAGAAGGCTTTCTTTTGTAGAGAACAGAGCTGAACTGCATTTGATAAGGGGGATATATGTTGGAACTTTACTCAAAAATTTGTAACTATTTTTTTTAATATAGGGAGGAGCATTGATAAATATTTGACTTCATCAGCTGATATCAAGGATCAAAATATGTTATCTAACATAGATATTTCTTTTTTTAAATATGATTTCTATCTATTTTTCTAAGTTAACTTCTATTCCACACTTCTACAGTGACGTTTCCAGTTGGTCTATATATATTTACAAGCGTTTTGAATATTAATCCGAAGTTCAAAACAAGAGGGAGAATGGTGTCTCTCTGCCACATTTATGGTAATCTCTACGCGCCTATTATATACATAATTTGTTATTTAGATTATTTGTAATTATATAAAGGTCTCCAAACAGCCCGTACTATCACTATCCCGCTTTAAGGGACAGGAGAATAAATTACATCCAAGACATAGAAAACCAGCCTTTCACGGTCCAAAATTAAAACGATGTGATCTGATCATCTTTCCCATGATTCCATGCGCTCTCTCACTTCTGGAGAGACCCAGCAGTGTTCAAGTAAATTATTTCTAACAGAAAAGTTAAAGCTACTTAATGCGCGTTTTGACGTTCAGTCGCTCTCTATTAACTTAATACTTCGCTCTGTTCAACAGAAAATTTCATCCTCGGTTTTTACTTTCAATGTTCGCCAAAATATACTATCTGCAAAAACATTTGTGAAACTGGCTGCAGCTATTTTGTCCTAAAAATAATCATTATAACACAAGCGGAAAATTTCTAGGTAACTTCCTGCAGTATAAAGCTCTCCTTTACTTGATATATCGTTTGTGTTCTTTTGTAGTAAGTATTATCAGAGGATTTTTATTGAAGTCAGTACAACAAGAAAACAGACTTTTAAAGCAAAAAAAAAAAAAAAATGAATCATGAAGAAGGAAAAATCGAAAAAAATTCTTCATAATCATGTACATGAGCATAAATTAAATCAATAAAAATATGAAATATCATTAAAAAGGCTTAAGAATTAAGACAATGGAGATTTTAAAAATAACTAAACAATGAAATTTCAAAAAGAAATTCTAAGAACGCTTAACGATGTTTCTTATATAACTATAGATAGTTCTTAAGAATGAAATAAATGCACACAATTCTAGAATTGGATACCCTAAAAATAGCGAATTTTAGTGGTTTATATATATATAACAGTTCCTCGTGATTTCAAGGACTTGAAGAATATTCTCAAAAGATATTCAATTTTTAAATAAAGAAAATTACATTCATCATTCTTAGGCAAAATATTTGATACTACAAATTAAAATTGAATAAAAATTATTTTGTTCTTATACAAGTATTTTTTCAACTTAGAGGTGAATTGTATAGATTACCTAGCAGCTACCTAAGCTTTATTTTTGTAAGTAACTATATATAACAATTCAAAAAGTTAGAAATTCGTAAGATTCTCACTCTTTTTGCTTGCCTACTGTAAAGAAGATTTTTTTCTTGATATTACAAATTTACATAACAACTTACTTTTAACATAATAAAAATTCAATTGAATTATTAAAATTAATGATATAAAACTAATAAGTAGACGGATAATTAGAATTATTTTGAATTTTTTATTGAATAATTCTAATCCAGGATTATTCTAACTACGCCCTAAGTAAGTATTTGGTCATACTTTACGAGAGTTTTCTGTAATATGTATCAATATTTCAGAAACTCTCATATTTCTCAGTTAATACATCCATACACTTATTCGATGTTACTAAAAATCTGGATTGCTCACTCAAGATAATTTTCATGATTCTCAGCATTTTTTTTTTTTGAGAACCCTCTCTCTGTGACTTAGGGACAAAGTTAGAAAAGAGAGGTTTTTAATACGTTGAAAGCTTAGTTATTTAATTATTTCTGTGAATTCTGCATTCTTTATTTTGTATTTTTAGCAAAATATCAGTGGATTCATTCGTGCGCAGGCGATAATTTCAACATAATTATAACTTTGATGTATTACTTATCTCTATCTCCAGAAGAATTGAGATAAGGCGAATGAAGTACTTCGAGATGTAATCTAAACTGGTTATAAACTGTTGAATCGAGTGCACAAAAATCGTCTTTTTAAGCTACATAGACATTCTGGTGTGAAAGTTTTTTTTTTTAGATATTTTTAAAAACATTTTTGGGGTCTTGTATTTTCTTTTTCGTCAAGTTTGGCTGCTAAACATCTTAAATTCTTTCATTTTGAGTTGACATCACAGTAGAGAAATACGAGGGTTATTGGCAATGGACCTTGTAATTTTTAACAATAATCAAATGAAGAACAAATTTGAACAAATCGAAGAAGATGACGACACCTGAGATAGTACCTTCGCATCAAAACTATCGAGACTATGCAACTCCTTTGGACGTAATAATATTTCATTATTCAAAATGAAGAGGTTTTAGTAGATTCAAGACTCGAACATGTGGCTCAACTGGAATGCTGATGTCAAGGAAATCACAATCATGATTGGTACATTATAACTGCTATACTTTCATTTTTAAGGAATGGGATGTTTATATAGTAGTTTAACATATGATTAAATTTTAAGAAACTGTGTGGGATCTTGAAAATTATTAATGTTAAAGAATTTGAGACACTATGACAATGAAAAGAAATTAAGAAATGGAAGGAGTATGCATACGGTAAACTGTTGAAAAGATTTGTGTGTTTTTCACACTTTTTTATCAATACGTTCTCTCTCTCTCTTTCTTTCTTTCTTTTTTTTTTCCCCTTTTTTTGTCTGTTAAAGAGTCGGTGCAAGGGGCTGCTGCAATGATTTGCTCTTGGCGAGGGAGATGGTGTTGAAATGGTCATATTGTCAAAAAATCCAAGTCTTGCCTTCAGTGGTCGCTTCTTGACAGGACGGAAATATTAAGAGTGGCTCAATTGCAAAGAGTTGTGAAGTTATTTAAAGTGTTGTGGAAGAGTACAGAGATTCATAAAGTTTATCTTGCATGAAAAATTTGCAAAACTAAGTAACAAATCGAAAGAAGGAGGAATTTTTTGAAAGAAAAACTGGAGAAAATAAATGTAATAAAAAGAAAAGGACCGGCTTATTAGAAGCGATTAAACAACACTTAGTGAAAAAAATTGGAAATTAATAGGATAAAGAGGAGCGACCTTGCGGTTGGGGGTTAGCGAGCAATGAAGATTAAATTGACAATGAGAGACAGAGAGAGATGGAGAAATACACAACGGATGGATAACAAACACATGAGAGGCCAAGGCATCGAACAAAAGGGCGCGCGGGGACACCAGCAGGGGGAAAGAAAGAAGGGGTGAAATTAATTATAATAAAAAAAAATAAAGGGATGGCGTGTCACCTAGAATGAGTGAAAGATGGAGTTCTCGCCGTAAAGGGTTGGCTTCTAAAATTGGTATGGTTTTTAGTTTCTCGCTTAATAGTTGAAAGAGGGGTTGCCATGGTGATCAACTGACTCGTGAAAAGAGCTTTATAACCTTCTTATAGTTCGGGAATAAATTTGATTTTCAAGTCATTACGCGGAAGGGAGAAATCTTGTATCTTTTGAGATGACGTTGTCTGCTTATAAGTAATTGGAGAAAATTTATGCTAGTGTTAGATGATGCGCCTCAAATCTGTCAGGTCTAAGTGAGGATCGCTTGTAAATATTGTTGATGTAGCAATCTTTTGCTTCTGAGGGAAATGTTAGGGTATTTTCTAAAGAGACATTTTTCGAGCTTTCTCTTAGTTTGCAGCATGTGGCATTTGAAGATTAATTTACTGTCGAGATTTCCTCCCATATGTATTTTCCCTATCCCAAGGAATATTTTTCTGAATAATCTGAGTTATACAATATTGTTTTGATACCCCCCTTTTTTAAGATGATCATAGAGTTGACATTTAAGGATTGGTGGAGATCCTGCAGAGAGTTAGTCATTTTGGAACATTTTGAAATGCTGTTGTGATTTGATGTGGGTAGTGTGAAGGCAAAACACTTGGCATACAAATGACTGCGTCTTCTGCACAAAGTCTAGTGTATAATGTTGAAGAGGTGAGGAAGTCACTAGTGTGGGCACTGTACAGGAATTGGACTGATAAGGTAAGTGAAAACATATTTGAGAAAGTTTTCGGTAGGAAGAGGATGAAAAAATGTTTCTTGGAAAGTTTTGAAGTAACGAATAATAGAAGTAAAGTTTTGAAGTATAGAAATAAAGTTTCTTTTAGTTTCTTGGAAGTGTTTGAAGTATCGAATCTATCTTTGTCTTAATAATCACCGTTTTTGAGATTTTATATTTTCAACGATAGGGAAGGAATCAAAAAATTTAAATGAAAGTTTTTTTAACTTTCACTCACTCTCCTCAGAACTTTATAGCTGAGGCCAGTTGTGTATTCTTTTTTACTCTGTAGGTACTCTAGTACGATGTTGATACAGACATACTATTTACAAATCTGAGCGCAAATGTATTAAGTATTTTAAATATTAATTCCTCGTTACAAAGCAGAAGCAATGAAAAAAACGTGGATGATAATTGCAATTCCATAAATATAATTTCAGTTTTTCCCCCTCAAACCTCTAAAAAGAACAAAGTAAACAACTATAAGAATATCATTTGTTTTACCCTTTTAAAAAATGTTTTAAAAAACGTATATTTCAATTGCTGAATTTTAAATTGTATTTTACGTGATTCAATTGATCTATGCTTATAAACTATCGTCTACAAAGGTATTTAAACTCTACGTCAAATCCTGGAATCTGCTCTAGTTCGTCAAAACATAAAACAAAAAGACAACTCGAAGTACAATTTAAGACTTCAAATGTAACATGATTTAATGCGTGAGTGTTGGAAAATGCTTTAAAAATGATAAATATTTATATATCTGAACAGGATATTAAAGGAAAGAAAATGTTTTTACCATCTTGAAAATTGAAAATATTTTAATTAATTAAATTATTTCTTAGACATCAACCACTTTTTTTTTTATATAGAACTAAGAATAGTGGAATTTATAGAACTATAGAGTAAAGTAAAGTAAGAAACAGAAACAGACTTTCCTTATTTAAAAATTGTTGAAACTTTAAGAAACGTCTCTTTTTTAAAGGATAATGTAGAATTGAAAAATTAATGTAGTGCTATGTAAAAGCACAAAGCCTGAATTTCCAAGCCGTGACTTGCGGAAGCATTCAGCCTGGAGTGGATATAAATGCTGATAAACAAAATGTACAAATGTATGTATGAAATTACGACTAAAGTATTATCGTGACATTTCAAATACGATTTTAGTGTGTTATTAATTTAAGAACGATGAATATTCCATTTCGAAATATTCTTTAGCAATGGAAATCATTTTTAGAAAATTATGTTTGCTTCTCTCTCCATTTGAATTTTCTTGTGTGTATATACTCAAAATTGAGCGCAGTTCTCCGCATAAAAGACTGGTTCATAAAGCATATTTTTGGACAAAGACAGTACTTCTAGTTCAAAAGTTTAGTGCTACCATTGTGTGCTTCCATCTGTTAAATTATACGATTCATGAATTTGACACTAACTTACAGATTAGATTTGATTTTGAAATCCTTTGTTGCTAAATCAAAATTTGATTGCTGTTTCCTCGAGTTGCAAAGGTCGCATAGCGTTGAGTTGTGTGGATCAGAACTAGATATATCAACATGCACGGGAAACCAAGAAACAATCAAGCTAAAGAGTTCATTGAATCTTCTCCAAAGAAAGTGAAGGCTATCGAGAAAGTCACGGCAACAATTATTTTAGGGGAAAGAGAGATGTGCGATTGTAATAAATGTTTTGTATGAAAAGACATTTGGACCGAACATGTAAACGATTAAAATTTCGTGTCCAACGAATGAATAGAGGGAGCTACAGTGCATCGGAATTGCGCACTCAACAGGTGTGTAAAAGAAGTGATTCTCAATCGGATAGTCAAATTTTCTGTTGCATTGCGATTTAGGATTTCTTCTTTCGACTGAAAAAAGTGCCTCGCAGCAGGATTCGAGCTCATCACGAGCAACTGTCAGAGTTTGAAAGAGGTCGTATCATTAGATCGAAAAAGGTAGGTCGGGGATATCGGAGAATTGCTCGTCACATGGGTCGAAGCGATACGGCGATTAGAAGATGCTGGCAAGAATGTGAGGACAATGGCAGATTCCCTGGAACCAAAACTCCTGGATTTGGTACAGGAACCAAAACTCAAATAACAAGAAATGTCTTAATTTTTTTTTAAAATAAACTACAAAATGACGAGTGAAATAATTCGTTAGATATTTAGGGAAAATATCTGTTAGTTAAGTTCAGTCCATGAAAATTTGAAAGAGAATGTAACAATCATAGGAGCATCATTGATTTAAAGAGAAAGGAAGAAGACTCAGTATTCTTAATCTTTTAGCGTGAATTTTGTTTTGAAATAATTCCCCCGAGGAGCAATTACATTGGACTATTCGCGATTTTTACTTCACTAACCTTAGGGACTTGTGTTTGATTTTATGAAATATCAGTTTCTTCTCAACCCAAATGAAACGTGATTATGTTATTTAAATTCAGGTTGAAATAAAGTAAATTAATTCAGACCTAATGATATATATAAGTAAAAAGAAATTTATAACAGAGAGAGAAAGTTGAACTGTGGGTATTGATCTAGTAAGAAGCATCTACTATCAATGAGTGATTGCTATCGACTGTTGATGATATAGAGAAAATGTCGAATGAAACGATTTCACATACAACTTGGAGGCCTCGGTAAGACTTATTGTTGTCAGCGATATTTAAATTGGTTGTCTAGGATTAAAATCCAGAGAGAGATCTACTATATTATAATAATTGAAAATAAATAATTAATTTGGATTTGTCTCGAATGTCATTAGACTATTTATTGACTTTTAAAGCTAGTTACATTTAATTAAATTTGGCACAAGAGTCAGACTGAATGGGGATTCCGTTACAGTGTGAGCAACTGGAAATGGATTTTCATTTACAACCCATATAAAAAGGAGTCGATACGTACATTTCCCGTTTCCTCCTTTAGTTCTGTAAGTTTGATGGGTGTAAAATTTCAGTTTCATTTCCTGAGAAGATTATTTATGTTTATCTCAGTCACAGGTACATGTTAAAAAATTATGTTTTTAAAAAAGATCTATGATATGGACAGATTATAATGTTTCATTGTTTTTGTTACCTTACCTAAATTACATTTGGATTTTGAGAAAAAATAATCTAGAGACTGATTAATTAATAGGGACCACTCTCTTATTAAAGGATCATTTTTACTAAAACTTAAGTTACGAGACTCTCACCTGAGTGAAAATTCAAGACCTATAAATATAATTTGATTCTCAGCATACACTGAAGAATGTCATTTAATCGAGTAAATTAATGAGATTTTGATTTTCCTGTCCTGGCATATTTAATCAGATTGCTTGCATGACACTTTTCGTTCTTAACAAAGACAACGTAATAGGAGATTAAGAGCCGAAAGAGGGTGAATAATTTATAGAAAGGAAGATGTTAAACATTTGTCGTCGGAAAACTCCGTTTCCGGTGATGATGGGACAAAGCCACTAAATCTTTTCACCTTTCACGCGCACGTGATCCCCGGTGCATTCATACGTGACATACTCTTTCTTTCTTTTTTTTTTTTTTTCTTTTGCCAACGGGGATTTTCTCCTCCACGTTTTAGAATTAACTTACTCATAGCATCAGATTAAGTGAATTTACAGGCTTTTATGACACCGAAAGATAGGTTATCATTACTTTTTTTTGTATATGACAAAGTCTGTTGTTGACAACTTCATTTACTACTTACGCCTAGAATGAAATTAATCTTGAGTAAGTTATCATTTATTCTTCGTAGTATTAACACAACATTTCATCCATTAATAAAGGTAAAATTGTTCGCAAATTTTGTTTTATTTAGATGATTTTTTTTTCAGAAGTCTTATTTGAAAGTATGCAAAAGAAATCGTTTGTTGATTGATTTGTAAGAGTATAAAAATTTATAAGAAAAATGTATAAACTTGTAAGTAAAATCATACACATGCATATTTCAATATGTCTGAGTCATTTTCACGATTACAATGAGACCAACGATTCGCAATATGACTGCAAAGATTTTTGATCATATTATTCCATTTAAGAACCAAAATAATATTCTACCATAGTTTCATGGCTTACTCGTATTCCTAAGTGAGAGAAAAAAAAAATTCCGATACGATAATTCGGAGGTGTTTCTCAAAATGATTTGCTTTTTATCAGACACTCGTCAAGCTACGATTAGAATTTGAAGCAAGTCTTATAAGGAATAAGCGCTAATCCAACTTTGTAGTCTATATTAAAATGTTTGTATTTTTTTTCGTTTCAAAGCATATTTCACGAGATTATTTTTAACTTTAAATCTGTTGGAAACTTTTTTAAAAAAAAATATTTTTGGTTTATTAACTGGCTTTAATAAAATTCACGTAATTTTTTTTTTCTGTATTCTTTTAAAGCATTCTTGAACGAAAAAGAAATTGGACTGAAAAAGTAATCGGATTGGTTTGGAAAAATTGTGCTTCTTTTAAAAGTTTTTCAAAACAGGGAATTGTTCAAATAAACTAATACTATTCATTTATCTTTTTTTCATGAGTTTTGCTAATTGCTGTGTGTATGCAATATCTATAGAAATGATTTAGTTTAGAAAGTACTGAATAATATTTTTTTAAAGTAAAATATGAAATGAATGCATGGAAATGATCAAAATAAAATGTTCGGAAGACGCGATGAGAATATGTATCATGGTCAATACTAAATCCTTAGTTTAGATAACCACTTTGATTGGCTTAAGGCTATCTTCACACAATCTTAAAGAACATGACCCAAACTTAGCTTTCTTTTACCCATAAAATTACTCTGAAAAATTAGCATTATATTTTAGTGATTTTATAATGCAGAGAGAAGCATATTATATTTTAAAGCACATTTCAATTTCACTTTTAAGACTACTCTGTTTCAATCGAATGATTTCCACATTGTTTTAGTCAACTCATTTTTTGCTTAACTTTCTTAAACTAATAAAGAAGCATATTTTAAAATTCCTTTTATAATTTCAAAGAGTCTATATGTTAAACGATATAAGTACTACAATTACACAAATTTGTATTACTATAGAAACTTTATTAAAATGAAAATATGTTAAGATTTTGAATTTTGTTCAAATAGAGAGGAGAAAAATAGACTAAAATATTTTAAAAAGTATTAATCATGTTTTACAGAGAGTTATTTGGCAATGCAGAATTATTAAGTAAAACTATTTATTTTCAAATTCTCTACAAAATAAACAAATTAGAAAAACGAAAATAAAACTGATTATTCAGCATTACTAATTATCAAGAAAAATGATAAATTTTTAATTATGTATATTTTAAATTTAAAAATTAGAAAACTTGAAAAAATAAAATATCAAGAATTTTAAAATTTTTTAAAGAAGTACCTTAAATTTTTTTGATAAATATAAAAACGGAGAACAATATAATAAATGTTATAACATGCATTAGACTGTTAAGTTGGGTTTTTCTAGGAATAAAATCCTAACTATTCCTATCAAAAGTATAATTCGTAAAAATTGGTCAAAAGACCAAAAATTCTAAACTAATTTTTTTTTAAAAAATATTAAAATCATACAGTGAATTATCAGTACTTAGTGGGAAGCCTTATGATACCTAAAAAATTATAGCCTCAATTAGTTCCCTTTTTATTTGATGACAGCCTCATTTGGACAAGAGTTTTCAAACAGTGCTACAAGTTTTCGATATGATTGAGGTCAGGATAGTTTCCTGTCCAGGACAACAATTCAATGTTCTTTGTACAAAACCACTCTTTCGATAATTTTACTGTGTAGTAGGGAGAAGAATACAACTTGAAAATTAAGTGAAGCATTGTTGGGAGATCCCTGATGGAAGGTAGAAATTTTGGTTCTAAAATAGTGTCACAGTATTTTCTTGCATTCAATACCCCATCGATGACATTAAGGTGACCAATACCATTTGCTGACATGCATGACCAAATCATAACACTAACTGGGTTCTTCATAATTGCAATCAGGATGTAACTCATCTGCTATTCTACGCCTTATGTATTTTCGTCCGTCACTACCGAATAATGGTATCTTAGTTTCATATCTCCATATAACTTGTAACCACTGATCATCTGTCCAATCAATGTGTTCCTTTACCCACTGTAGTCTCTTTTTTGCATTAGTGTAAATTGAAATAAGGACCTTTTCGTGGAATTCTACCTCTGAGTCCAACATCTGTTAATCTTCTTCTGATTGTTCTTGAACTGACAGGAACTCCAAAATCATTCAGATAACTTCTGATGGCCGTTGATAACATTCTTAGAGACATAGACTTTTTATTCTTCTGTCATCAACATATGTGGTGTACCTTTTTCAGCCTTTTCCTGCTTTTTTTTAAAATTTGTCTCCTGTTATCGGAAACAAAATTTTCGGACTCCAGATGTATTCACTGAACCACCTAACTGTCTTGAAATTTCAGCATAGGAAAGACCACTTTCTCTTAACACAATAATCTTACAACTCTTTCTAGGTATCCAATTTCTTCTTTTATTAGTAGTTATCACATTTTGAAAAAATATTAAAAATTTTATTACAATTTGAAAATGTAATTTGATTATATAAGAAAGAGTCTTCCTTCTATAAAATAAAGAAAAATGACTGGTTCAAACTGTAAACATGATTTCAACTTGTGCTGGTAGAAGCTAAGTGCTACTAACTAAGCAAACCGAAAATTTCCGCAGATAAGACGAGGTACAAATTTTGTTCGAAGGTTCATGGTTTTATCATTTATCTGTCTTATAAGACGACTCCCAAACTGTCAACTGTCTATGAATTTAGTTTACAACATTAAACATCATCTGGAACAAATTTTATTTTGTTGCATCTGACAGCACTGCCTATAAAAGCACATGACGAATCAATAACTCACATGTACCTCTAGCCTATCCTTAAAAAAATGTGGGTTTCTAATGCTATAAATAGCACTGAGTACGATTAGATATGGGATGCTAATGACGAAGTTGAAGTCGACTCATTAGGTACAGAATTCAACCCATATGACGAATTTCTCAACAGTGAACGCAAAGATGTACTTGAGGAACTACTCATCTTAGATGAAGAATGCAAGTATTTTTGCAAGATTCTAAATATAGTGAAGAGTGTTTTATTTTTTTATGGTTTTAATTTATGTAAATTTTATTCTTATTTTTTTGTATTTGTCCTATAAGATTACCCCAAATATTGGATAATATATTCTTAATAGTGTTTTATTAAGAATATAGGAGTATCACATTTTCTTGTTGTAAAATCAGAGTTTCATAAACCAGAGAGTAGAGATTGAGTTTTTTCGAATAGACAGCAAAAAAGAGAGGGGTGGCGAATTCTTTTAAAGAAAATTCAGGGAAGAGTAATCTTAAGCAATTCAACATAAATGTAACGAATCAGCTTAAAAGATTCTGATAATATATAATTAATTTATAATAAAAATTTCTACAAACAGTACTAAACAAGGAAGAAAATGCACTTAATTTACATTAAAATAGCTTATAAAATTCACAAAATATGTGCAGAATGAGAAAATTATTTTTACTTTCAATTCATATTTCGTCTTTCTACATAAGAAATAGTATCGGTAAACTTATGGTCACTGCCGCAGTTTCACCATCAGTGTTGCTTCTTTCGAATTGGGGTTTCAAATACTGATGCCAATAACAGTCCACCATGTAGACTTGGTTAATCTAGTTGCATCTGTCAAGGTCCCAGGTCCTCCCATGGAAATGGCATTTCAGGTGACTCTCCCGTCACTTGGTGGAAGTTAAGAATTAGAAATTCCATCGCCAATAGCCACCTTGTTGCTTCTGAGTGCGACATTGATCAGCAATCAATCAAAAATCGTTATAATATGAAGAATTGACTGTGACATGATATTTGACTTGGAGCTGTGTGGGTAGAAGCGACGACTTTTATACGAAGTAGAGACCGCACAGTTTATAAAATATTTAGTATTTGTTATGTTACGAATTATTTGCAAAGTTAAATTGCACAAGTTGTGTCTTTGGAAGAGCACAGGTATTAGTCGTTGAAAGAAGAGACAAAAGTGTTGGGGTTTTGAATGAAATAGAAGAATTAAATTTCATTCACATAATACCGTTACACATCATTTGATTTGAAGTAATGTCTATCAGTATATCAGAGTTGTGCGTTCCAAATTCGAACTAGGCTTTTAATATGAAATAATTTACTCTCTATATATTTATTATGAGAAACGTTTTTTTCTTCTTTCTTTAAAACTACGGTTTATACACAATTGTTTGCGTGAAGTGTTTTCATTTACTCTGCAATGACTCATTAAGCCAGAGAAAGGTAGATGTTCCCAAGAAATCGCAAGTGCAAAGCAGCACAGACTTTATGAAATTTAGTAATAAGTACAAAACATATATATATATATATATATATACGTGTGTGTGTGTGTGTGGTGTATTGAAATTAAGTACTCGTAATGTAAAACAATACATACAGCAAAAAACTTGTAATTTTAGAAATAGATATCTGATTTAAAACACAACTACATGGGATGGAAGTAAAACATTTTATGGACTTTTTTTTTCTTCGGAAACAAACTAATTAGTGTCACTGTTACTTTCTTCAGTTAGCTCAAGAATATTATGCAAGTGCAACTCAGAGAAAGCAAATATAGAGCAATTTTTTTTTAAATCTAGCTTCTAATTCTGAATGAAATCAAATTCCCTGTTACGGAAATGAATGAAGCACTTTGCCTCAGCTCTCAATCCAGATTCTGATGAAGAGATTCTCATCGCCTGAAAGAGGAAAAAAAAAAGCATCACTTTTTTGGATCTGTTATTCCTAAAATAATATATTTTTTCTTTTCAAATCCTTATAAAATTGATTTACTGTTCTGCTATTACTCCATTGATAAAATCAGAAAAGTGTCATGTCCCTAATTTTTATTTTCAGGGAGTTGAAAAATTAAATTTTCTCACTTTAAATTAAATCAAGTCTCCAACATGTAGAGCGGAGAGCACAACCCCTTTACTCACATAAAAAGCACTTTTCATTTTCCCTTCCTACTCATATTATCACATCTGTTTGCGACGAGCGCAGAGTAGGTATCTCTCATAATGTTCTAATCAGGCAGGTTTGATGTCAACTTAGATAGAAAAAATGCATAAAAAAGAACTTTTTTCCGCTCTCAGAAAAAAAGAACGAGGGGTTGGGGGTTGTCGGTGTAGCGGGGCCGCGGTATCCTTCGTTTCATTTTTGTTTTATTAATACATTTTAAAAATTTGTTTTAGCGCATCATATAGAATCATATCAAGGGAATGATTTCATATGAAAGTTTGGCTGCATTGTTAAGTCAATTTTAAAGTCTATATTGTTTTACAATTTTAAAAAGGAAAAGTTCAAAATTCTACTGGTCTTGAATTTAATAATAATTTAATATAGTTTAGTAAAATATTATAATATTATAAAGAATGATTTAAGCAAATTTAAGGGTTAATTTTACATTGACTTGTTTAGTTTGGGAGGAAAAAAAATTAGGATGTTGATATGTATGATACAAATGACAAAATATAGTTTAGTAAAATATGATTTTTAGTTGATATGTATGATACAAATCACGAAAGTCCGATATCCCTACATTTTAAATTTTTATTAAAATAATCATATTTTACTGGAAAACTGCATAGCTAATTTCATTAAAAGTATTATATAAAGCAATGAGAAAAAATGGAAGTGATTGGAAAACATTTCTGGAAGGAAAAACACTGCATTATTATATTTTTTCACAAAGTTTACAACAAAGTCAATTAACTTTTTTTTGTTTCACCTATTCTCAAAAATTTGTATTGGTAATAAAATTATATTATAATTAAGAATACAAATTGTGAAATTATTATTCTAAAACAAAATTATTCAATTATAAGTGATTGTTCATTAACGGCGTACTGAGAAGCAACACAAGGGCTCATTGGCAATATGCCCAAGGGGGACGAGCTAACCCAAATGGCTCAGAGCTACAAACCGGTTCCCCTGGAGACCCCCAGCTCAGCATTTATGAACAAAAAGATTTTTTGCATCAATAAACGACAGAGTCTAACTGTAAATGTTGGAGCAAGTAACAAAAGATAATACATAATTTTAAAATTCAAAAGAAAACAAAAGCTAACAATACGTTTATCGAATGTGACGTCATAGCTCTAATACTTCCAATTTCTCCTTTTTCTTTCTTTCTTTTTTTGGAATACATATTAATCTGTATTCTATTAAGGTCATGATTTCCTGCAAACAACAGACACTGTAACTCACGGTCAGTTTGCTCTGAGTCAACCAGCCACAACACAAAATACAGTGATGCACTCGAAAAGGAGAATTGAAACATTTAGAAAGGAAACACTAGAAAAATGTAATTGAAAATTTAGAAATTTAATCCAATATTGAAACAATTATAAGATTTGCTGGGTAATTTTATGAGCAGTAAGAATAGAGGATTTAAGCTTAAAATGCAAATTTGAATTTTCACACACGAACATCAGGTAAATAGCAGGAAAGCTTCAATAACAGGAACGTTTGAATGAAAACTTTCGGTAAAAAGGTAAAAGAAAACGAATTGGTCAACATCTCCAACAGAGCAACAGGAACATAAATTTGTATTTTTCAAATTAAAACAATTTAAATTACAAAGAAAGGGATCATGGCCAGTTAAGAAGCGAGTAATAAAACCAGAATTGGAATTAAATATTCAAATTTGGTCTTGGAATGTAGGACTGAACCCAAATACGGATATTACAAGTTAACCCCCATTCAGAAAGAGAAGCTTATTTTTTTAAATCTTAAAATGAGACTGAAAGGCAGGGACATTCATTTCCTCCCCATCAGTGGCAGTGAGCTTTGCAAATGAATCTGCGATTTCATTCAATAATTTCCGACTCGGGACGGACCTCGTAATTTTAAGCCTCTTTTAAGTGACCAAAACGACACCTGAATTAGTACCACTCTCTCCAAACTTCCACACCGTAACAACAGAGGAAACTTTGAGCCACCAAATAGATTTAACGAGCAACAGCCTCGGCCACGCAGTGGGTCTTTATGAGCATCAGAGGTCGAACCCACAAATCTACGAAAACCACCAGCCGCGCGTCTGTGACCATAACCATTAGGTTACCTTGGCCACAATTATACAAATAACTTGATGAACACACAACAAACAAATGCAAACAAACTAATTCAATATTTTGTTCTACAGAAACATTATTCAATAGCCACGTAGGACATTTGAACGAATACAAAAGACAATTGACTTCAGTATATTTTTTATTCAATTTACAATTATCTGAATAAGTTTAAAGAATTAGAACTAGTCTTGTTTCTTCACCTTTCACTAAATAGGAATATTAAACAATACATGTTATAATAAGATTTTACATCAAGCATTTTTTGAAAATAAGAATTAATTTTAGACAAAATTTCAGAGGTAAACTTTTACTAAATATATGTTGATCACATGGATTTTAGTTTGTTATACAACCAGAAAATTGTTCTAAGAATCAACTCAGATTTCATACTAATAATAGCTCTCTAAGAAATTAGTAAAACAACAAGACCTACCTTTCAAAACCTGTTTTCTGGAGGTTTTAATTTCCCCCTTATCATAGGTTTGAACTGCAATCACAATAGATCAGCAGGTCATATTTACAGATGATAGAAATACACGCACTCTCAGATTGTACGCATTTCACAGATTGATGTCACACTTTTCTTGTCTGCCTTAACGACAAATATGAGTTTCATATCATTGTTTCATCAGTTCAAAATGAATCTTGTGACAGGATTTTGCCAATTTGAGAATGATTACTTTACTCACATAATACTAGAAGAACAACTTTTTTTTTTAATTCAGTACAAACAATTTCACCATTTGTCAAAATATATAAAGGCATGTATCATTTGATGTAGTAGTTTGCAAAAGTATCAGAACAAACGCTCAAAGCAATAAGTATTTAATCTTGTTTCTCCAATAAGAAATTGAGCAAGGTTTTGTTTTCTTGGTATTAAAAAACAAAAAAAAAAAAAAAAAAAAGATTGGCAATTCATATATTTTCCAAGAATATACCTTAATATTACGAACATATTGATGTATTATTCACAAACAGCAAAGAATACATTTCAAGTAGGCAATTAAGCGAAAGCAAGAGCAAAGAGTAAAATAGAAATCAAAAATACAAAGTAACGTTACACTACAAGAGGTAAATCTGAGTGTTTGCGAGCCTTACAGGAAATATCAATTGCAGTCGCAGTAAAAGTCAATTCAACTTCTATGCTGGAGCGGAGAGCAGAAGCAACCCATTTGGCTAAAAGAAGTTGTCAAACATTTACATACTGAGAAAATGAGCATTGCAAGTCCAGTTCCACTTTTCTGTAGGAATTAAAGAGAAGTATTCTTGTTGGGGCAGTCATCGGACCCTCTAATCGGCAGGACGTCACTTCTGCCTCCTCGAAGGAAAAGTCACTCTGATGGGAGAGCTTACTTGAAAAGATACGGATAATATAAATCAACGCAGTATAATGAAGTGGCAGCATCAAAGTTGATTGTTTTACTTTCTTGACTTAAATAAATTAATTCAGAAAGCCATTTTGAGAATAACATCCCCTTTACAACAAATGTCAAAATCCATTTCAATACAAAGTGCGTATCTCAGTTCTTAAGTTTTATATCTAGTTTTTTTATGTTTGGAAATTTATAAATCTTTATGTCCTAATTACACCTACATATCTAACATAATGTTTCGGAATTGTGTCTTAGAGAAACAGATCTGTTAAAACAATGCTTAACAATGCCACTTTTGTGCATTTTATATACAACATTTGGACGTGCATGCGTTACCATGAGAAGGGAGGGAAAGGGAGCAGCTGCGGAGGAGGGGGAGTGTGTGTGGATTAGCGGACTGTGAGAAGGGATTTTATCCTTCCGTCACCTCTTCAAAGCATTTTAGTATTTTGCGCTTTACAATCCTCAATATCTATCGTCTCTCATAATAATATATTTTTTTTTACTTTCACTTCATCGGACCTTTTTTCATTGAAAGATGTGGGACAGGTTTTAATGTACTTGCATTTACTATATTTCTCCTCAGAAAAATGAAAATATCTAATCTTCATAATTAAATTCAGTTGTATTTTATTAAAGGGAACTATTTTCTTTTCAAAATTGATAAGCTAAATTTAACATAAAAATTTGTATAATGATACGTAAATTAATCTCACACTGACAAGTAATTATAAAAAAATATTTTCTTATTGAGTACTCAGCGAAAACAATACATTTATGGATTAAGAGTTTAGTTAGTTTTTATTAACGTCGCACTAGAAGCAACACGAGGGCTATTGGCGACGGACCTCGTAATTTTGAACCACGGTCAAGTGACGAGGACGACACCTGAGCTGGCACCCCCCTCTCCTAACATCCACACCACGCCAACGGGAGGACTTTGGGCCCCGAACAGATTTAACGTGCATCAGCCCCGGCTACACGGCGGGTCTTTGGTGGCCAAGGATCGAACCCGCGACTGAACGAAAACCGCCAGCCGCTATCCACGACCTTGACCACTAGGCTACCGCGGCCCCATTAAGAGTTTGGAAGAAAATCGCTAAACTTAAGTTTAAGGCAGGGGTCGCCAAACTTTTTTGATCATCGCCCCCTATATAATTTTTCGAAATCTCCATAGGCCCCCACAAAGGTAATTAAAATAAAACTATATATTAGTCTAAATATTTCATAAATCAGAAGCAGTAAGTAAAGTAGCTACAGATTTTTTACTTCTTAATGAGATGAGTGTGCCTGGTGTTTCTTGGCAAGGTTCGCTATATTGGGTTCGAAATTAGTCAATTTTAACCGTAAATCCCCTCGAAGCTCCACATTTAATTTATTTCTGTTTTTAGTTAAAATTGAATTAACGTGACTGAAACCGGCTTCAACCATATACGAACTTGGAAACGCCAGCATAAATGACTGAGCCATTTCGTAAAGTTTCACATATTTTTGCTTTATATTTATATTAGTCCAAAATTTATGTATTGTCAAATTTTTAATAAGCGTTTTTGCTTCAAGATCGGACAATAGTTCAGCAGGCTCATCTTGTATGTTGATGTCGACGTTATCAATTTGCGCCGAAAATGGCGCAATAATCCAATCAGGGATGTCGATGTTTTCCAAATCAACAAAGAGTAGTTTAAAATCATCGCTTAATTTTTGAAGATGATTTGTATATATTTCCAAGTTTTCTTCTTTTATTTTTAATTGTTGCAGATTTGAAAAATACTTATAATCCTTACGTAGCAATGAAGATCTAAATAAATTTAATTTTACTTGGAAGCCTAACAGTATTGTCTGAGCTTGGATAATTGTTACATCTTTTCCTTGAAGTTTTGTTTGAACGTCATTAAATTTTCCAAATAAGTCTGCTAAATAAAAAATATGGTTCTTATTGTTTTGGAGTTCATTGCTTAGAACAGGATTTATTTCGTTCAGAAATTCTGTCATGGAGTCAAATAAATTGACGAGCCGTTGCAAGCATACACCTCTAGACATCCATCTAACCTCGGTGGGCAGAAGTAATTGGTTAAATAACTCATTGTTTTCCTCACAAAGTTTGGCAAATAATCTTGATTTAAGAGGTTGAGCTTTAATTTGATTAATAGATTTAATACAAAACTGTAAAGCTTCATGTAACTCTGAACTCAGATATTTTGCTACTAAGTTGTGTCTATGCAACACACAGTGAATAGTACGAATACCGGGCACTTTTTCTTTGAGGCATGTAGCAAAACCTCGGTAACGCCCTACCATAGAAGGTGTGATATCTGTGGCTACTGCTATTATATTTTCAAGCGGAATGTCATATTTATATAAATATTCTTGTAAACATCTAAAAATTGTCACTCCCTTTCCATCGGTTTCAAGATATTTAGCAAATAAAAATTCATCAATGACTTCTCCTTTAATTTTACTGAAATATCTAACATACGCCATAAGAATAGCAGAAACGCCAAAAACAGATTCATCAAGTTGTATAGAGAACTTGCAATTTTTTAGCTCCGAAACTACTGTGTTTTCTATTTCATCTGCCATTTCGTCAATACGCCGTTTTACAGAACTTGCACTTAATGGCAAAGACTTTAAAACATTAGTAGAGTCTTTTTTCATCACATTCTCAATGACGTCTTTAATTGCAGGTACTACAATTTCTTCTGCGATTGTGTGGGGTTTCCCCCTCTTTGCTATATTAAGCGAAATCTTGTACGAAGCAATTAATCCTCCTTCATTTTCAATTTCAGTAGACTGTTTCATAAAACTTTTTAGAGTTGGTCGACATGAGAATTTTTCTTTGAGTTTTTTGAAAAATTGTAATTCTTCATTTTTTTTTATCTGAATGAAGCCTTTCAAGATGATCTTTCATTTTTGACGGTTTCATGTATTCATTTCCAAAAGTTTTTTCGCATATAAGACACATAGGAATAGTTTCATTTGTCGGTGAACAAATAAATCCAAATTTTAAGTAATCCAATGAATAATACCGACATTTCTTTTTAGATACTGAAGCTGTCATTTTTAAATTAGGGTTCTGTAAATAAGTTAAAATTAAGTTGGTATATTATACTAATCCACATTATTAAAGCTTACCTTTTCACAAGTAACAATAATTAAAATTGATATCAAAACTAAACGAATAGTTTTATAGAAACAATAACTAATTATCCAATGGTAGATATAATAGTAGTAATAATGACACTACAAGCATTTAATACTGTTCACAGTTCACAAAAATAGCTGAAAATGCATATATTTGCGTTTGTAGCATCCAGTGTAGAATTGGTTTAGTTTTGTATTAATGTCGAACTAGAAGCAACACGAGGGCTATTGGCGACGGACCTCGTAATTTTGAACCACGGTCAAGTGACGAGGACGACACCTGAGCTGGCACCCCCCTCTCCTAACATCCAGACAAAGGGCGAACCAACGACACGATGCGTAACTGCCGTATAAAAAAGAAAAAAACTAAAACCACAAACATAAGAAGAAAGAAAACGGAGTACTGAAGATTCCCTTCGCGCTTAATGCAAGAAAGCCAACGGCAGTGTCGTCGCTCGCCAAAGGCTCCTAATTGGTTGATGGGTTCGCCAGCAAGAGACACGGATAAGCCTCAATCGCTCTTCTGGCTACATACTATGAGTCGTGCAAATTACAAACTGGTCACAAGGTCAAGTTGTGACGTCACGGTATACATACGAAAACACATAAGGAAAAAAGGGGCAGATTGTTTTCTGATTTATTATTTTATTTTCTATAAAGAATATAATATTAAGTCAATTATAAAAATATTTTAAATTTTTACGTACGCAGTTAGATATGTATGATTTGCGTATTAAGAACTGTTTTTCCTTCGAGTCCCAATAGACCCCCATTCGACCCCTTGGGTCAGATAGACCCCTACTGTTGTTAAATAGACCCCTAGGGGTCTATATAGACCACTTTGGCGACCCTTGGTTTAAGGTCTTCTTTTATAACAGGAGAAATATGCGTATGTATGTGATAATATAACAAATTGTCTAGGGTAGGGTAACAAACTGGCTGCAAAAAATTTCGTACTGATGACTGCCCTCCCTCTTCATTGTAAAATGAATGCTTCGGCTACTTGGGGTTGAGTTGTAAAAAGAGTTTAAAAGTGATTTGTGATGGAAAATAAAATGAATACACACACGAAATCTAGAATAAATAACAATAAGTCCAATCTACTACGCGTTAAAAATTTGCTTCCCTCTCAGATTGTTTTTCTTTATAATACTACTTTCTTCTATTGAATCTGTTAAAACTATGGAGAGTAAACATTTATAAGTTCTTATAACTCTCGCTGGAAGTTCAAGATTTACAAACAGTCATACTTGAAAAAAACCTAAAATTCCTGTCAGTATAATTTGTCTTATAGTACTTTCAACTAAAGAAAAAGCTCTTTCATTTAAATCTCTGTTTATATATATATATAATTTATAATTCTTGAAATAATTTCTTTACTTGTACAAAGAAGTTCTTAACAAAAAGATTTATCGAGCGTTAGTGTTAGCGTTTATTTTGCGACAAATATCATTGGCAGTGATTCTTCGGCTGAAATTCAATGTGATACTAATGTAAACACTTAATAAACTTATAAATAAAAAAACACTTTAAAATATGCTCAAAATAAGTAATTTATGAGTTAAACGGGATTTTTATGAGCCATTGCAACTGATCGTTTTAAGTGTTTAACCATTTCTAAGTTAATAATAGTTTTCTTATTAAACAAATGAAATGCCAAGTTAATAAAAACTGAATTAGGATTAAAATAGGAAGCTTTTAAGAGTTTTTCTCCAGAATATTTTCCTTCATTCCTTGTTATGAAAAATTGCTTTAAATTAAATTTTCGAATGTTTGAGGTTTTTTTTTTTTTTTTTTTCTGCACAGAAACTTGGTATTTTAATACCCGTATTTTGGCATTGATAGCAATACAACTAATAATTAATAAAAAATTGATAATGATTTTTTTTCTCAATAAAGTTGATATCCAATTAGGAATGGGGAATATGAATTCCATCTTGTTTTTAAATCTTATAAGGAAATTTGTAATAGTTATTAAAAGATTTCTAGATAAAAAATTTTTTTTAATGGTTTGATAAATATTCTTTTTTTTTTTTTATAATAAAATTTTCACTACAATTTCATAAATAACACATTAAAAAAATGCATTACATAGACATATAGTATTGTATTAAAGCACATTATATTCATTTCTTTCACTTTTTGATGTAAATTTTATTATTTATGAGAAGTTTCAATTTTTTAAAGTATGAATTTTTCTTAAAAATAATGGAGCATTATCAAGCAGTTGGAATTTACAAAATCTGTTTTATAAGTACGCTGTCTGGACACACTTTATGTCCCATTATAATTTCTAGAAATAGTAAAGTAAGGGTTCAACATATTATTATCATTATAGAATAATATTGTTTCATACATTTACACCATCAGGATCACGTTGGTAGAGAAAATATTTTAATTCTCAAATTATTCTTCGAAATATGATAGCCTCTTTTTCCCAAGGCATTTCGAATAATGACAGTTTATTTTCTCCTCCTCCCCCTAAAGCTCCTTTGTAATAAATACTTTTTTTCCCTGCATCAGCAGAAACGTAGCTAGGAGAAAATACATCAGAAATTCGCTGACAATCAGTGAAGTGAGGTGACAAAAACACCCTTTGGTAGGAACGGAGTAAAAAGGATGAAAGGCTTGTTCGGTTGGGAGAGGGAAACGATCAGCTTTTAGAATGTGTTCAATCAATTAACTGGGAGAAGGCGGAAGATAGCAGTCTTAAGCTATTAGGTGGATCAGCACTTTACAATCGAATCGAAATAACTCAATTTTTTTTTTTCTTTTCTTTTTTTGTAAGATCGTATTTTTCTGTTTCAACCCCCTCCCGCTCCCCCGCCTTTCGTTTGTATTCATAAGCTACTTAATATGATATATTTTTCAAGCGAAAAGAAAAATATCCAAAAAGAGTACGTCTTGCATACCAAAGTATTTGATATTTAATAGAACTGTGAACTTCAGAAATATTACTAGACTTAGCTATCATATATTTAAGGTTAAAAGGTATCTTCATTTTTCAAGCAGATATATTTCCCAAAAAAATCTTAACATCCAGTTTCCATGAAAAGTGTTACTTTTAGAAAAATTTTATAGCCTTACGGTACAATTCCGCTTTCTACAACAAATATTGTTGGGAGGGGAGAGTGTGCAAAACGAAAAAAAAAAAAAAAAAAAAAACTCTTTTAAAGGTGTCACTTTTTAAAACCTTTATATTCGTTATAAAAATTTAAAAAACTACTTAAAACATTAATTTATCACAGATGATAATAATTCTAATCAAAAATAACATATTTGAAAAATAACATATACTCATTCTTTAAAAAACTTGTCATGGAACCAAAATAGACAATTTTCAATTTTCACTTATATATCTATACTGCTAGTAAATTTTAAGTGTGAGTTTATGGATATTTATGGAAAAAATTGTGATCATATTCTGTACAAATTAGTGAATTATCTAAAGTCACTTAATCAACTTAGGATAATGGAATTACTGAAATGGAATGAACTTCTCAAATAAAAGGGAATTTTCTGACATTCCTCCGATATTCATGAACAGTGTTTGGATTGAAATTCTTACTTAAAACATGTAAATATGACCAGAAATTCTGTAATAAATTTCACATAGATGTAAAAAAAATATACACAACCTTATTTCTTATGAAAATAAGGTTTTACAAGAAATAAGGTTTATTTAACCTTATTTCCTTATAATCTTATTTTTCCTTAACATTATTTCCTTATTTCTTGAAACACATCCTTATTTCTTGTAAAAATCGTTTTGAAACGCTAAATATATTTCTTTTTATAGATATATAAGTATGTAACTAAGAAAATATTAAAGAAAGGTGAATGGCTACACAGATAGAATGATGAATGAAAAATAATAAAAATTAAGCAAGATATGCCATCATTTTCTTGAAGAATAATAAAGATGATAGTAATACTCTTATGAAGATGATGTTGATAGTAATAATAATGCGTTAGTGATGATGAAAAGCTTTCAGCTTTTACTTCTTTCTTTAAAATGAAAGTTATTTTATCTTTTATACACTACGCGACACTGATAATTCAACACCGAGAAAGAGTAGTCAGAAATTTAAGTAAATTTCAAGGTAGACGTAAGTTACAGAGTTATGCGAATGATGTAAATACGCAGCTTTCAAACGTACGTTGAAGAAGATAAAATAAAAGAAACTGCAGAGTTTTCGACTTTTGTGAAATTGAGCTCCCCTTTATTTGACGAAATCTGTGTCCTCTGGACTCAATATTTAGATTAAGAAACCAAAAAAAATGTCGTTCACGGCTAGATCTAGTGAGCAAGGTGAGAGATCAAGCTGTTCAAAACGTGATTCATGGATTGTCACTATTGCAACCGCTAAAGTGTGAGGCGGTACATTATCTTAATTGAATAGAATTTTTTTCTACAAATGTGGCTGTCTTTCCGTAATTTATGTCTTCAGATCGTTTAGAAATGAGGAATAGTATGCTTTTCTAATGGTTTTTCCTGTTTGAAAATAATCGAATAAAATAACTCTCTGGAAGTTGCCACCACTTTCCAGCCGAAAAAACATTTTCCCCCTTTACAGTCTATTATTTTGACTGTATGTATGTTTCGGGTATATAATGATGTATTCAAGTTTCATCTACAGATATTAATCGGTGGCTAATCTTTGATTTATTGCACCTAAACACCGTCAACAGAGCTTTAGAAAAACTCATTCGAATTCTTTTTTGGTGTAACGTAAGCAAACGCGGCACCCATCGCAAGTTTTCTCAAGCCTAAATCATAATTCATATAGTACAAACACGCTCTTTGGACTTATTCATAGCCTCTGCTATCTCTCTGACTTAAATTTGACGGTCATCTAACACATTTGGTGAATTTTAGCAATTTTATGTCAGTGATTACAGTTTTTGGACGTCCCGAAAATTCCTCGTCTCCAATGTTGGTACGGTCACGTTTAAATTTAGCTGCCCAACATTCCCCTATACTCACTCATGTTGCAGAGATCCCGTATACAGCGTCCAACTTATCTTTTTTGAGTGCAGGCGTATTGCTTTTCAAAAACAAATATTTAATGACAGCTTCTACTCGACTTTTTCCATTTTCACAAAACACTAACATCGACTCACTTAAATGGTTGTCAAACAATAACTTCGCATCCAAAATGGCTGAAACTATGGTCAATATTTTTCAAAAGATGTGCAACCACATTCCTTAACTCTTATTGACGTGCGCTTGCATTTTCACGTTGATGTCAGAAACTTTTCAAGTTACGTATTGCTTAAACTCAATCTTAGCATGTCACCCATTTCCTTAAATCCACTGGGGCCTGCCTCGAGTCCTCTGATCAATGTCCTCCATTCAAAATGGCTATTTTATTGTTGAATGCTTGCACTGGGGCCGTATTGGAGTTAGCAAAAGTCTTTTCGAGACTACGTTCAAGTCGACCGAATAATTCATATGATTTATGATATCGAATGGTATTAAATAATCCTTATTACTTCTCTAATAATAAATAGCTATCTTTAATAGATACGTGTTACTGTTTCTTTTTATTCTCTTTCTATCAAACCATAGGAATTTGGATATTCCTGTAGAATAGTGTATGGTAAATTTATTTGACGTCAGTAATAGCATAGTCTGAGAGATTTCGCTACAAGTCAGACCGGTTTTAAAGGCGAAGACCATAGTTGATTTAATTACGGAATCATTTCACCGTAAACAAGGTGACCACCTATTTTCTTAAAAGACAAAAACTAATATTAATGAAATTTATTTGATATGAGTTTTGAAAGAAAAAATAGTCTGCTCTATCTGTCCATATATATTTTAAAACAACGTAGAGAGTCATTCAACTATTAATATTTTTAAAATTAAATACTTTGAATTTACATTTAATTTCTTTCTCAACATTTCTATTCTCATATTTTTATTTTGTATGAGTATTTTGGGTTAGTTAAATATTACATATTATACATTTAAACATATACAGAATCATCATTTTCTTTTCGTATATAACAAATGAAAACTTTTTCTTTAAATTTTCATATCAAAACCGAATTTTTTGTTCATGAAGTTCAAATTGCAAATACTAAAAATAATTTTATACTCTCTCTAGTAATGTCTTCAGTTAGTAAAGAATTAAAGTTAAATTATTAATGAGTTTGAGGGAGTAATATTGAATTTAAAAGTAAAAGAAAAGATTGAGCTTTTCATTTAGCAATAATAATTGATATTCCTTCGAAAGTACTTATCCATAGAACCATGTAAACTACACTTCATTTGGTAAGTAAACACACACACACACACACAATACCGTCATCAATGTCATCATTGTCAATATCATCATCGCGGCGCGGCAAGCGCGCACGCACGCACGCACGCACGCACATCACGCACACACACACACACACACGCACGCACGCACGCACGCACACGCACGCACACAAATAACAATAATAACAATATCATCATCAATATTATATATATATATATATATATATATATATATATATATATATATATCTTCGTTTAAAATAATTATTTCATCGACTAAATATTGGAAGTATTGATATCGACTAGTATTGAAGCCTGCGTGTTTTCTCTTTATTTTTTCCTCTGAATATTCTCGTCATTAATCACTAACAAATTTTACATCTTATTTCTGAGGTAGTGATGCACAATAAATTTTGAAGAGAAAAAATTTCTACTTAAAATAGTATTATTGCAACTAAAATTATTATTTGTTTCCCTCAAATTCTTTTTCTTATCTCGATGCATAATTTTAATTCTGATAACAAATATGAAAAGTTTTTTCTCTTTCTTTTTCGCTTCTTTTCACACACACACACACAATAATAACACACACACACACACACACAATAATACACACACACACACACAATGTATCATCAATAATATCATTGGTTTGTCAATATCATCATTATCACAATATCAATAACACATATATATATATATATACATATATATATTGTAATGAGTGTGGTCTGAAAC
>BMAW01082406.1:47859-87928 GCA_019974015.1 Nephila pilipes
AATTTGAATGGATTTTTCATGAAAAGCATGGATTCGGGTATGTAGTTCTTAAAGTTTTCAATCTTTAAATGGAAACATTTAATTATAATATTTTATTTTTTCGAATCTTAAATTTTGAATTGAATAATTTTTAATTGAATATTTTTAAATGGATAAGTGTTAATTGGATAATTTTTTTAAATGGAGGAGTTTTAATTGGATAATTTTTTTAAATGGATGAGTTTTAATTGGATAATTTAATAGATAGTTATTGTTTAAGGAATTTTAATTGGAAGGTTTTTAGGTGAAGAAAATATTTTATTAATTTAGAAAAGCATGCACTGTTGCCAGATAAATTTTGGAAGTCAATAGTACTTAACTAATTTGAGTATAAAAAGTTTAAATATAGAATATTTAATAAAAATCCACCAATAAACCAGTCATGACCAGAAATCATATTAAATTATACATAAATCAGAATTGTATTTGTTACAACTATTTAAAATTCAATTGAGGGAAATATGTGTGTGTAAATGTGTAAAAATACAAAAATGTTTCAAAATATCTTCACAACTAGACCACTAAGTAGCTGACTTTGTAAGCCTAATGTTGTGTGGTGGATTTATTTTGAAACGAAAGTCCAAAAATTCATGAACGTTCTGAAAGGCAATAGTCCCCATATACAAGACCAACTTTTTGAATAAGTCACCAATCTAAAATGTATTAGAGTAAGCTCTTATACCAAGTTATAATGATGAAAAATACATACAAATCAAATCATGAAACAAAGATTCTATTGAGAAACCACTATAATATAAAAATTTCTTTTAGATATCAGATAGAATTTACATAATGTCACTTCAATACCTTCCAAAGTCAGCCACGAAGTCCTCATGGGATATCCCAAAAATACATTAAAATAAACCTTCATGTAAATTATTGGGAATATATCTCTTTAAAGAATCTAATGGATAATCGCATTCTTTACATTCTCTCATAAATTTCTTAATATTATTGAATATATCTTTATCATTTGTAACTAACAGTTTATTACGATGCAAAAAATTTAATATAATGTTTCTGTATATGGATAAATGAATATTGCTTTCCCAATAAGGCATTTTAATTATCTTAAACCCGAATGCATCTCTTTTATCAAACAAATTACTACAAATAATGTGATTCTTCATCTGTAACTTTGTATCCAAATATTCAGCCCCACCCGTATCTGAATTTGTCTGCAATAAAATTAAATAATTAGGATAAAATTCAATGTTCGGCTTAAAATCTCTACATTTATTAAAAATTATTAGGTCGTCTATGTAACTATATACAACTTAAAGATAGTTGTTAAGGTGATATGATTCATAAAAATGTAATTAAAGATTAGCTAAAATGTTGCTAGCTGGTCCACCTTGAGCTAGGCCTTTTATTTGTTTGTATATTTGCTTATTAAAAAGTATATAATTTTCTTGCAATACTAATAGTAAAAGGTTTTTCAATTTGTTCATTTTTATAGTATATTTTATGCCATATTGATTATAAAGTATCATTTATATACATAAACATATATATATATATATATATATATATATATATATAAATGTGTGTGTGTGTGTGTGAATATATCTAGTTTTTGACAAGCGATAGCGTTGGTGAGGCAAGTTATTTCACCCTTGAGTGGTACAGTCATTTATTTAACTCCTCTAAAACAAGTATGACACTCATTCATAGGTTAACTTTGATTGGCATTTGCTGCAAAAGTCAAAATTTGATTTTTTCCTCGCCGAGTAGTCATCCTGGACTGGACCTAGATTCCTCATATGCCGGAAATCAACCAGAAGTCAATGCAATAAGTTGCATCAAACCTGTTCAAAAGGAAGCGAAGATGGTCTCAGTTACTGGACAACGGGAGCGATGACTTATTGTGTCGCACTTATTGAAAAAGAAAAACGATCACTGGATGATACTACCCTATTTTCCATTTCTATTTTGGTACCTTTCGAACCACCCTTGATCAGATATATCATACTCTCTGATGAAAAAAAAATTGCTTGATCATTAAGTGCAGTCTATAGATGAAAAAAATAAGTTGATATCATTATCTTTAAAAATAGACATTAAAATTTAATTGAACAAGAATTGTCGTGCTTAAATCACAGAACATGTTATATGGTTTGATTAAGGAATTTAAAAGTTTAAAAATATCGTTTCTTTGGTTAAAACCAACTAGATTTTTAAAAAATTAAGAGGGAAATTTTATGCACGCTGTTTATAAATTGCTTTCATATCAGTATTATACAAGTACATACAAAGGTATGTGAAAAATGAAACGTGTGCGACACACGTATACAAATAAAAGACCCTTTAATTAAGCTTAAAAGAGGCCTTGAATGGGAATTTCCGGCTGATTAATTTAACATAAGAAATTGGAGGGAAATGATTGTTGATTAAAAATATTTTTCTTTTATTTCGAGGTTGTCCAGATATAGAAAACAAAGACACTTCAAATACTAAGTACATATACATATGCATGTTCTGATTAAATTGCCATAAACAATTTACAGTATTATTTTAATGGAATGTAATTTCTAAATAAATTTTGTATAATTTTTTCATGTAAATTTCTAAAATTCCGAAGTTTACGAAGCCCTCCAGTTATTAATCGTTCTAACGTTTTTCGGTCAAGTGGCTGTAGTAGCCTAGCGGTTCGTAATTATAGATGATGCTAGAGTACCTAGCCCTGTTGGGCCGAAAACTCTGGTATGATATTATAGCTTGATATCTTCAAGTGTCTAGTGCAATTGGAAATTATGATGAGTTATAAAAATTTATAGTGATAAGTTAAGATTAAAAAATAATTAAAGTTAAATGGTTCTGGCTGGACTCGTGGCCGGCGATTTTTTACAGATTATGAATTCGAGACCTTGACCCAGCGTGAAGCTGGGACTGATGCATGATAAATCTGTCAAGGCCTCAAGTCTTCTCCTTTCTGTGGTGTGGTAGAAGAGGGAGGTGCAAATTCATGTGTCTTTCTCTACACTTGACCGAGGCTCAAACTACGAGGCCCGTTGTCAATGCCTTCGTGTTGCATCTAGTACGACGTTATTAAAAAACCAAACCTCAAAACCCGTTCGGTCAAACATCCTGAACATTTACAAGGAATGGCTTTCCCAGTTAAAATTCAAAGTGCAGAAAATAGTTTTTAAGAAAATTTCTGTTCGAGATCAAGATAGTATCACCAGTAGTAAGTGCCCGTCTACGACCGGCGGAAATAACGGTATACTCCCCCTTCCCTTTTTTGAGTTGGAACGGATACCCCGATAAAATTATCATATCATGTGGACCTATTTCTGGAATGTTATTGAAAAGAGAACCACTTATTATATTATCTTTGGGATTTCTTAATAGATTGTTATTTTACGCACCGATAAGTTAGATGCATATATATCCAAGATAAATTAGATGGAATGAGTGTAACTTGAATTAATCAATTAATTTTTTATTCAAATTAAAATAGAATGAGTATTGTTTGAATAAATGATTTGGAAGTTCTTTTTCTAAGCAAAGTTGTTAGAAGAATAGTATTGATTTTAAACAATAAAATTATATTCAATGAAATGACTGGTTTTCTATTTAAGTTTTTTAATTAATGGAACTATTTTAATCTGAATCACTCGGAAGCATCACATTCGAATGTTATTATTTAATACACTTGTTTCGTTTAAATAAATTGGATTAACATATTTTGAAGAAATTGATTGGAAGATGCCTGTTGCCGAATATAAAATATGCCTGCCAGAATAAAAGATGCCTGTCACCGAAAAACCTACAATCTATTCTTCAAATCTCGAAGTCAGACTAACCCAGATCGCAAAAGTCGAAGGAGAGCATAACCCTTCTAATGAAGAAATCATAATCTAATTCAAGCGACCACCCTTCATTACGCTCATGGAAAGATCTAATTCTTACGACAAAAGACAGTCCTTAGATCACCAAAATTCGACTTTCTCCCCGTTCAGCTGCTCTGAACAGATGTTTCTCCTTTCCACATGATGTCACTCCTGGTTTCTCCCACCTCCAACTTGAGATACGTGCAGGGAATTCTGGGGTCCTTCACCACCACCTTCTCCCCGTTTCCCGTATGTTTGCACGAAGTATGAGTGTTTTTTATCGATGCTTCGACGTCTCTTGTTCCTCTTCCTTCACGATGAACAGAGTAAGATGCAGTTCTGGTTATTGCTGCAATAAGGCATAGACTCGTAAATGCTGATCAGTTTCGACAGTTTTATGTGGAGGTTGGCATTGGTACGTTGTAAAAAATCAAGATCATTTTAAGAGCAAGAGAGTGGAGCTGCTGTAGCACAGGGACATAATTCCCACAAATGACCATCCGACAATATCACCTAACCTCAGGTGAGCCAGTAAAGGAAAAATCAAAACACTTTTACACACACATATATATATACATGCTAATAAATACGTCAAGAGAATAGTAACAAAACTTAACTAAGAACATATTTAAGCAAAAGATCATTAATAAATGGTTGAGTATTAACTATTATGAAAATTCTAAATTTATGCTGCTACACAATATCTGAAAAATTGAAAAGAAAAAATTTATACACAAGTATATATTGCAAAATAATAGAATTCAATTTAAAAGATCAAAGACTTTTTTGGGGGAAATGACTTTGTAAAAAATAGGTCACTCACACGCAAACGGAAAAAAGTCATTGAATTAGTTCTTCAGGTAATAGCGTCATGAGTCTACAGTTTGACATCTTCAACACAAGTGCTAGTTTTCGCTAATCTTTCAAAAAATCCACACTTTTGAACATGGTTTGTGATGGAACGGATTGCTTCTCGTTTTGTTCTATAGACTCCTTAGGGTTTAAGTTTGAATCCTAGTCCCAAATGAGTACGTATGATAGCGACAAGAACATGAAGCTTGAAAGTAGTTGCTGGTTTTTGACGGAGGCTCTAATTTCCACTGTTTTCATCTTAAATCTTCAAGATTTGTTTTTTAACTTTCCCAGCAATAAGTTTTTGTCTAGAAAAACCAGAAGAGCATGGCTCAACAATTCCAATAGATTTTCAGCAAATGCAAAAGTTCAAAAAAAGTATGACTTTTTAATGGATTTATTTCTTTGAAAATCATTCAAATAATTTTGGCAAAATGTATAATTCCTATCTAGGTTAAAATGCAAGCAAAATGCCTTTAAGCATGTCCAAATTCTTAATTATGAGCAAAATTTATACCAAAATTGGTTTTCCGCAAATTCTTTTAAATCCCCGTTTTAATCAAGGGATTAAAATTTGTTTCGTAAAGAGCCTGATGTTGATTCCCTATTGAAAAGACACTGGATTCAACGTATCATCCATGGCTTTTGCAACAAAAATGTATTAATTGTTTTATTTAACCACCTAATATTAATGGTAGATTAATAACTTGAACTTGATATAATTTGTAAGACAAGCAAATTTGCATAACTAATCTAAAATACTTGTGAAACAAAGAGAATATATATATATATGTGTGTACGTGTGTGTGTATAATTACCTATTGAATTATATATCAACTAACTGTTAGAATTTACAGATAACGAAACACGTACAACCTAACATTTATTTGACTAACTTCTCATAGCTAGGGGAAACAGTTTTAAAAAGGTTTTGATAAGAAAGAGAAGTACCTGTAGCAGTTCTAAGTAAAAAAAACAACAACTCTAATATTCTTTTAAGTATAGTTTTAGCATCCCATCGTGAAATTTTCCTGTTTTCATTACTAACTCTAAAGCAGACAAAATCTAACTCTAAAATATAGGAAATGTATGTATAGCTAGGTTTTATACTTTAAAGGCCATGAGAAAGGGGAATTGATTTTAGAATTCTTAAAAAGCAGTGTTGTGAAATTTTAAAAGATTTGAGCCACTTTGCTACGCTTTTTTTTATCGATGACTATACTACAAAGATGCTCGATAAGAATTCCGTTTTGTTTTCGCTCCATATGTGTATAATGTAACTTAATCTATCTTTTTTTAATTGACAGAGAAATTATATATATTTTTATGTTGTTTTAAGATATACATTTGCATTTAAGGTGTTAAGGTTTTACTATTTCCGAAAAATTGTTGTGCATCAGTTTTTAATTCCTAAAATACTGTGTGTCAATTATAAAGTTAGAAATTATATACACAGAAAAAAATGTTGACAAAAAAAGATTTCCTCTTAAATAATTCTTTAATGAATTGAAGTAAATTTCAGATGCTTTATAAAAGGAGTAAGATATTTCAGAACATATTTTTTAAAGAACATGGTTTTAATTTCAACACAAATTTAATGTATATTTTGGAACCAAATTTTCACAATCTAATCAGGCATCCTTTCTGTTTTGTCTCAAATACTGTTCATCAAATTATAAGTGATTGTCTTGTGTTTCATCACTATTGTCTCACTTTTTTTAAAGTTATCCGTTTTAAACTCATTCGAATAGGGGGTTGGAACCACTACTTGTTTGTGTTGCAATTAAAAATGGGATTTTTATATAATTAAAGTTTAAACACTGACATTTCATATCTTGGTTTCTTTTTATCATTTGGACCAAAAATGTTGCAAAAATTTAAATAAATACTTTGTACATTATATTCCGATTTTATTCTATGCACGAAATCCAATATTTATGCACTTAGAATAAATAAAATATTTTCTTTTGTATTCGATGCATGACACAAACACTACGAGGTTCTAATACGAGGTTCTGGTGTTAGCTAGAAGAAACAAGAACCAGATTTGCACTGCAAGGCAACGTAACAGATTGTTAGAGAATGTAAATATGTAAAATTTATAGAATGTAAATTTTTTCCCCTCAAAATTCTGTTTATTATCCCCCAACTGTATCATTTCTATTCTAACATAATTTTAAAATTTAATATTTTATACATATTTTTAAAAATCGGTTTATCACTAATATAAGTTTTGGGATGTGTCTTGTTGTTCACAGTCGTAAGAATTTTTTTCTTCACTTCTGTTAACATTAAAGCATATAAGTAAAAATTGTATTTCATTAATAAATATTACTTTGATAAAAAGAAAAAAATTATTTCTCACCAATAATTATTAAATTTGAAATTGTATGTAAAATTTACATATCAATATTTTTTTTCTTAAATACTGCTGACTCCTTTTTAAAACATTATAATCAACTTATGATTTAATTAATTAATTTTGTTTGCAATACAAATTCTAAGAGTCTTTAACTCAAGGTACGAAATTGGAACTGTTTAAATCATTATATATCTGTTACAAATTAATTATGTATTTTTGAAACAGAATCAATCTGATAAATATAAAGTGTTTATATATAAAAGATACTAGAATTCAGAAGAGCTTAATTACACTTTACAGTTCGCATGTATTTTTCAGAAGGTTTAGAATAATTACAATACTAGAATAAATATTAGGGCCTTTATTTTTAACATGTTAGAATCAACCGATGATCTAATGATACGTAACAATAACAAAACATGAAATAATTTGAAAAAAAAAAATAAGCTTGATAAACAAAAAAAAAAAAAGTTGAAAGGGCCATTAACAGATCAACAATACACCTCTTTAAGACAAAAAATAATTTAAAGCTTATATCGGAAGTATACAAACAAACGTCAGCAGCAAGTTTAAAGTGGCTTATCGAGCGATATTTTAATAACAGAATTAAACGAGAATAAGTCTATAGATATATAAAAATACTACTCAGATTATTTCCTACCGAATGTAAATAATTGAATAATGTGAGAAATATGATAATGTTAAAAATATCAATCGAAATAAAATTGGTGTGCCCAAGATGTAAAAAATTAGCACTTAGAGAAATCCTATGTTAACGCAGACCACACGGTTTGTTTTTGCAGACATATATGTTGGTAAAATTATTAATTTTTTGCTATGTATCCAGTACAATTGTCACGTGTGCAATTATTCAAAAACAAATGCTTCTAATTTATTGAGATTAAATTAATTCTTTTAATTAAAATGAAAAAAATGCATTTAATAATATGCAATACAGCAAACATGTGCAGAAAAGTTAACATTTAAAAAATGCTTTTAATTTATTCAATTATATTTATTTCTTATGATATAACTTGTGTAAAAAAACCTTAAATTTTTTTTCTGTGTGTAAACACAACTAGTCTTCCAGAACGCAAAAAACAAAGCAGTGAGCCATAAAAAACCAAGATGAGCAGGATGGATTGGGCTCCTTATTGGTACGCAAATGACAATCCAGTAGTAAGTAAACATACACTCACAGATAGGAAGGGTAAATAGATAGGATAAGCAGGATAGTTTGGGTCCCTTATTGGATATATCATTTCCATTGAAAGTAGGCATGACGTCACTTCCATTGCCTATTTACGGGACAAGTTCTAAAACATGCTTGTTTAAAGTGCGGCCCAAAAGCCTTTAAAATGCGGCCCAAACGTAAATTATGAAAATATTTAAATTTTCACATTCAGTCACATACTAATTTTAAATTTTTTTTCGTTAGCCATGGACGAAAACACTGAGGCTTCTGATACGGCACAATTGGCAATTTTTATTAGAGGAAACTATGAACATTGTAATATCACGGAAGAAATAGTTGCTTTAGTATCGTTAAAAGACACAACCAAGTCCGTAGATTTATTCGATGAAAAGGTTTTCTTTATCTATGAAAAATTTATCAGCTATCATAGCCGATGGAGCCCCTACCATGGTTGGTAAAAATGGGGGTGCGTTAAAATGGTTAATAATGAAGCCGTCGCTGCCGGCAATACGATCTTGATGGCATATCATTGTGTTGTACATCAGGGCAATTTATGTGGAAAAATTTTAAACATGGAAAGTGTATTTAGCGTCTTTATAAAAACCATTAGCTTTATATGAGCAAAAGGACTTAATCATAGGCAATTTGAAGAGTTTCTTAAGGTAATGGGCACTGAATTTGCAGATGTTATTTATTATACAGAAGTAATATGGCTCAGTAAGGGGAAAATGCTCAAAGGATTTTACGATTTGGGAACAGAAATAAAAATATTTATGGAAACAAAAGAAACATATGAATTAATTTGAGGACGAAGATTGGATTTTAGATTTAGCATTTTTAGTAGACTTAACAGAACATTTGAATGATTTAAGTTTGAGACTTCAAGGGAAAAATTAATAATATGTTCCAAACAATTTTAGCTTTTGAAAGAATGTTGAAATTTTGACTTAATCAAATAAAAGTAAGATTTGACACATTTCAGTACTTTGATTGCACATAAAACTGTGATTTGCAGAAAATATGTTGCATTAATTTTTGATTTAATTCAAGAGTTTGAAAGTAGACTTCAAAATTTGTGAAAAAATGAAGAGCATTTCAACATATTTTCTACCTTATTTTCTGTATAAATAAATAAATTGCCTTCACATCTTCAAATAGAATGCATTGAGCTGCAAAGTGACATTCAACTGAAAGAAAAATTTGAGAATGTTTCTTTACTGGAGTTTTATAAAGATTACCTACCCCGCAATAAATATCCTTTTTTCTCAATCATGCTTTTATAATGTCTTCAGCTTTTGGCAGTGCTTATATTTGTGAACAAGTATTTTCAAGAATGAAGCTTACAAAAATCAAAAATAAGACAGAGATCACTGACAAACACCTTGAAAATGCAGTAGGAATTGCTACCTCGTCTATTGAACCCGATATCGATTTGCTTGTTCAACAAAAGCAAATTCAACCATCTCATTAATTCGAATTTTTTCCATCTTAATGAAATCCAAACTAATTGAAACGAAACTCTTACAAATTTAAAATAAATACGTACTTATACATATAATTCAAATTTTAAAAAAATTATAGTAAAAAGAAGTTAATTTATTTCAATAAACTGTATAATAGAGTTAATTTTTATTTCACTTTGCTTAAAAAATATTGTATGTGCGGCCCAACAATTTTTTTTTCTTTTGCAATGTGGCCCAGATTTTTATTTTTTATTTTTTTGCGATGTGTCCCTCAATCAGTCATAGTTTAGACACCCGTGTTCTAAAATATCACAGTGAAATATTCCAGAGCCCTTTTCTGGAAAAGTAAAGAATATTTTTAGAAATAGCAACGAATTTTTTTCTTATATAAAATCTTTCAGGGGTGTCGTCACTGCGTTTCGAACCAAGGAACTTTCGATCTGGAGACGAGCGTCTTACTTCGGTGATTGCAAGCGTCGCGGCAGGATACCAATTTTTAATAAGAAATTAATATAATAATTCTTATAAAAGTTAATGGTGACTTAACCTTGATCTTGTATGTCTATTGAATTAAAGGGGTCTTTAATTTCATAACTAAGAATAGCAAATAAATCTTTCTTAATAAATTTAATACTACTTTTATTTATATCACTTTCATTCGTATTAATTGTAATAATAGTATTTTGTAAGATTTTGTTATAATTTACCTGGTTTTGTTCAGTGAGAATTCTATACATTAGAGATTGTTCTAAATTTAATGGCGTCTTTATTAAATTTTGGAGACATAAAGATGAAAAGAAATTTAATTTTATTAATTTGTAATCCTATTTTTTACAGCCGTATTATTAATATTGGGGTCAAAAAATTATTTTCTGAAAATAAACATCCTTCTCTTCTATATATTTGTTAGTAATTAAACTATAACAGTATTTACAAATAATTGCTTATAATTTAGTCTATATAGGAAATAATAAATAATGTTTTTGCAAATATGTTTTTAATGTATTGTAATCCCATTTTTAGTTTTAAAATTTGTCATGAATACCTTTTTAACTGTGCTATTTCCACTCATTCAACACTTCAACTAGGGGAAGCTATATTTAATAGCAGGATGGTTAGTAAAATTAATAACCTCCTATATTTTTCAAAAATATCGATATAATTAAGCTTATTCAGAGAATCATTCAGAAAAAGCACGAAATTCTCAACTGTTATTTTCTTTTTCATTAACTTTTAATATAAACTTATTAGCATGTAGTTAGTAATATCTGTAACAATGTAAAAACATAGCCCCCCTGTTTGACTTTATTATCATAATCTAAGAACTTTTTTAAAAATATTTCTTAAGCTAACAATAGAATTTTTAATATTTTGCGAATTATAGTAATTTTAAAATTATGATTTAATTTGGAAATCCTTTTTAATTTTTCAATTTTATTTAGGAGTTTTCTTTTACATCTGCGACACTTTTATTTTTTATTCTTTATCTCTCTATTTATACTTTCCGTTTCTTTCATCCACCCCCATACACACACGGGGTGGATGTATGAAATGGATCTACTAATTAGTGTGGTTGATATACACAATCGCTAAAATGATGGTGATTTTTTTAAGTCATTTTAATGGGTTTTTTTTTTTCCAGAAAAAGAAACTTGTGATAAAGAAATGAAAAAAAAAAAAATCATTTCGAAATCCTCATCGTATATATACACTCACATTATGATGGAAGAAATATCGAGTACGGAGCCAAAACTTTGTCGTAGTTTCGTTTCTGATCCTAGTAATCTACTTAACATCAGTTGGGTCAAGATAGATGTTTCGAGCTTCAGTATGAAAATAGGAACTGCAATTTATTGACGCTACCTCCCTTACCTGACGTAGTATCCTACAAATGGTGCTGTTTGATTAGCCAGTTTTTTTTAAAAAAGGGAGGAACCGAAGGGTTGTAGCGATCGAAATGGAGAAGGGCGTTCCTATTGTCTCAAAATTATCTCCAAGGATTACTATTTCTTGTGATTTATTGCCTTTTTGGCGAGTTTAAACATACCATTGCATCGATGTAAAATTGATATTGTGGGGTTACTTGAAAAAGCAATATTTATAAGATACGAATAATCTGTAAATTTACTAAAAAGACGAACTCGGAATGCTTGAAATCGAGGAGTAGCAGATCAGGTGACAGAAACTGAGAGAGACAAATTTAAAACTAACATTTTGTGTGAAAACGTGTGTGAATTTCCATTTTTCAAAATGTCATGAGATATCATTGTGTGGAACTTTAATCAATTATTCAAAGAAAATTAATCCCAACACGAATCGTTTTCAATAAGCGAAAATGGTAATTGTAACGATTTCTTGAGAGAGAAAAAAATAATCCCTTTGATTTCATATCTAAAATGTTATCTCCTTCTCATAATTTAAGATAGATTATTCATAAATGAAATTTTTTTCTCCATTCATATAATTTTTTATAGTATTGCACGAGAATGATTTACAGATTTTTATTTTGAAGAAATCCAATGAAAGTTTTATCACTTTTAAATGCTTCATATTTATTCGCACAAATAATGCGTTGATCTAATTTTTTAAAACAACTAATCGACATTAGACAAAAATGTTTCTTAATTTAACTGTAGAAAGACCATTTTGATCACGAAGCTACTTTGAGAAGAGATTATTAGAGATGAAGTGAAATTAGTATTACGACGAACCAGTCCTTTTTGGACAAATTTTTTATTAAAATTTAACAATAAGAATTAATAGTTCAATCATAAGTACAGTTATTGTGGATGTCAAAGCGACAGTATTTACTCACGTCCGTTAATGCCGAAAGTCGTTCAGCTTCTGCTAGTTTTAACAGTTGACCGACCGGTATGAGGCGCGCACATGCGTCAACATCCCGCCCGCTTTGCCATGTTCTCATACAAGAACTTAACAATTTATGTAAATTATTAAAATACATTTTTTAAAAATTAATTATTACAAGTAAATAATAAGTAAATTAAATTCACAGCTAAATATAATACATTAATATTAAGAAGAAAAATTGTTCAAACACAGAAACAATGATGAAATATATAATGACATAAAAAAATAGCCAATAGTAAATGTAGTAAATAATTCGATACATGTTACAAAAATGTAATAAATTTAAATTGGTAATGTGATATATAATCATAGATTTTTAACTTTCAATAGGTAATACACTCAGTTTATTAATGGACCTTTTAAAAGTACCGTTACTAGTTTTGATGTCTGCAACTCTAACTTTTTTATCCATTCCCGGATAAATTTCTACAACTCGTCCTAATAACCATTTACAAGGAGGAAGATGTTCTTCCCTAATTAAAACCATATCTTCTACTTTAAGATTATATCTTAAGATAAGATTCTTTATGAGGATGAAGATATGTCTTTTGACAGCGACCGTGAATATGTTATTGAAAATTTTTTTGAATGAAATTTATTGTCTATTGTGTTTAATTTTTTTGTACTATTTAAGATTATTACTGAATACGGTCAGGATTTCGTGGAAGCATCTCCTTTTCTTTAGGATCTACCCTCTCAATTTGTAAATGGAATGATTGTATCACTTTTTTACTTCACATTTTTTTTTAAAATTTAGTTTTCATTACGTTTAATTTCTCTTTGGCACTTGCAAGTAAAGTTAAATTCTGCGTGGTTTTTTTTTTATTAATTTATGTTATTTTATTGTAATCGACAACGTTTATTATTTTACAGTTGGAAGATGCTATTATCCTAGAGGGAAAATCCAGACGACGTAACAACAGATTTCTAGCCAAAGAAATCACTTTTCTAGGTTGAATCAATAAAAATAAACTTCCTCATAATTTAAGAAGAATTATGCTGCCTATGGTAGTCAATACCGAACGAAGACTGTTCTAGCTTTTGAAAGTAAGAGCAACCGAAAATCTGAATGCTATTGATCTGATCTGATTTCGTAATCGGGCAGAGGGCTTAGATAGGCCGATATCTACTACCCTTACACCTGTAGCTTCTCTTACGGAGGGAAAGGTACTTTCGGATGTAATGAAAAGTTTTACAGTCTAAGGACACGATTTATTGGGTCAACGGGTTTTCGGTGAATGTCATGACGGGGAGACGAGACATAGGAACTGGTTGGAACCGTGAGGTATCGAGCATCAACTTAGATTGCCTCACCAAATGCTCGATATTAGCCGAAGATGGAATGTGTTGTGCCAAAGGGATTATATTTGCATCAGCACATTTGGAAAACGACAAAAAAAGCCATCAAATCCCTGGAAGATCGCAGGCGAGTAGCTTTATTGAAGAGAGCTACTAGTTTGCATTATTCTGTAGGTATTCCTAATGGTTTGTGCGCATTCCATCGATAAGGAGACCCCACATGGTCTGCTACCCCCTCTTATCTAGAGTAGAGGTATTCAACCTTTTACAGTTAGGGGACTCCTTTGAGCTAACCGTTTTCTTGAAGGAACCGCTTGATCTAAGAGAAAAATAAATAAATTGTTGAAATCTGCAAACTAATGTCTTCTTCTGCATCCAATCTTTCTGTATTTTGTTTTTGTCGCAGCTTACGAAGATGAAGCATTTTCGCTTACATAAGTTGAAACGAATGACATTTCACAGCTCTTTTGGAAATTTCAAGATATTTTTCTCTAATATCAATCCAAAAATACCTTTTATTACCTTAACTAAACTTAACTTCAACTGAATACCAGTCAATATATTAATTTGAGGTATATTGACTAATCCAAAAAACGGAGACCAACATGTGGCCTAATGTGTCTCGATTAATGTATTTGAAGCATTTGACTTTTACGAAATTTAAGATTTTATTTTATCTATAAAATATTTATTTTTACAAGAAAATTACTTTTAAGAATAGGATCTCAATAATAAACAACTTAAAAGTGAGAAATTATTTTATAGTATAAGATAAGAGTGAGAGAAAAAAAACGAATGATAAATTTTGGAAATTAGGATTCTTCTGCAAATAGTTCGGACAGGAATATTTTGTGATTAAAATTTTACATTATGCTCCCTATGCTAATTATTATGAATCACTCGTTAAATTAAGATTAAAGAAATATTTTAAATTAACATTATGATGTCACTTTGTTCCAATGCCTCCTCCAGGAGACACTTAATTAATTAAAATAAAAATTTTAAAAATTTTTTAACATTTTTTCAGTACTTTTTCATGTATTTAGAACTGATTGATACAAATTATTCTAAAACTTATGGTTCAAAGTTGACCTAAGGTCTGAGGAGGTAAATAATATTTAAATAGATGGGTTAATCCAAAGCCCCTAAAATGAGAGCGAAAACTCTTTAGACATTATATTACAGTAATTGATAAATAAATAGTTGAGTTAGAACTGACTGTTGTGTCTTTACATAGACTTTTGACTTTTAGAGTTAGTTATATTCGATTATATTATGGCACAAGAGTCGGGTAGAAGCAGTGCTTTGCTACAAACTTAGTGAATGTTCTTATATAATTTCTGATCATGGATAAATGAAGGGTGGAGATTTGAATAATTCACTGTGATTGGTTGTAAATGTCATAACAATTTTACTAGTGTTATGCTTGGCTGAAAACAAAACACATCACGCAAACTTAGCACTTATACCCTTGACCTATACGATAAGTATCTTTTTCACTTCTGACCTTCTTTAGTGATAGTAGTTAAAGCAAAATATGTTTCAGAACAATGTTCTGCGGTAATTCTAATATCAAATTCAAGCGCAAATGTGAGAATTTGAATAATAATGCCAAGAAAGTGAGTTTTAAGGAAAATATAAATACTTACATGACATCTAATAATGCTATCGAACGTAACAAAACGCCATTACAAAGCATCTGTTTCATCTATGAGGATTAATATTTATATCAGTAAATTACTTCTCAGAGACACACACTCGTGCATATTCGATGCTTAAGCACAAGTCGATTGAGATATTTTACTTTCCTAGAAGAAAGGAGTGTCTATGAATCCTTAAGTGCGCAGGGACATTTACAGTCAGCTGTACAGTTTTTGTCCATTCAAAATCTTCGAGAGGGCATTCATTGTTAAAAAAGACATGGGAGGTCCTAAGCGTTTGGATAAAAATAATGAATGCAAGTATCTAAATCTATTCCGGAGGAAATATTCTTCTTTCTAATTCAATCCAGAAAGGGTCCAGCTCAAAGACAATAATTTAGGCAAACTGCTTGATTCTTTCGAACTAGTGTTTGATTGTGTGAAAAATTAACTGTTAACTTATGTTCTTTGTGAAGTATGTAGTTCATGAAAGAATCGTTCTCTTAAAAATAAACATTTTTAAAATTATGATGTCGACAGTCCTTGTAGACGTAACGAACTCACGGACTCAATGTGTACGTTGATTGTGTTGTATATCAAAATGATTATAGTTTAGCAAAAGTGCACGATTGTGTGAATGTAATTAAAAAAAGATTGTTTTGATACTTATTATGAATGGGCATCAGTTAATATCGATTGGTATGATTTTTCTATCATGAATTCGTTAATTTAAGTAAAAATTATACTTATATAATACAAATTAGTAACGAAATACTTGATTTCATGGAAGTTGAAATGCTCTTCGAAAAAGTTAAAGAAATTTGTGTAAAATAATAATGTTTTTAACGATTTTTTGAAGCATTCTTTAGAATTTTAGAATGTTCTAAGTTGTTTAATATAAGTAAGTTTGTTTACTCATCTTTGTGTTTGTCTGAAATTACTTTTATATTACATTAGATGAAAACACTTTTATAAACTTTAGTTTCAGCGATAGAAATTTATATGCAATTAATGTATGAACATCAGTGAGGGAGGGATGTGTTTTTCTTTAATAAACAAGTATTTTCTTACATTTTCACACAGTTCATGAGCTGTTAACGATGAAAAGGGGAGTTTCAGGCAGGTACACGAAAAGGTGAAACTTTTCGAAAAAAGAAAAAAAAAATACTGTTTTCAAGAAATATTGTTCATTATATATGCATGCAAAAAATTTAATATACGCATTGGAATTCAAATAAATTGCTTATAATTTAATATTTTAATCATGTGTAGCAGAATATGATGATTAATGTTCTTAATAATATTGATTAATTCTTTAATTCTTTATATTTATCTATTGGGTTTAAATTAAAGAAAATTATTACATAATCAAAATGATATTTTAAAAGTTCATTTCCAGAAATTCTTTAAACAAAATCAACCACATTTTTAAAAAAATGACTCAATGGGTAATATCAAATGAGAAAGTAATATAATTCCTTGTTGTTTGTAAATGGGGCTTTTCTCTATTTGAAGTATACTATTGTAAGGTTATAACGTTGTAGGTGATTTTTTTTAAAGTTGTTGAGTAAAAGTAATGCATATTTATTCTTGTGCTTGTCTGAAATTATTTCTTATAGATGTATTTTTAAGTTTTTTGTTTCTTTATTTCTTTTTAAAATAATGTTTAATTAAATCTGTAGAGTTTAATATTTTATTTCTTAAAATTAACTGTTATGTATACACATACACACACACACACACACACACACACATATATATATACATATTATTTTTATAACATGAAGTTTAAGATTTTATGATGCAAAATTGACTTTAGTTATATTAAGAATGTTATATTACATTTATTTTTTACAAAAAAAAAAGATTTCCGAATATTGAGAATACGATGTTTATACAATTTTATATTGTCATTATAGAAAAAAAAATATGTTTTATAAATTTTACATGCTGGAAAAGAAAGTATTAAACTTAAAGTTTTATTTTCTAACAGCAAAAATTTTATGCATCCAATTAGTATTCTAAAATTATTTTTGTTAGGTTTAATATGTTATTTTTAACTAAGAAAGTTACGCTATTGTTTTTTTTTTTTTTTTTATTTTTTTCTAAAATGAAGAAAATTTTTAAAATTTAAATATTACATTACCGACTTTTAGAAATTCTATTTATTAAAAAATAATTATTGAAATTTATTTGTTAATGTTTAAAAAGGCAACTTTTCAAAGTTTAAAATTATATTCCTAAAATATACAACTTATAAATTAGTTATAAGTTCGAAAAATGACTCAATAAAATAAAAAAAAATAATTAAACAGTTCATTATTTTTAAAAGTTCGATCACCAGCAATATACATTTGCTTTACAACCATAACAAACGTATTTTGCTTTTCCAAGAAAGACATGTGTATATAGTTTGACATTTAGAACTTTTCAGTAAAATGACAACAACCAATTGCTTGAAATTTAAGGAAAAAAAGATTTTTGTTTAAATTCTAACATGATGGTCAAACAATAAATACAATTTTTGAAAAATATCTGACTCTAAATGTTGTTATTTTTTTAAATTAAATAGTGAGACTTAACTAGTGAAATAAGGCTGATAAATTCAGTGTAGTAGAAAAATTCAAAAATTATTATAAAAATAATAAAATAAAAATATTTTCAATAAACAGATAGTTGATCAATGTAATTGTTCCAAAAATCACAGGTTTAAATAAACCAGTTCAATCTATTTTATTCAAAAGATATTAGTTCAATTAATTAAAATGAAATAAAAATACATTAAATATTAATATCCGATCCAACAAACTTCGACAAACAGTTTGCTTCCATATTTAAGTTGTGAGAAAATTATTGTTTTAAACTAAATAATATTCAATCAAGTAAGAATAACTTTGTGTAAAATAGAATAAAATATTATTTTTGTATAATATATTATTGTATAATTGTATAATATTAAATCATTCAAAAACTAATTTATTCAAATTAAACCAATTTCTTTCATCCCATATCGACAAAATTAATAAAGGTATTGAATTATGCATTATTTTCTTTAGTAATTAATGATTTATATATATATATATTATACAGAAAGTATATATATATATATAATATATATATATATATATATATATATTGTTATATAATATATATATACATATATATATATACATGCTACATACATATATATATATATATATATACAGAGATATATATATATATATATATATATATATATATATATACATACATATATATATATATATATATATATATATATATATATATATATATATACATACATACATATATATATATATATATATATATGTGTGTGTGTGTGTGTGTTTGCAAAATACTGCTTCATCTGTTGGATAATACATAAATAAAAACCACCATGGAACCGGCGAGAATACAAAAAACCCTAGATTCTGAGATACTCTTTAGGCCTTTAAAAATACCTCAAAGAAAAAAGAAAAAAAATGGGGGTCCTGCCAGGGATGAGGAGAAAATTTCTCGAACGTGAGTGAAGAAATTTCCTCAGATGACAAGAAAATCTCCCGAATACGAATGAAGAAAATTTCTCGGATGCAGATGCAAATGAAGATACATATATCTACAACAATTTTTTTTGTATAAGGAATTCGCACAAACCTCTCACAAAAATTTGGCGAATTGGCCCCAGATACGGATAAAGATCCCGGGATAACAACAAACATCATTAGATTACAACAAGAATTTATGGAAGATCGTTGTTCACACACACGAACACTTTCTTGAAGGACAGTTTGTTTCTTTCATTCGCAAATAAAATCCACATGTCTGTGTTTACATTTTTATTTCTCAACACATTCAGCAAAACGAACACTAACTGGTTTTACATTTTGCCACCAGAGGGCTATTCAGAATGAGTGGCTGGTCGGAACATACTGCCCGCCTTGACAAATTGTTGTAAAGCACACATACGCAAAATTTTAAATCTCACAGTTCAATATACTTAATGTTGTTACTTGAATAATACACAAATAAAAATATTGAAGCAGAAAAAGAAATTCAAATACTACTCCTTGAAAGGTAAACAAATTTTTGTCATTGGGTGTTTGACATTTTTTGACAATTGATGCTGTAAGGAGGAATTTGTATCTTTCCTCTTCAGCAATTTGAAGTAGCGTTCGCTTTGCTAAAAATGTGGCTCTCACAGTACCGCAAGTAACAATTGAAAGTACAATAGCTTTCACTGGACTTAATTCACTGTCCTTCGAAATTATTCGTTGTAGATTTCTCTGACTGGGATGAATGCTTATCATTTTGTACATTTTTTGTATGTCCGCAATATAGGCATACAGATGTTTGCAGAATGATGATTGATATCAGGTCGTGTTAGACCAATCCTCCATTAATATGTAAATTATTAAATGGAATTTAATTTGTTGTTTCACTCGAGGCGTTGAAAGCAACGGGAAGCTTTGTTGTCGTCTTCTCAGGTCTGTAAACGCCCTGATGTGGCACATAATACGATACTTTAGGTTCTGCTTCATATATCACATCTCTCATGTATCCTAATCTCTCATATTCATATATAAAGTCTTTATATAAATTTAAATAATTTTGATCTCGCAATAGTTTTGCCCAAAGTGAATTTAATCTTTTTAATGCTATACTTCTAGATTCACCTAAACTGGGTTCTTCTTTAAGTGGAATTGTAACTATGTATTTTCTAATAGGTTCTCTAAAATGAGTTTGAACAAAATATTTATCAGCAATTTTTGCCTTATGAGTTTTAAGAATCCCTAACTCAACAGTCTCTAATTCCCAAAATTTTCTCATGGTAATATTTAAATCATTATCAATTATTAATCCACAATAGAATTTTTGGTTATCTGAATCCGAAACACTCTCACTAGCCAAAAATCCAAATACACTATTTTGAAAAAATAATTCAGAATTCGACAAATATATTTTTCTGGCCTTAAAAGATGATAAAACCATTTCGCATCTAGAAGACAATTGACTTTTTGGGGAACCATAAGCTTATCAGCCAAATTTATATTTGAAGGAATTTGTTTCTCAACGTTTAAATATTTAACTGTTCACTCTTAACTGTGTTCGTTTAAATATTAACTGATAAAAAATATTTCTTCCCGAATTTAGATTAGATATTGAATCCTCTCCTTTATATGTTATTGCACTAGATGCGTTTTTATAACTCTCACTAAATTAATAAGATTCTCTGGGAAAATGACGTAACTTAATTATTATGAGGCTTTTTACAAAAGCAGTTTCGCCCAACATTACAAGTAGGGGAAATGCATCTAAAGCATAACTTTTGAGCTTTCACAAATCCTAGTCTATCGTTAATGGACCACTTTTGAAAATCCTGGCACTAGTATATTGAATGGTTGTTATGACACAAAACGCACTTTAAATTACCATTCGATAAAAATACTTTTGAAATAATTTTATGATGTTGATTCTAAAATTTATTCTTTCCAAATCTTCTCTGATCATTATAAACTACCGAGTGAGATAAAGAAGTACACTTTGTTTTGCTTCCAGTTTTACAAGCTGAAAATAAATCGCAGTTTCTTCCTAGCTACTGTGTTGTCAAGAAATCTTCTCTCTGTTTAATACTTTTATGACTTTTTAAATCCTGAGGAAGAGAGCTAAATATTTTATCGGAAATCATCAATTCACACAAATCAGAAAATTCTTTCACTTTGCGAAGATTAATGTAATATTCAAAAACAGAACTAACTCTTGATGAGAATTGTACGTAATTTTCCGTTGGTGATTTTACTGCACTTTTAAACTGTTTTAAACTCTCTCTAGGAGTTGGTTGAAATTCTTTTAACACAATAGCTTCAATTTTTTCATAATCACCCAATTCTTCTTCTTTTACATAAACCATTAAATTGCCGATTCTATCTCCCATAATATTTAGTAGAATTTCCACTTTAAAATTATCACTAACTCCCTTTGTTTCGAATGCTTTCTCAAGCGAATTGAAAAAAGAGATTAAATTATCATCATTCTTAGGAAAAGGAATAGTCAATATTTTTATAATTCCTTAAATTTAAACTTGTTTCATCATCCTTAAGTGATTTATTCTCACAAAATGCAGATTTGAAGTTTAAAAGCTTAATATCCTTTTCAATTCTTAAAGGTGAAAGCTTCTCAATTTCTAATTTTTGCTCTAAGGAATGTCTTTCGTTTTCAGCTTGTTCTGATTTTTTACGCTTTTTTTTCCAAAATCTCTAGAATTATATTTTTCACGATCTCAATTTTTTCTTTATAAACATCATTATTCTCAATTAAACTTAGAAGTTCAACTACTTTAACGGAAGATGTGAACTGAATATTTAGTTCAGAACATAAACGCTTCAACTCATCCTTTTTTAAACTAGACAAAGACATAATGGAAACTATATAATCACTTATCCACTCTATTATTTTGAAAGGGAATGGGTACTAGATGTCATGAAGATCGTCTTTGCTGCCACTCTGTCCGCCGTTATTACTCCAAGGTCAAAATTTTCACTAAAAACACAAATCCACAATCGCAAAATCCACTCAGACAAGACGTAGACCAGATGTTCACACACACGCACACTCTCTGGAAGGACCGTTTGTTTCTTTCACTCTCAAATGCAATTCACATGTTTGTTTTTACATTTTTATTTCTCAACACATTCGAGCCAGTCGCTCTTCACTCAGCCCAAAGAACACTGGCTCTTTTTACATTTCGCCGCCAGAGGGCTATTGACAATGAATGGTTGGTCGGAACAGTCGTTCCTAGAATCCACTACAGTTTTTTCTTTTTTTTTTTTTCCTTTTGCGGCAACGAAAAACTATCAACATTAACATGCATGGATTACTTTTTCGATCCATTCTCACTTATGATCATCGTAAATGCAATTTCTCTTAATCGGGATGTCGATTCCCGAGAGAGATAGAAAGTGAATCAGCCTAACTACGTCGACATAATATTTCTTCATTCAAGAGTGTGATCATAGCCTATTTATCTCTATCTTTGTATGTATTTTCTATTATTCGGGACAGACTCCAGAGAGAGATAAAAATTTGCAAAAAAAAAAAAAAAAAAAATCATCCTCAGATCGTTTGAAAAAGTGAAGGAAAAAAATAGAAAATATGTTTAAATTTACCATAGATTTAACGAAGAGATTTCAGAATAATAAGATAAATAATTTTTTAAAGTACTTTAACAAAATGGTGGAATCAAAATAATCTGAAAGAAAGTTTATTATTTAAAACATTCACGCAATGTATCTACTTTAAGTATCTTTTGTAGCGTAGGCTATAGATAATCCCCACCAAAGACTTTTGTATTGAACTAACGCTTTTGTTCCTAACTTCCCATTCAAAGTCCCAATAAAAAGTTTATTGCTTAAAAGCAATAAATGAGCAAAATCAGGTGGCTTGGGTCAGCTAAATTCATGAACATCTGACTCTGTTACACAGGTGCGGCCGAGTTGAATCCTCTTTGTGAGGTATTGTTGACCCATGACATTGATATATATGTGAATTTAGGGCCTAGCCCTGTGACGGCCGACATCTGGTTGCACGTTGGTTAAACTGACATTGACAGATAAGAGCGAATGGTGTTGCGGGGGACAAAAACGGAGTTTGTCTTTGATTGGATTGTGCATTCAAAAATGAAAATAAATCAAAGGGGGGCGTGGACCAGACCTACCCGAGGTTTTAAAAAGGGAGAAAAAAGAAGAGGAGATTCCTGCCGGGGAGCGAGAGAGGGTTCCTGCTTGAAGTGGGAGGCTATTGCCTGCTCTTGCGATTTTTGAACTAAAATCGAACTGCATTTGATATTAGGCTATTAGTGGTATTTTAACTATATGTGTTTGGACTTTAGGCAAATAGAAGCCAGGCGGAAACGCCTAACTAGAATACAATCCATAGATTTGTAAAATAAAGAATTATTTTTACTTAAGCTGTGTGATCCCTTTACGTTACCACTTCATTCCACACATTCTGAGGTCACGACGTTACATGGTACATTTTTAAGATTTTTTGTTGCATTTTTTGGATATCTTAGCTTTTTATCTAACTAATACTGTGCAACACTGATGAATTGAGACATTTCTTGATTAACTTATCAGTTGTTTATTAACTGATTTTTTTTTTAATTTTTTGTTTTTTTTGTTTTTTTTTGTTTTTGTTTTTGTTAAAGGATTTTATTTTGTTAACTGATTTTTTAACTTGATGTTTCTTGGAAATATGTTTTTGTGATCTAGTTGCTTTTTATTCTTGAGAAGATAGGAGTAATATTTTTTTTTAAAAAAAATAATCTATTGAATTGCTTATTCTAAAAAGAGTATCAGTGTATGATCGTGTGTTACAATTTTATTTTAAATACTCATTTTTTTATTTTGCTGAAAAAGATATTTTTGAATTGATTATCTTTACAATGATTTCTGCTTTAAGAAATTGTCTTTACTTAATTTCCATGAAAACTCAGAGAAACATTGTACTATACTTTTGCATGCATTTAATTTAAAATGCATACTTAATAATGAAATGTTTGGAAGAGAACGGTTTTATAAAGACTTAAGAGATTAAATTTTACTCACAAATTGTACAAAATTTGATAACAAAATTGCCATTCCACAACCTTTTGCATTTGAATTCGATGAGAAAGATAAAGTTCAATTTTTTTTTAATATTTTAAAGAAAATCTGGTATCTAAATAAGTACAAAAATAAACAAGTCAATTTGGTTACATTCCTATAATTCTGAACCATTTGAAAAATAAATAACTATGAAGGAAATTTTTATGCTTAATTGAAATTGATTACACTTCAGGATCTTTGTTTATGATTTACAATTTGAATACCATTTAATTTTGGAAAAACACCTAGCAACAGCTACCCAATTGCAGTTATTCCTGATAAATTAAATAACTACACACTCTTGAACTTATAGAATATTAGAAGATGTTATCTCCAACAAAATTTATGGACCCTCTGAAGTGAACATTCACATTAATAGGCCCAGGGTTAAAGACTGTTAGATATTTGGTATGCCTCTTTTACAGAGCTATATTGCAATATGTTTTCTTTAAGTGACACAATTATTACGCCGTTTTTCAGAGATTCCAACTAATATTTCTCTGTCTGAGGGGTAGCTTATAATAATAGAAAAGTAATGTTTATACTGATAGAGCATGATCTCTGTAGAACTCCTGACTAATATAACATGTTACTTGTATAAAATTAAAAGAAACATATTTCAAAATAATAACCTTTATTATTACCTACTGGGTCAGTAAAAGCACTTTGAAACGCCATACAAATTCAAAATAATAATATTTCCTAATGAATTTCCAGTGGAAATGACCTGGAAATTCCCACCTCCCATTTTTTGAAGCTCCAAGTGTAATTTCATGATGACTGGATGCAGAAATTATTTTAGCACCGGAGATCATACTAACCTACATAGTGAATTACAAGTCACCAACAAATACTTAACACGTTTCTTAATCAACTATGAGTTTTTTTTAACATATTTAATTGTTTTAAAATTGAAAGCATTACCTACTATATATTATTACAAGTGCATTTCTGTACTACCTTTATTGATTGAAATATTTTGGTATTTGTATATGTATTTAGAAATAAGCCTATGTGCATGTAATATATATTATTAATTGCAGAGTATATTATGTTACACAGGGTGAGATTACAAGCTAATCATCTGGTTGAAATATACTGTATATTTCAAAAATAAGCAATAACTCGTTGATGAGGAAATTTTGCTATTTTGTTTTAAACAGTTACAAATGTTCTACAAATCCCTTCCGTTACATGACCAAAGTCTGTAGAGCAGTCCAATTCTCTCAGGTTTGTTGGAGGGTAGATGTTCGTACTGAATGAGGAGATGCAACTTTCGATTCTTGGAGGAATGCATTTTTAATAACTTCGAGATAATTTTAAAAAATTTAGTGACTATTTTTCGAACAAAAGTTTTAACTGTAGGAATTTAATTGAGGTTCTGAGATCTTCATGTCTCATGATCCATCTAATAGTAGCATTCATAAGCTCCGATAATTCCTAGTTTCCTAAAAACTTTCTCTCTGCTTAACCGGTCTGCTACTGCTTGACAGGGCCGACCCCTTTCCCTGCCTCTTGAGGCAAAAAGTTGGATTGTTTTTCCCTGTCTAATCGTATCAGAATTAAATTATTTTCTAAGGCTTTTACTCTCCCAACCAATCAGAATTCCCGCTCTGATTCTTAGTTGAACTCGGGAGGTAGAACCTTCTCCCAAATTCACCTTCCTATCTTGACCAGAGCTTCTTTGCCCTAGATTGGACGCATCAATCTAATCCGATCTCTCTTACCCCCAGATTGCTTCCAAAACTAAGAACACTATTGTTTTTCTCTAATTCAAGGATTTTTTTAAAAAACCTCAATAAAATTTCAAGTTCTTAACTCCATATTTCTTTTAATCAACTGTTTCTTTAATTTTTTTTTACATTTCATCTATCAAAAAAATTAAATTTTAATAACTTTTTTTACTGTACACGACGCTTCGGAAAAATGCAACGTTGAACTGAAATTTCAGTACTGATAGGAGATAAAGATCTCCAAACATCCTCTACGGACAAAGCGAACAGCGCTCAAAGAAAAGGGCAAACCGACAGGAGTCTTACGGAACCCGCAGCAATCACCGAAGGGTTGACCGACTGGTCTCTAGTTGACGATGAAAGTGAATGCTTGGAAGAAATGGAGAAAATTCTCTCTTCTTATCTTTTAAGATGAGAGAAGTTAATGGAGCTTTTGACAGAAGAATTTAGTATTAGACAGAAAATAGATTCTAAGCGTAAAACAATCAAGTATTCCAATACTACAACCTACATGAAGGAGAAACTCCTTAATGAAGAAGCCCAATTCATCAAGAATGAAGAAAGACGCAAGATTATTTTAAGTGAGTTTCGCAGACTTTCTCCTTACCCGTACCCCAGTGCAAATATAATTATTCTCCCTTATCTAAATCAAACCATGTTAAAAGGCGCGCAAGAAAGGTGAGCTGCTTAGATAGTCGTAGGAAAACTGATAGCGTAGGATTTAAATCCCGTTAAAAACATCTAAGTAGCCAAAATTAGATCGTAATTTTAAATTGAAAAATAATTTTTTGGCTCTAAGCCAAATCCCAGATGAAGCAGATTAGACCCCGCGACTACCACCTCGTTTCAACAAAATTCCCCCAATAATGATGAGATAAGCAAATTATAAGAAATTCATAGAGTAGCTCCAATTACAGAATTTAAATTGTGTGTACAATTTATTAAAATTTTTCCGAAATCGGATGATAAACATAGAAACATCACTAGATTTTTGAAAGAAAAAAACGCTAAACTTTACATTATTAATCCAGCTACCGCCCCCCCCCCCTGAAGTTAATTTTGAAGTTATTCCAACGACCTCAGTTGATACTGAAAACACTGATATAAAAAGTTTTTTAGAAGAAATAGTTTTTTTCGATCAAAAAGGTCGCCCATCTCCAACTTAAAGAGGCCTTACCAACATTCTTAGACGAAATTCGAAGAGTAGAAAATTTCGAAGAAATTTACAGATTGTCTCCTGATGAACATCAAAGTAGAAAAATTTAAAAGAAAAAGAGACGTTACTCAACGGTTTAAGTGTATAAACTACATATATACATAGCGTTTGTATAAACTACAAAAATAGTGGACACATTGCTTTCTAGGAAGGGTGTCCTAAATTTTTGAAACCTAGGGAAAACAAAAATGAAGAAAATAAGCAAAAGCTCTTCACATTTATTACTGAAAATAAATCTCATGCTCAAGACTGCTATATTGAAACTAGTTTAAAAAAGGACACAAATGCAGAAAACCTAACCTCTGCCCCCTTCAAAAAATTAGAATTGAAATAACTTAAGCCAAGATAACTTTACAATTTTGGATACTGTACAAGAGATAAAAGCCCAGTCCCGAACGTTTCGAAATCTTTATTACTTGCAAAAAGATGAGACGTATTGATGATAAATTAGAAAAACTTCACCTTTTTATGCAAAGAGTGGCAAGATTAACCTCTTAAATGCATATTAAATATTGTTTTTTACAACTTCTGATTTTAAAAACCTAAAATTGCCAAAATATCTACTCAATTTCTTAAAGTCCTGCTTACTAAGACTGAGAACGCCAACTAACCAATGAAAACTCAAGATTATCCCTACCTTCATCAAGAAAATTTTTATTGCTTTCTGAACAAATGAACTAACCTGAAATTAAAGTTTTAAATCTTCTTTCTCCATACTTAAGTTCAGTAGTGTTAAATTTTAATTCTCCAAGAACTGTTAAATTTCAAAATTATAAAAGCACTCTAAACTCATTTGTTTCATTCTATTTATTACACTGGTACACGGAATGAAAATGCTGTCGGAAACTATTTGCATTGACTGAGGATAAAAGCCTATTAGGCTAAGCTCTTCGTGGAACAAATCAACATAGTACTCTTTTCCCTGCTCTCTGACATAGCTGCGCACAACAATTTGTTTATCCGTTTCTCCGAGCATCTCCTGTTTTCTCTCTAAGTTCTCATTCCTTCGGACGCGAAACCAAGCTCTAAACAGAATTTGTCTCTTCAGCAGCTTTCAGAAAGAAAAAAGGTATTTGCATAAACACTTTATTTCAGCAATATAATTTAATAAATTCTTAAGATTCGTTTAAAATATTTATCAGCAATTTAAAGTAAATTATTCTTGCTAAAGATACTTTTTTTACAATTCTTTGTCAAGAAATCATTCACGGTAGTACCTCTTGTAAGGGACGAATAAGGAACGAATCCCTTATTAAATTACACTACCATTTAAGAAACATAATGTCAAGTCCGGTGGGTGTCTCTTATTAGGAGGTACTACTATATTTATGAAATTGGAATACAAATACACAAAATGACATGGTTTTTAATTTTACATTTTGCATCTAATGGAGAATATTTAAGAGATAAAATAATGCGTAACTTAATTGAGTTACTTATAAAATGTATAACATAAGCAAAAAAAAAGCTTTATTTATTTTCTAGTTAAATTTTAAATAATATCCTTAAATTTATAAGCGAAATCTGAAATAAAGCTTTCCAGAACATGTATGATTGTATTAAACATTACATTTGTTTTACCTGTGCAATACTGAACAAGTAAATGAATTGTAAATAAGTCTATGAATTTGTATTTTTGAGACATAAAAACTGTTCATGATTGAGTAGAGAAAATTAGAATTTCTTCAATTATATCATAGATATCAGTACATTTATCTCTCTTTTTTATAAATAAACGAAATTGCCTACATTTTCGAAAGTATTATGATATTATGAGTTTTTAATCAACATAGTCTCATTTCCAACCAAAGTTAAGTAACAGTGTTGAAAATTTGAATTTATAACGTATGGATCTCTGCATTCTACCTTTCATATTAACATAGAATTTTATAACAGAATCAAGTGCAAAGATTTCATTCAGTACTGTGAATTATTGTAAGGGAAATATTGTAGAAATAGCAATTTGTAATAGAGTTTGCGTTTGTAGTATTCGCAAATTGTCTTATCTCCATAAATGTTTTCTGTTTTCACAATGCAATTCTTTTCACATGATGAAAACTCATGTACAGAAATTATTTAATTTAGTAATGCAGTGGTTAGTGATTAAATTTTGGTATTATTAATAATTAGATTTTAATAAATATTAATTTACCAAATTCATGAATAGAAATATTAATTTTGAACTATTGATATTTTATAAGGGAACTATTATTTTTTAGGAATTGTTGTACAAGCAGATGTGAAAGTAGAAATAGCAATTGCGGGTAAATAAAAGAGCAAAATAATTAATAATAGAATAAAATAAATATTAAAATAATAAAAAGAAATATCAGTTTAAAGAATTGTTTTGTATTATCTTATAATGCAGAATTTAATAATTATTTTAAATATCTATGTATACATTTACGTAATATTTGTAACAAGAACAAAATTATATTTATACATATAAATTTAAAAATTCTGAAAATAATCTAACATCAGTATGTCAGTAACTATCCTAATAAAAATATCAGTTATGGCATTCGCAGTTGCATTACGAATCCATATGGTACAGTTCCTTTCAAAATTAATTACTATCAGGGCCCGCTCAAGTTGGTATGCGAATGCTTACGGTAGCAAAACTGCCTGAACTATCACTATAGAAGAACGTGCCCTATCTATAAAAGGAACTTCTGAAGTAGAACCTCAAATCAGGCAAACTCAACTATTCCCGTTCAGGTACGGAGCTCAGGAAACGGAAAATTTACAAAAAGAGTTACAAAGATGGAAAGCAGATAAGGAGAACATAGAAGGTAAGTTAAACCTTTTATATCCTTGCCCTAACTCTGGATGCTTGCACAACCAACAATTAGTAAACTTAATGAAAAATACCAATAGTAAAAATAATAACACCCCCACCCCTAGTAAAAAACATCAGCACGATAATGTTACTGACGTATTTATTGTACCATCCAAAACGGCAAAACAGCCAAAAAATATCCAAAATAAAACTATAGCTGAGACATTAAACAAGTTTAATATTCTCAGAATAAATAAAGTAGTAGATGTTGCGGAGGCTCTTACCCCACCACTGGAAAAGATACTACCAGTAATGATGAAACTAACCAGTAGTTACAACCTATTATTGCAGGAAATTCACCGAATTGCTCCAGCAGCAGTTAATAAACTGTCTGGAAAACTGTCTGGAAACCACATACCTACACCTCCATTAACAGTGGCTGAAGCGACTATCGTCGCTGTTACTCCCCTAAAGGAAAAAACCATCATCATCTCCTCCACTTACATCCCTCCATACTCAAATTTAACATCAAAAATCCGAATAGACTTAAATATCCTACTCCAACTAGGACCCCTAAATATTATATGCGGGGATTTGAAAGCAAAACACACTAGATGGGGATGTTCAACTAATCATCCCAGAAGTATTAAAATCTTACAATTCACAGAAAGAAATAACATGAAATCCTAGCTCCACCAACCCCAACACGTATCACCCAATCATCACAGACTACAATAGACATCATGCTCACGAACGGCTGCCATTGGTCGACTCAAATCACCTCCCTCCCCGTACTCTCTTCAGACCATAACCCAATCTATGCACACATCGATCTTCAAACATATATTCAAGAACACAAAGTAAAATTAAACATTAACTGGTGTAGCCTTAGCCAAATTCTTAGAAACACAAGATTTACACTCCCAAAGATTGAAACTGGAGAGGAACTAGAAAAGCAAGTTGCCAATATCACTAACAACATCTTAAACGCACACAGAACTGCATCCAACCCGAACACCAAAAACCATTCACATCACATCAGCAGGGAAATTGGAACTCTTATTAAATACCGTAAAAGAGCCAGAAAAATCTGACAATTTTCAAAAAACCCTGCACACAAAACACACCTAAATCAAGTTAACAAATTAATTAAAAGCAAAATTAAGGAGGAAACTCACAAAGAACTTCAGGAAACGCTTTCTTCTTTTAACTCAGAATGTGGATCCCTCTGGGGAGCTGCAAAGGTGTTAAGAAAGAAATGCTCAAAAATCTCAGCTCTAACAGGGCCAACAGGTATCGTTCTACAAGATAAAGACAAATCAGAAATTTTTGCTGACTCTCTGCAAAGCAATTTCAGCTCAAGGACATCAAAACAACATCATAATTCCGGAACAACATGGATTCCTGCTCCACCTCTCACCACCAACACATGATAGGACAATAAAACATATCGTTCACGGTTTTCTAGCTAACGACAATAATTTTAAAGACACCCCCCTCCCACATCCACCCTGTCAACCATCGGAGATAATAAACTATATCAAGAATATTAAAATCAATAAATCTCCAGGAAACGACGGAATTACAAACAAAATGTTAAAAAACCTCCCAACCCCAACTATTTTACAACTTAATTATACTATCAATAAAATGCTAGAACTCGGTCACTTTCCGTCTAAATGGAAAACAGCCTCAGTCGTCCCCATCTTAAAGCCTGGTAAGGATCCAACTAATGCAGAAAGCTATAGACCGATTTCTCTTCTTCCTATCATCAGAAAATTAGCAGAGAAAATCATTTTAAAAACGCTTAACAATCACCTATATGAAAACAACATCATAATTCCGGAACAACATGGATTCCTGCTCCACCTCTCACCGACGCACCAACTCTCAAGAGTTATTAATTTTATCAAAGCTGGTCAGGAGAACGGAGAAAACACTGGTGCTGTTTTCTTCGATATTCAGAAAGCTTTCGACCGAGTCTGGCATGATGGACTCATTTACAAACTAATCAATTATAAAACTCCCTCCAACCTAATTTTACTAATTAACTCATATATTAAAAGTAGAAATTTTACTGTTAAAATTAATAATACCCTTTCCAATCAAAGAGAAATAAACTCAGGAATTCCGCAAGGCTCGCATCTTGGGCCAACATTATTCCAAATTTTCGTGAACAATATACCTAGACATAACAACACAATTATCTGCATGTACGCAGATGACACTGCGATACTGGCAAAACACAGAAACCGTAAAGTAATTGCTCATCATATCAACAATCACATTGCAACACTGGAGGATTGGTTCTCCAATTGGAAAATTGCATTAAATGTACCTAAAACGGAGGCCATCTTCTTCACAAAGGGAGCCAGAACAATCCACCCAAACATTTACATGCAAGATAAACAAATCCCCTGGTATCAAAACGCCAAATATCTTGGCGTCATTATTGATAAACGTCTCACTTTTGCGCAACATATTAAAAATATTCAAGACAAATTCCGATTTGCCGCGAATAAATTCACCCCACTAATTCGTCGGAGTTCATCGTTACCAATTAAATATAAGTTGCTTGTCTATGCACTTATCTGCGACCAATCATCACCTACACTTGTAAAATCTGGAATTCAGCGGCTCAAACCCATCATAATAAAATTGAAATTCTTCAAAATAGCATAATTAGAATGATCGCACAAGCCAGATGGTTTATGCGAAACGAAGATATTAGAACCTCTCTAAATATCCCCAAAGTACAAAATTATATTAATTCAATAGCAGAAACCTCTAAAAACAATTTATTACACCACCCTAACCCATCCATTCAAGAAATCATCAACTACTCAAGAAATTATAGAACTAACAGAAGTTCAGACTTAAAATCCCATAGATCTTATCGACCTTTCTCAACGACCAATAGGAAAGCTCCCTCTGCCCCTTCGGTGTAGTACGGAGACTTCCAAAGCCAAAACTTACATTCTAACTCCAGATAAGTGTAGCTGCTTCCTGATTGGACAAGCGCCATCACCCTGTTCTCCCCCAACCCCATAGTCATTGCTCGCTATATTTCAAGACTTTTAAAGCTTACCATTTAAATTTTTAATTTCATTTAACTTTATTTTACTTTAAACATGTATTTTCTTATTTATTTCCATCCACTCTTTTAATTTAATAAGCATCCTAATTAAACATGGGCATAGATATAAATCAGGTTTAACTCAGATATGGAGATATGGCCGCATTAGGGCTAGGTGCTCCAGCGAAGTTGGTTCATTACGAACTGGCAGCTTCCGGGCACTCCTATTTTCTGAGATTCCCCGATAACCGGATTTAATTAACCTATTAAAAAACAGGAATCAACTGGATTCCGGATATTTTAGTTCGAAAATTGTGAGATGAGTCATCACGAAGACAGCCGCCTGAATCAAAACGCAGGTTCGGTTAGCTTCAGACCTGCAAATTGTTTCAAAGACAAAGGGACATGATTTGTGGCAGCTGAAGTTGGCGATAAATCAATCCAAAATCTTAGTAGAATTCAGTGTTAGTTTCTACAATTTTTTTATTGTTTAAATCAATAAAAAAGAGTAATCAAATGAAATGAGACACCCCGAAGCTGTGCATTGAGTCGAATGTTGCAATACTTCAAACGCTCGTATTTATTGGTATAAAGGTATACATGCGGTGTTCTATAACCACTAATTTAAGAATTCAAGAGAGATGCGCTATAATTACGTTCAATAAAAGTGACAGGAAAGATACCGTGTTTCATGGCATGCTTGAAGGCGAATAAAAAGAAAGGAGATAGAATGATCCTCATGAAATTATCCATTTTGAAGAAAGAAAGTGGGTAACTTGTTGCGATATTGCATTGGCGCTATTTATTTAGCTTCCAGGAACTAAACAAAATGTAACAAATTAGAGCAGCGATTCTTCATTTCGTTTAAACAGCACAGGGTAGTTAATTCTTGCCTTTCAAATACTTTTACAGATATTAAAGATTATTTAATGCATAAGTATTTTGACCATGTGTAAGATAAAGAGAAAAAATTATCTTACTGTATTTGCATTTATTATAAGGCGGATGATAGAAATAATATTCCATTAAATTAACGAAATCTTTTGATATTTTTCTGGAAAAGGCTCAATTTTCACTTTTCTGTAAAATAAAATTACACTCACTCACTCACACACAATATTTTTTATGAAAGCTATCATGGATAAGTGTGTGTTTTCTTAATTTGAATGCACAATAATATTATAAAATCATTTTCAGATAGCATTTAAATTCAAAACCATTTTTTTACTAGACACAGATGTTGAAAAATTACTTAAATCCTTTATAAATTTTTAAAGAATTTTACTGAAAATATTCAGAGTTTACAGTTAGCTACAGTTACATGTGGATTATTATTCAGCTTTATTATACATTTATAGATTACTTAATATAAAAATAATTTAAATTAAAAACTAGGCTGTAAAATAAAATAAAACGATATTATTTGGACTATCATAAATTTAATTTGTCATTATTTGTAAATGCACAACTCTGTAACTGTCAAATTTTATTTATATTACTTCAAACTGAAAGAATTTTTAAAAATTATTAAAAACTGTTTTACTAGTAACTTTTTACTAAATTTTTTTTCTTTATCACGTTAATAGTTTTCTCTTTTCATTATATAGCATTATAAATGTGTAACAACAAATATATATTTTACAATATCTTTATGTATTTCACTTGGTGTGTGTCTATGTATCAGTGTGTCATCAAATTTTCAATATTTAATTTAAACAACTTCCCATCAATCTAGAGCTCTGAAACCTTAGGAATCATTCTTACTCTCCTAGCAATGCAATATTTCGATATTTGCGACAAGTTTTAACTAATATTTCAATAGTTTTTTTTAATAATGAAGCTTAGCCCAACCACTTGGAGTGATTTAGAAAATTGCTAAACTTAGCAATTTTTTCTGGCTGAAAGTTAAGTCCGCGAAGCTGAACAGGGTAGCCACATTTCGCAAAATACCACCAATAATTCCTGTCGCCAAGAGTGGTTTTACTAAACTACATTCCAACCATTTAATTTACTGGATGATTTTGCTAGTTTTAACGTTTTTATGTATTTCACTTGGTGTGTCTTTGTTTGTGTGTGTATCAGTGTGATATCTAATTTTCTGTCGTTAATTTAACCAGCTTCCCATCAAGCTAGGGCTCTGAAACTTTAGGAATTGTTCATACTCGCCTAGCTATGTAATATTTAGACATTTGCGACAAGTTTTAACAAATATTTCAAAGAAAATTTTAATAAACTTTAACACCATTTAAAAATGTTGGTTTTTATTTCAAATTAATTTTTATTGTATTCAATGACTTTTAAGAAACTAAACTTGAAAAATTTGCACAAACGTTTTTATTGTATGTTTTTAAAATTCACATAGCATTATATAATACTTTTTTTTTTAAATGGGATTTTTCAAACTCACAGTTTAAGAGAATCTTTTATGCTTAAAAGTGCTAAAACTAAAAAAACGTATATAATTTTTTCAATATAATATAACATTATGAGAAATATTAATGCAATTTATAATAATGTAATATGAAAAAAAATTACATTCTAGAGTTAATGCAAAGTTATCTTTCTTTCGATTCAAAGGAACTTAAAGAAAATAACTAAGGAAAAAATATTTTAATCCGGAAAATAAAAGTATTTAAATTTTTTTGAAGAAATTTGGTTGATTTTGCAGCAAAACAATTTTTTTAAATATGTTGAAACAAATTTTCTGATACCAATGCAAAATTTCGAAGGACAGTTACTAAGAATATAATAATTATTTGAATATACAATGATCTAATATAATAAAGTGTAATTAATTACACTCATGTCCATAAATTAAGCATAATACCATCTCCATCAAGTAAAAGTTCAGAAATAAAAGAGAACGTGACTTATTCATAAAATCTATAGTTATTAAACAAAATACGAATAACAATAAAAGTGTTTATACACGACATCATTCAAAAAAAAACCTATGATTTTTGCTACCTGATCAATTACAAGAAATATCTCCCATACAAAAACTTACTATGACATAGTTCGTATGATGATTATAAGTTGGTAAGTTTACCTGACGATGAAATATAGTAAGTACAACGTCTTGGTATGCTGAGTATCAAGTTATCGAGCTGATCTTGGGGATGATTAGTTTACTCAGATAGCAATGCTCTCCGGTATACATGTAGGAGTTGGTTGAAGGACTGCAACTCTTCGGCCAAGCCTTTCCCCATAGGCTCTATCCGATTCAAGTAAAGTACCAGAATGACATCTCGATAAATTGGGCTCGCCATGGTTCAGATTTGTGAACACGTAGATCTATTCTGCAGATTAGTCTAATTCCAACCCAAACGAGCCACCACCGTAATGATCTCGTTCAATGATGTTGGTGCTAGCGTTCTCCACATGAAAGTTCGACGTGAATCAGAAGGCGAGCCAAACCTGGACTCGTCGGACTCTCAAGCCCACTGTGACAATGTCCCCATTGCAAACTCTTTATTCCAGGCCAACCACTGACGACAGTGAATTGCAGTAAGCGGAACACATCTGAAATGCTTATAAACCGATATGTCCCAAACATCTGTTTGCCTTGAAACTGTCGTGGCTGAAGGTAGCTGACGAGAAAGGTCTAGTGCTGAAATCCATCTGTTTCTTTTTGCAGTTTCTGCCAAATGCCGGTCATTATTCAGCGTTGGAGCCGACCAAAACTGTAACGTCTACTGATACTTCCAACGTTTTAAAATCGTTGCCAAAGCCTAAAGGTGACATTTTGTGCGATTCCTAGTTCCTCCGACCCTTTCATCTGAGTACGCCTACATTCCAGAAGGCCAATAATTCTACAGCGTAAGAAATAATCCACAACATCCTCTGTATCATACCTATTCGGTTGGGGCCCTGAGCGGCTTAAAGAACGCTAGAGGTTGCATTTTAAGAGGTTAAAGAATTTTAATTCTTTGAAACCATTCCTCATAAACAACGTTTTTACATTCTAGTCATTGTGACGTACTATCGGCGTCATCTGATGGCTTCCTGTACTATGCATATTATTCTTAAGATGTGTTTGACAATTCTACAGGTGAAAGTTTTTGCTTTAGAGTTCGATTTCCTTGTGATTCTGAATTATCCTTGATTTATGGACATGGATGTACATTAAAATATGCTTTAGGCTTATAACCGAAATTAGGCTTATAACCGAAATTAAGCCTCACTTTAAACGAAGAATATGATACTTTACAACTAGTTTTATTTTAAACGAAGAATATGATAGGTACTAGTTTTAGATTGTAAGCTGCTTATCGTTAGCTAGTTGAAAATGTAAATTTGTAAATTTGTAAAATGTAAATAAGTATTATTGTCTTGATTCAATTATATGTCATTTTCTTTTGGTTACCATGGTTCTTTTATAATTTCGTTTCATTTTTGTAAAAATTTAATTTTTTTTCAAAAATATTAGAAAGGTGTTATTTTTTGAGGTTTGCCTACTGTGGCAAAAACGCTAGGACTGGCTCTGTTACTAGCACATACACATGACTTTAAAAGAAAATATATAATTTCATATACTTTATCCTTACAGAAAATTTAATTATGTTCATATTAAAAGTAGTTAAATTTTGCCGTTTCTGGATGAGGATGAGGATCGAGGATTAGGCAAGCGAAAGGGGGTGAAAATTTCATCCTCCTACTGAAAAAGGGTCTGGGACAGGCTGACTCCAAAGGGTGGAAAGGGGATGCCCCCGCTGAATGATAAGGGTTTCGGGGCTTCGTACTGATAAGATATGGGTAGTGGAAAAACACGTTTTTAGCGATAACGAGTTATATTCTAATATAGTTTTATTTAATTGGGGAGAATCAATATATACCGAATTTTTTAATAGCTTCATTGGAAGCAAATTTTAATTGTGAAAATGGATCAAACTTTTTTATTTTATTTTTTTAAAATCTATTATTTTTTTCAATAAATATTTTTAACTATTTAAAACAACAAACTGATATTTTCCTGTGGTGCCATCTGTTAATGATTCGAATTTTTAAGTATTAGAGGATTGGACCCTTAACCATTCAACCACGAAGACCTATTACATAATATTTATTTTATGTTCATAATATCTAAGATCAGGTAGAAATAATCAGTATAAAAATGAGTTGTAAGTCTCCTATTGCTGAAAAGTTAATATCATTCTCTGTTTGTAAAATTCGATGATATATTATTCTAATCTAAGAATTTCTCATTTTATATACCAGTAGATTAATCTCGAAAATGCATATAGAATACTTGTTTGAACCTGACAAAATCACTCCAGAATTATTCAGAATTGATAAGGAAAAGGAATCCATAAACGTGTTGTTACACGAATATTGAAAACAAGACCAAATTACACCCAATGTAACATTCCGTTGTTCTTAAAGACGCTTTGATGATTTCGACTGTGTTCATCGAGGATGTTTCATATAACACCTGCCAGCTATACTTCAAACAGAAGGACTTTTCAAGAAAGTTTCTCCCAGCAACTTGTGTTATGAATGAAAACAGTTGGTTAGAATTAGCACAAATTCGCAAAAGAATTACGGAAAGTGCCATCTCCATGGTCTTTGATTGTATTTTTCGAAAATTGCTGTAAAATGAAGTTTCGAAAATCACACCAAATGTTGTTGTGAATACAGACATTTCGGAAGTAGAATCAGTACTAACCACTTCATTAATAGAACTTTTTTGTGAATACTTAGGTACTCTGGTACTTCGTTAACAAACTCAACATTCTCAGAATCCACGGTTATGAACGACGGAGAATTTAAGTTATAACTCTTTTGTAAATTAGAATCATAAACATATTTCTAAGCCATCTGCCCTACTAAATATGATTTTTTTTTTGTTTACAAGCGTCTACGACGCAACACGTCGAAAAATGTTTTAACTTCAACATACAGGGTGGTTATAATTAAAATGACCCTATTTAGACCCTTGTAGAACTCGTTCTATCAATAAGATTTTGATGAAACTTGATATATACGTTGTATGGACAATGGGGAAAAGATGTTCTCAATAAAAATAGTTCAAATTTTGACCACCAGGTGCACAACTAGTCAAACATATAAAGAGGCTTGCAGTCAGAGCCTGAAAATCATTCTGTGTGTCTTTGTCATCGTTAATCATACCTTTACAGAAGAAAGATCGAACTCTACTGGTATAATTGTTTTATCAGAACGGCAGTAATAGCTTCGCTGCTTGGCGCCAAGATTGCACACTGGGAGTCAAGTCAAAGAATTGCTTCATGCTCTTTTTGGTGAGATTGTGCGATATTCGGAGCTTTTCCGGATTCATGACCTCCTCTTAAACCTGGCTTAACTCCCTGCACTTTCTAGTTGTGGAGACTCCTAAAAGATCGTGTTTATGAGGACTTTATTTGAGTTGAAAGCCTGCATTATATGCCCATCCCTTGAGAGTTTCATCGCGCTACCACTGAACACGCTATAATGCGCTTTTAACACGTTATTGGTGTCAACGGAGTACACGTTGATCACATTCTGTAATTGAATAAATTTTAGTGATTCTGACAGGGTTTTTTTGGTCCTATTTTAGGAGCCACTATTTCCCCTAGTGGTCAGAATTTGAACCATTGTTCATTGCAGAAATCGTTTTCTCGTAGTCCATATAATATAAGTACCTAGTTTCATCAAAATTCAAAAGTAGAACGTGTTCTATAAGGGTCTGAATAGGATTACTTTAATTGTAAAAATCCTATACTTCACAGACATTTTGAATTTCTACCGATGTTAACAGACTTTTTGAACTTTCTGAATTTCTGCCGATAATTTGTGGTTTCAAATACTCCGATTTGTTTCAGAATACCGCTTCCGACCAAAAATATCTAATGGCGTAAACTTTCTTATCATTTTTTATACAATACGTGGAGAATAATTTTTAGACCGAGATACTTGAACAGAAAGCACGACTTGTTTATGATATTAACTTTTTCTATCAGATTTGCTGGTGCGTGTACTTATGTATAACTTATGAGCAACATAAAAGACTATTACAATCACAAACGACAAGATAATCAACTGTAAGCATTAAACATATTTGTGTGTTTCATGTAAG